>CAVLGL010000057.1:2009992-2609992 GCA_963668995.1 Parnassius mnemosyne
TGTGGAACAATAAAAAGAGGCAGTAGTAAAAGAAGAGATGCATGGTGGAATGATGAAGTGAAAGAAGCTGTAAAGAAGAAGAAGAAAGCATGGTTAGACTACTTGGCCTCTAGTAATGATAAGGATATGAGAGAGAAGATGAAAGAAAGATATAGGCTGCAGAAAGTTCACACGAAAGCACTGATTGAGGAAGTGCGTGAAAGGTGTAGAATGGAAGCGGACGAAAGGTTGTCGCACAACTTCAAGGAGAACTCCAAACTCTTCTGGAAAGAGGTTGGAAGGACCCGAAGTGGTGCGACGGCCTTAAGAATGAACAAAGTGCTTTCGAGAACTAATGACATCCTCTCAGAAAAATCGGACGTCATGCAGCGATGGAGCGAATTTTATAGAGAAATGTATGCGTGTGATGATCTTAGTGAGGGATCCGGGGATGACGCCGTGACTGGTACGCCAGACCCGGACCTCGATGACACTGAAGTCATCAGGATGAAAGAGATTGAACGTGTGATTCGAAGTTTGAAATGTGGTAAGGCTGCGGGACTAGACAGAGTTACTGCTGAAATGGTCAAGTATGGTGGGCCTCGCGTCTGGGACAACTTTCATCTGCTGTGCAATTTGTGCTGGCGGACGGGGGATGTCCCGGATGATTGGCGATCCGCAGTCATTGTGCCTTTATATAAAGGTAAAGGTTCACATTTTGACTGCGGGTGCTATCGGGCGATCAGCTTGACCAGTTTAGCAAGTAAAGTTTACTCGAAGGTTTTGACACGTAGGATGCAAGAGAAATCGGAAAGATTTCTATGGGAGGCACAATGCGGATTTAGACCTGGAAGAGGATGCACGGATCAAATGTTTTCTCTCTGCATGATCACGGAGAAGCTTCTGGCTGCTAACCAGAAGATTTTTTGTGCTTTTGTGGATCTTGAGAAAGCATTTGATAAGGTTGTAAGGAAGAAAATGTGGGAACTGTTGCCGGGGTATGGTGTGGATGGTCGATTGCTAAGAGCTGTGCAGTCTCTTTACTGTGACTGTAAAGCCTGTGTGCGGGTAGGGCATGACCTGTCACCCATGTTTAACGTCCAAACGGGCGTAAAGCAGGGTTGTGTCATGTCTTCGTGGCTGTTCATACTGTATCTCGACAGCTGTTTACAGAAGCTGAAAGATAGTTGTTTGGGTGTGAAATTGGGTGACATTAAAGTAAATTGTCTGCTGTATGCTGATGATGCAGTGCTTATTGCACTATCAGAGGCAGAACTGCAGGCATTAGTCACGTGTATGAAAGAGGAATGTGAAATTAAAGGTCTCCGTTTGAATGCTAATAAAACTAAGGTTCTGGTATTTGAAAGGGACGAAGAGAGAACGAAGTGTGAAATATGGGTAAATCAGGAATGTCTAGAACAGGTAAATGAAATTGTATACTTGGGGAGTGCTTTTAGCCGGGATGGAAGATGTGATTTAGATGTGGACAGGCGTGTCGCTGCCGGGAACAAAGTCAATGGTGCCCTGACTGCGTTAGTCAAAAGGCAAGGCGTAGCGAAGAGTGCACGCCTTGCAATACATAACGCAGTGTTGGTACCGACTTTGTTATATGGCAGCGAAACCTGGGTATGCCAGAAGAAGCATAAAAGTAAGTTGAATGCAGTGGAGATGCGATCTCTTCGTAAAATGTGCGGCGTTACCATGGCCGACCGAAAGCGAAACGAAGAGATTCGCAATATGGCAGGTTTGAAAGATGACCTTATCACAAAAATTGATAAGGGCGTGCTTCGGTGGTTTGGGCACGTTGAGCGAATGAGTGAAGACCGAATGGTGAAGAAAATATATAGCGAGAAAGTTAATATTAAAAGGTGTCGAGGTAGACCGAGACTAACTTTCGAAGACCATGTGAGCAAATTGCTCGAAGAGGGTAGGGTCAAAAGTACTCGGATACCTAGACGTGCATGCATGAAGAAGATAATGAATCTGAAAGAAGCGAAAGAGGTTTGTAAGGATCGTGACACTTGGCGATCTGTTCTCTCTGGCTACCCCGTCAGGGATTGTGCGTGAAGATAAGTAAGTAAGTAAGTAAGTTAATATTTAGCCTAAACAAACCCATGCCCGGGAGATAAGGAATTATGTCCGCGAGTAGATTGACAAACAGAACAAGGTCGCGACGGCACGTTGCAAGACCGAATCTCCTATCAAAAGCTCGGCTACTTTAGGCACCCCATCCGATCCATACGACTACTTAACAATGCGCCCACGGCCCCAATACAAAGGCAGAGCGTTGGGTTCTTTAACCAACACGAGGTCTCCAACCCGAGAACGATCCGTCCTGTCAGACCACTTAATGCCCTGCTGCAAAAGATGTAGGTACTCCAGAGATCATCGGTGCCAAAAACTGAGTCATCAGTTGTAGCAGGTCAAACCTGCTCAACCGCGAAGAGTTCGTTTCCCTGAAGGGGTACTCGGGCAGGGCGATAAGCGGCTGGCCAATCAGGAAGTGTCCCAGGGTTAGAACCTCCAAATCATGCGGATCGGACGAGAGGGGACAGAGGGGCCGAGAGTTGAGTACCGCCTCAATTTTACAGAATACAGTGGCGAGCTCCTCAAATGTCAAAATAGTTTCGCCAATAACGCGACGCAGATGCGTTTTTGCAACCTTAACCACAGCCTCAAATATACCGCCCCAGTGGGAACAAGCCGGAGGGTCAAATTTCCACTGAATGCCCCTTTCGGACATCGCATTACCTAAATAAGTCCTGTTGCTGGACAGAAATTCGACGACCTCTTTCAAATATCTATCCGTGCCCTTATAATTCGTTCCGCAATCAGACCGGATCAGGACCGGCAAACCGCGCCGCGATACGAAACGGCCCAGCGTGGCCAAGAAGGCTTCCGTGCTGAGGGCACTTACAAGTTCTAAGTGAACGGCCTTAGTGGAGAGGCACACAAAGACGCAAAGATAGGCCTTATGTGAACGCGCGTTACGAAGGTTAGAGGACTTGACGGGGAAGGGGCCAGAAAAGTCTGTTCCGACTCCAGCGAATGGTCGGATGGCCCTGACGCGGTCGGATGGCAAGTCACCCATCATAGGCTGCGTTATGGTGGCCTTCAGTTTATAACAAGATATGCTGACGCCCCGAATGGTGCGTCGGCCAGCCAAAATCCAAAATTCCCGCTGCAGAATAGCCGAAAGAGCGTTACACCCAACGTGGGCGTTCTTAATATGATGGTGGGTTACCACCAACCCGACAAAGGCGGCGTCCTTGGGGAGCAGTAACGGGTGTCGAGACCCGTACGGCAGTTGGGAATTTTTCAAACGTCCACCAACGCGCAGCATCCCAGCGTCGTCCAGTAAGAGGTTCAGACGGGCCGAGCGCCCTTGACAACGGAGCCACGCTTCAAGTTTTCAATCACGGGCTCAAAATGCTCCGCTTGGACCATACAGGTCCAATGCATCAAAACTTCACGACGCTCGCTAGGGGACAAAACGGCTGAACCGGTCTCTCGAATTGCGGACAAATCGGCGCAACCAAGCAGTCACTCCTAAGAGCTCCTAAGAGCATTCCAGAAGAGAGAGATCCCGAGTGGGCTTATCCTTGCCCACTCCTACTCGGGCTCGTAGGCCAGGCAATTCAATCGGTTCGGAGTAATTACCCTGGGGCCAAAATGACTGAGACTCAGATAACCAACCGGAACCCCATCACAGCGGGTGGTTAACCAACGAGGGGGCCTCACAGCCGCGAGAAGCGCAGTCTGCGGGATTCAACTGCCCTGGGACATAACTCCAGTTTAGGGAAGTCTCAGAACTCTGGATTCGAGACACTGGAGAAAGGAAGCACCTTGGCATGGAGATCCGGTTGATGTCCGGAAGGGAGAAGACCATGGAGAGCCACTCTCACAAGAGGGTTCCGCTAATAGGCTCGTCCCAACCCAACCCGGATATCCAGAGCTTTTGAAGAAAGCACTTAGCCAAAAAGATGACCGGGGTGATCCATCCATTAGGGTTGAAGGTGCGGGCTGCTGTCGACAGCACGGAGCGCTTGGTCCATGCTTTGGGAGGGGGATCAAGTTTTACTCGATACGTGAAGGTATCCTGAACAAGCTGATATTGAATGCCCAGCACAGTCAACCAATTAGAATTTTCAGGGTGCTCGAATATATGAGGGTCTTGTTGATCCTCTCCTGGGAGGTCCTTCAAAATATGAGGGGAGTTCGACAACCACTTGCGCAACTCATAACCTCCGGACTTCAGGATGGCAATTAATTCGTCTCGCAAGACAAGAGCCTCCTCGATGGTGGAGGTGCCCGTACAAATGTCGTCCATGTAGACCGAAGTCTCCAAAATAGAAGCTCCCCGAGCGTATCTTAGGCACTCTCTCTCAGCGAGTTTAAACAGTGTTCGCATGGCGATATACGGGCTGGACCGGAGTCCATAGGTCCATAAAGGATCGCTGGGCTTCTCGCGCCACAGATATAGATTCTAAAGAAATACAAGTATAAGTGGATATATAGAAGAAAAAAAAAAGAAAAAAGAGGGGGGAGGGTTCGTTACAGTATGTAGACGTTAATTTGGTACAACTAAATATGTTGTACCTCTACTGGAGAGAATTGGTGTTTTCAGCGGCATGTAGCTCGAGCAAATGCGAGAGCAAAGTGACGCAGAAACCCCAATTCACACCTACTATCATTACCATCTCTGCACAGGGAGGACGACTCACTGGCCCAAGACGCAAAAGATAAAGCCGACCTTTTAGGCTCCCTTTTTGCGTCCAACTCGACTCTTGATGACGGGGCGAAAACACCGCCGAACATCCCGCGGTGTGAGTGCTCCATGCCGGTTGTGCTGTTCTCACAGCGCTCGGTTCGCAAAGCAATTCTCTCCCTGGACATCCAGAAGTCGAGTGGGCCTGACGGAATCCCCCCAATTGTGCTGAAAACGTGTGCTTCGGAGTTGGCACCGGTCCTAATGCGTCTTTTCCGGTACTCCTACTCCCAAGGCGTAGTCCCGAATACATGGAAGACAGCTTTTGTCCACCCGACCCCTAAAAAAGGCGACCGCTCAGACCCGTCCAACTATAGGTATATCGCAATCACCTCCTTGTTCTCCAAAATAATGGAATCTATTATTAACTGCCAGCTCATCCGGTACCTTGAGGATCACCAGCTTATTAGTGACCGCCAATACGATTTTCGTCGGGGTCGATCAGCTGGTGATCTTCTGGTCTACCTGACCCATAGATGAGCGGAGGCAGTTGAGTCCAAGATGAAGGCGTTGGCCGTTAGTCTGGACATTGCAAAGGCCTTCGATCGGGTTTGGCACAAAGCGCTTCTTTCGAAGCTCCCTTCCTATGGGCTTTGGTTTACTGCTAAAGAGAACCCCTTTGTCGTATCTCCTCAGTTTCAAGGCACTCCCCTTCTTGCCTCTGCCAGTATCGGTATCCTCGGAGTCGACGACGACGATATCGAGTGACGTGCAGTTTCGTGGTCACTTGGAAGAGAAGGCCAAATTGGCCTCTAAAAAGCTTGGCGTGCTCAGCAGAGCGGGACAGTATTTCATGCCGGCACACCGCCTGCAATTTTACAAGGCGCAAGTTCAGCCTCATATGGAATACTGTTCTAATCTCTGGGCAGGGTCTACCCAGTGCCAGCTCCTTCCACTTGACCGCATCCAGCGCAGAGTGGCTCGTATCGTCGACGACCGAGCCCTTTCCGATCAGCTCGATTCATTGTCACTGCGAAGAGATGTTGCATCCCTTTGCATTTTCTTTTGCATCTACCATGGGGAGTGCTCTGAGGAATTGTTCGGATTAATCCCAGCCGCCAAATTTCACGAATACACATCGCGGTAGAACTCCCGATACCATCCACATCATCTGGACGATTGGCGGTCCACCACTGTGCGATTTAGAAGATGTTTTCTTCCTCGCACGACTTCCTTGTGGAATCGATTATCATCAGCAATTTTTCCGGACCGATACGACTTAGGGACCTTCAAGAAAAGAGCGTACTCCTTTTTAAAAGGCCGGCATCTGCTATTCCCTCCCTGGTGTTGCGGTTGTTAATGGGCGGCCGTAGTTACTTACCATCAGGTGAGCCGCATGCTCGTTTGCCCCCTCTCCTATAAAAAGAAAGCATCTATTCTCGATTCAGAATCAAAACGCAGACGCATCGCCACCCGTAAGGACAAACATGAAATGCCTCATTAAAGAAAGTCTATGGTAACACAACAGCATTAAGCTGGTATTTTGAAAGAGCGTGAACCTTCCCCGGTTGAGCCGATCCATTCGTACGTTAAAAGCTAATAAAAATATTTTAAGTGAGTGGCTGCGTAAAAGAAATTACTACACCATATTAACGTGTGGCGGTGCTATCGTCACGTCTCAGGCGAAACACACCGGAAGCCTAAACCTCGCTATCAAAGTTTCGAAGTACTGTTCACAGCTCCGAACTATCATATGGAGCGTTGGCCGCTCCCTAAGCAGAATACCCTGCTCGGCGGGAGATCACACTTTTTCCTTTCACTGCCAAAAATGCATAGTTGTCGTTACAGGTGACTGACTGAAACAGAAGATAATAAAATACCTGCAGTTGTCACCTGCTGGCGAAACGTGGCAGTTATGGCTATTATTCCTTATGAGACAATCTGTAAAAGAGGCCTATGTTCAATAGTGCACTTTTGATAAAAAGTTTATATTTATAACTGTAACTTTTATAAGTAAATATATAATTTTCTTAATATGCAAGTAAGTTTACAGTGACCGTAATTACTGCAAATTCAAAGCCATTTATTAAAAAAAAAACTATGTGTTTTTTTTCAATTGCTAAGGACGGTTGACATAAACTTAAATAACAAGGGTGAGGTTAGTCGACAACTGTGAAAGTCGAAATAACTGAGAGTGCTTGAACTTAAGTGGCAAAGCGACAAAAGCGCCACTCTATGTATTTGTCAGAGTCAGTGCATTTCAGTCAGCAAATATTTCAAACGAAAACGAGTTTGATAACATCGAACACGCGCACTGTAGTCGGGCACCATCCGCTTTTTTATAGGATAAGGATGACAAACGAGACACAGTCCACCTGATGGTAAGTGGTTTTTGTGGCGCATAGACATCAACATCAATTCTCGATTACGAATTAAGATGCCTTGTCACCCGTGAGACCTAAGATGGTATACCTCGTTTCCAGTAAAACGTTGAGCTGCTAATTTACCCTGGTATTCTGGGAGATGATCTATTATAGAAGCAGCATATGTCTACAATGTAAAGCGTTCCTTTTGCAAAAGTTATACGAATTTTGACCAAAGATGATATTCATTATCATAAGGAGCACTCTATATTTATAACTCTCATTGCCTCATCTTCACACTCAATTATACGGCAACCAGGTGCAGGAACAACATTTTTACTGGCGTTGTCCCGTTATAAGGGTTATATTGCCATCTACTGGAAATTTTGGTATTTCCTATAGTTACCTCTTACGACACCCACGGGAAGAAATGGGATGATGGGTCCTCTTACGCCTCTATCACAAAACATTCGCTACTAAGCGTTGTTTCGACAGGATTGTTACGAATTTCGACCTCAAGCGATACTACTTATTATTAACAGCTTTGAGGCTTGACATCTCAAAACGTTAAAATAAAATCTAAGAAGAGTCTACGACTTACATTTTTTTATAAACATACTGTATTATGCAAGATAATATAAAGAACGGCTTTACGCTTTGTAATAGTCAAGAGGCAGGTGAGATTGCTTGATTAAATTCCCTAACATGCTCATTTCACTCATGTTCGAGTATGTCGACCGCATGTTTCAATTATACGGCAGCTATAAGATACAATATGCTGGTGTGTTGTGCCAGTATTTTAGTTTCGATTCCGCTATAGACTTCTATTTCTTTCTTTATTCTTTTTAGTTATTTGAAATCTGATTTTACTTTTTATTCAAACTTTAATTTTTAAATATTACAAATGAAATCGTTTTCTGTTTTATGTTTGACATTCACACGAATAGAATTTAACACCATGTTACAAAAACTATTAATCCTATCGACGCCAAATTTATACAGATTGTACAACTTTGTCTACAACACCCAGAGTTGTTTTGCAACAACATACATACATACATATAATCACGCCTTTTTCCCGTAGGGGTAGGCAGGGAACAGTTCTTTCCACTTGCTACGATCCTTGTTCTATTAAAGAGTATTTTTAACAACATTGTTGTTAAAAATACTCTTTAATAGAATATTTTTCTATAATACTATAATATTAATATGTAATAATATTATTTTGATGATTCAATTTTCAATGAAGACTTTTTTATTTTATTATATTGGTCCAAAGGGCATTGAAGATGTCACGGGGGTTGGCACTGAAAATCAGTGTAAAATGCTGAGTTGTTAACCTCGTTTGACGGAAATAATGCGTACAATTACCAAACGCAGGCAGTTTTACTGCGGTCATTGAGGAATATTTCTTAATTTTTTGTTTATTTATTATAGATAAATTAATGGTTATGGATTTTATTTTTAGGCAGTTTTAGATTCAGAAGTTTTAATTTTTTGTGTAGTAACATACATTTCAGGTAAATAAAATTATTTTCTTTTTCCCTATAATATGCTACTCTCTAGATTATATACCTAATGATTAGTGTTGCTAACTCGACGTGCTTCAGCTATATTACACTGCAGTATGGCTATATAACTTAAAAATGTTTTCTAATTTAAATATATGTTCAACACTTGCATTAAATATGTACTCGTGGAAATCAGACTGTACGTAATATATTTAGTAAGAAAAGGTTCATAAAAATGGGCGCGACCCACTACAAATATACTACTAGGAAGTTTTTATTCCCCTTTTTTTATAAAACTGAATAGGCTAACGAACTAACAGTTCACCTGATGATTAGTGACTACTTAAAGAACAAAAGACTATTAGTTTATTTAGTAACACATGATTACAATTTGTTTACAACTAAAATTTAAAGTTTGATAACTGGTTCATAAAGAGGTGCGCAACTTAGTATTTGCAATACCAGAGCATTTCAAAGCCGATATTCCATGGGTGCCATTAAATATTTAACAGAAGTTTACAAAATAAACCTAAAAGTTTTTAATATTATACAATGGTAAAAAATATCTACAAATATATATGTATAAACATTTACACTCTCATATAATAATATAAATAACTGTATTTTGAAGTAGTTAAAAGTTCACTGTAAAGTTCACATTCAAATATTATAACCTATGTCACTTCCACAACTAAAACGAGTTTTACGACAAATCTATCAAAGCAGCCTTGCAAAGGCTTGCAAAGCGCAAAGAAATAGACATACATACATACAAAAGCTTTTAGAAAAATTTACTTCGCAAATATCCGCGTTATAACTAATAGAAATCCATTATATAAAAGCTTTAAGAAAAATTAACTTCGCAAATATCCGCGTTATAACTAATAGAAATCCATTATATAAAAGCTTTAAGAAAAATTAACTTCGCAAATATCCGCGTTATAACTAATAGAAATCCATTATATAAAAGCTTTAAGAAAAATTAACTTCTCAAATATCCGCGTTATATAACGCGGATATTTGCGAAGTAAATTTTTCTAAAAGCTTTTATATAATGGATTTCCGCAAAGTAATGCCTGATTCTATTAATTATAAACATACATACATCTACAGATATATTTTAGATTTTTCATTATGTTAACTTTTGATTATTTTGTATTGTTGTAGTTATATTTAAATAAACCATTTGAATAGCAAAATACCACACCAATTTCTAATCAGAATTTTATCGCAGAATAAAGAAAACTACCAAGAAATGCACTGTGTTCTGGACATACTAAATGAGCTGCATTTATAACATGTCGCTATGAAAAGTGGCTTTATTATAAAGATACTGTGGTGTGTCATTGTGATAACAAATCATAAACTGGCAAAATTAAGGGAACGTTGAGACTGCATATTCAATAAATTGTAATTATTTTGATAAGGAGTTATGAGGGTTCGTTTCAGGATGTTAAAACAATAACGGGAACGAGCGTTTTGCACCCTTTGTATTTATTACTTTGTTTGTTTGAGAGATGAGACACCAGCTCAGAAGAGGCAATGATTCGAAAAAATATATTATTAGCACTTTTCTATGGAGGATGAGCCGCTCGCGTTCGTAGGCTTCGACCACCTAATCCTAGGCCCACCCTACACGAGTCTCCCGAGTGGTGCTAAACGAGCGACAAAGCCGAAACGACAGACTCGGCTCCTCGCCGTGTGGCAGCGGCGTAAAATCTACCACCCCTTATGTCGCAATATGAGCCAACAGTTTAAAGAAATGGCCCCGAGTTCCCGGTGCCCCTTAAATGGGGCAGGGATGCGAAGAATCTCCGGGAGGAAAACCGGTGACGAGGTTCGCCCCCCGTCACGTCCTGTCTCCCGGAGGGGCGAAAAGTGGATTGCGGATGCCCGTCTGGCTACGCTGAATGTATGTGGAGCAATGAATGATAAGATGGATGAAATATGCGAAATGATGAATGATAGAGTAATAAATGTGTTATGTGTGAATGAGACGAAACGAAAGGGAAGAGATGTCACTGCACATGGCATATATACCGCTTACTGGTCTGGAGTAGACGAGACCGAGCGGGCATGCCAGGGAGTCGGTGTCATCCTTTCAGAAAGAATGGGTCAATGTGTGAAAGAGTATGTATGTGTAAGCCCAAGGCTGCTGTGGATACGAATGCAAGTGGGCTTAAAAAAGTTGTTTGTGCTTGGGGTGTACGCCCCAGATATGTCTAAGCCCACTTATATCCGAGAGCATTTTTGGGACATGGTAAGGTTGGTGTTGATAAAATGTAAGGAAAATGAAAATATTATTATGTTAGGAGATTTTAATGGAAGGGTGGGGGTGAAGAGGTTTGGTTAAGAAAGGATATTAGGAACGTTTGGCGATGAAAGAATAAATGAGAATGGTGAAGACCTTCTCACCGTATGTGTGGAAAATAATCTTTTTGTGGCGAACACTTTCTTTCGCCATAAGAGAATTCACATGTAAACAGGTGAAAAAGGGGATGATATAAGCATGATAGATTTCATAATTGTAGATGAAAGAATGAGGAGCGCAGTGGCAGATACAAGGGTTTACCGGTGGTCCAACTTAGGGACGGATCATTACTTGGTCTTATGCAGAGTTAATGGTCTATTCAGGCGTTTTCGCATCGGACATCCGTGTCTACCACTACGCGTTACAGCGTATAAGAATAGAGAGGTTACAAGATGAAGGTGTGAAAGAGAAGTATAAATGCAGACTGAGGGAAAATATAAGTGTGTTGAATGAATTTTGTATGAATGATTTAGACTTGAAGAATGTATGGAATAATGTTAAGAAAGTTTTGGTGGATACAGCCACCGAAGTATGTGGTGTAAGTAAGAGAACGAATGAAAGGAAAAGTAATACGTTGTGGTGGGATGATGAGGTACGGATGGAAGTTGAAGCGACGAAAAGGGCATAGCTAGATTTATTAGAAACCAAAGTTGGTAATTTTGGCGGTATGAATGATGAGATTGAAAGAAAAAAGACTTATAAATAAGAGAGTAAAAGAAGTTGTTCCTATTCCGAAGATATCACGGACGTCAGTCTCTGCGAGATTAGAATGGCTCTCCAGCACCTTAAAAACGGCAAGGCCCCAGGCGAGGATGGAATTACAGCGGAGTTTCTGAAAGCGGGTGGAAGACCGGTACTTGAAGTCCTTCAGAAGCTCTTTAATTCCGTCCTCCATTGTGGCATTATACCGGAGGCGTGGAGCAGAAGTGCGGTGGTCTTGTTCTTCAAGAAAGGTGACGAAGCTCTCTTGAAGAACTACAGACCGATTTCCCTTCTGAACCGCGTCTACGTGCTGTTTTCGAGAGTCATTATGAATCGTCTCGCGCGCAGACTTGACGACGTCCAGCCTCCCGAACAAGCCGGTTCCGAAAGGGCTTTAGCACCATAGACCACTTACATACCCTTCGACAAATTGTACAAAAGTCCGAAGAGTACAATTTGCCACTATGTCTGGCGTATGTGGACTATGAGAAAGCCTTTGACTCTGTTGAAATTTGGGCGGTGCTGCAGTCCCTTCAGCGGTGCCAAGTTGACTGTCGGTATATCGAAGTGCTGAAGTGTTTGTACAGTAGAGCTACGATGGCTATCCGAATACAGAACCAGAGTACGAAACCTATCCAATTGCAGAGAGGTGTAAGACAGGGTGACGTTATATCCCCGAAACTCTTCACCGCTGCATTGGAAGATGTTTTCAAGCTTCTGGACTGGAAAGGATACGGTATAAACATCAATGGCGAGTACATCACTCACCTTCGATTTGCCGACGATATAGTCCTTATGACAGAATCGCTGGCGGACCTAAGCGCCATGCTCAATGATCTCAATAGTGTCTCCCAAGGAATAGGTCTTAGGTTCATAACATGGACAAAACAATGATCATGTTTAATGTCCATGTCACACCTATTCCGGTAGTTGTTGGGAGCACTTAGCTCGAAGTTGTGACGAGTATGTTTACCTGGGACAAATAGTCCGACTAGGTAAGTCCAACTTCGACCGAGAGGTCAATCGACGGATTCAAATCGGCTGGGCAGCGTTCGGGAAACTACGACACATCTTCTCGTCAGACATACCTCAAACCCTTAAAACGAAATTGTACAACCAGTGCGTGTTGCGAGTGATGACTTACGGATCTGAGACGTGGTCCTTCACTACTGGCCATATGAGGAAGCTCAAGGTCGCTCAGCGAGCTATGGAGAGGGCTATGCTCGGGGTTTCTCTGCGTGATAAACTTAGAAATGAATATATCTGCAGTAGAACCAAAGTAACCGACAGAGCCCAACGGATTAGTAAGCTGAAGTGGCAGTGGGCCGGCCTTATAGCTCGAAGAACCGACAACCGATGGGTAAGAAAGGTTCTTGAGTGGCAGCCTCGTACCGGTAGGTGAAGAGTAGGGCGACCCCCCGTGAGATGAAGTCACGACCTGGTAAGACATATAAGAAGTCGATGGATGCAGGTGGCTCAGGACCGTGCTTTGTGGCATTCCTTGGGGGAGGCCTATGTTCAGCAATGGACTTATGAAAGGCTGTAATGATGATGATGAAAAGAAGTTGTTGAAAGGAAAAAGCAAGAAAGGATATATAAGGATGATAGAAGAATATCTGCTAACTTCCAGGCAAATATTAAAATGTTCTGGAAGCTCGTAAGAACTGCCAGGGGAAATTCAAAACAGCCTAGAATGAATGCTATACGAGACGAGAATAGGGACTCTAGTGCTTGTGTCAGGATCAACGGGGCCTACTCGGACTGGTTTGGCATTCAAAAACGTAGACAGGGTTGTGTAGCTTCTCCGTGTCTGTTTAACCTATTTATGGACAGTTGTTAGCAAACTTTGAAAGTTGAAGAATATGGGTTGAGAATGGGTGAGTTAACTGTCAAATGCCTTTTGTACGCCGATGATCAAGTCATATTTGCATCATCGGCGGCGGAGTTGCAAATGATGGTTAATTTAATGAACTGGTCATTAAAAGATAGGGGTATGAAAGTGAACGCAAGTAAGATGAAAGTGATGGTTTTTGAAAGAGAAGAAAATAAAAAGTTATGTGAAAAAAGAATAGAAGGGGAGTTGATTTAGCAAGTGGATGAGTTTGTATATTTGGGATGTTTATTTAGCAGGGATGGTAGATATGACAAGGATATAGAACGACGAGTGAACGCAGAAAATAGAACTAATGGGGCTCTACACGCTATTATGAAGAGTCAGAATGTGTCAAAGAAGGCACGTATGGCATTTCATAATGCTGTGTTAGGCCCTACTTTAATGTATGGTAGTGAAAGTTGGGTATGGCAGAAGAAGCATGAGAATAGAATAAAGGCTGTAGAAATGCGGTCATTACGGAGTATGTTAGGGCTGAATCTGAATGACAGGGTGAGAAATAGTGTGATAAGAGAAAAGTGTGGTTTGCAAGATGACGTTGTGACATGGATTAAAAAAGGAATGCTTCGGTGGTATGGTCACGTAGAAAGAATGAACGAGGAAAGAGTGACAAAGCAAATTTATCTTTCAGAAGTGAACGGCAAAGTCGGGAAAGGACGCCCTAGACGAAGATTTATCGACCAAATCGGCGATACATTGAAAATGGGCCAGATTAGGAGTACCCTTAACCGACGATCGTGTATGCGTAAATATATCGATGAAAAGGAGTCGAGAGAAGTGTGTCAGGATCGCGTCTCTGCCTTCCCCTTTGGGTGATAGGCGTGAGTGTTTGTATTGTATTTGTATTGTATTGTATTTTCTAGCCTCTCTATCCATCTATCCATAATAGTCTTTAATAGCCCACTGCTGAACATAGGCATCCCCCTTTAATTGCCTCATTGAGGGGATTTTGCCGAAGCAGACACGCCTGGCGAATGGGTTATCAACTGCAGTTTTTTTGTTATTTTGAGTTGGTATCAGGAAGGAGCTGCTGCCCATCACCTGTTTCAATTTCCATCTTACACCTATTACGAAACCCACGGGATGATATGTGGTAGTGGATACTTTTTTACCGTCACTTTACCGTGAAGGTTTCTAGCCTCTGTCTTTTGTTTAAAATAATTATTCTGACATTTTAATACAAATGTTAACCCGTTAACCATTGTATATATCTTAATTTTAACCATATCACAAGAATGTTGATTTAGCACTTAGCTGCTTTTACTAGGCTATTCAACTACACGTGCCACTCTCAAGGTGTTAAAGTATTCATCATCATCATCATCAGTACAGCCCGTTAAAAGCACAAAAATGCCACTAACATGGTCCTGAGCCACCTGCATCTATCGACTTCATGTAAATCTTACCAGGTCGTCATTTCTTTTAGGAGGGGATGGGGAACGGGCTTTAATACCATTTTTGGTTTTTGAGATATGCGAATCGTCTTTTCTCTTTTCCCTGGGAACGTAATAAAACAATCATGATTGGGCTTCGATTGAGAAATTTACAGTAACGCAGTTTCAGATTACTATTAACACTTTGCGTCCAAAAATCGGTTTAATAAAAAAAATGAGCACGGTTGTGACGGTTCTGAAATATTAAGAATTCTCTTAAAAACACCTAATCCGATTTATTAGACAAAGCCTTGAATAATAAATGGACTCGCCAACGAATAAGAGAATAAATTAAAAGTTGAACAAGATGCTACAAATAAAATTTTGTTAAGGTTACCTTGACATATTTTTTTAAAATAGTAAAAATATTTAAATTTGCAAAGGGGCATTATTCGAAGACAGACAATAATTTAACATTGTTCGAGCCGTTCATAAGTACGATTCTCTCCCAAGGAATGCCACAAAGTACAGTCCTGAGCCACCTGCATCCATCGACTTCCTGCAAATGGTACCAGGTCGTTACTTAATCTAATGTAGGACCGGCTTACATTTCACATTCCATCCTTGCTTCACTATCTATTGTCGGTTCTTCTGTTTATATGGCCTGTCCATTTCCAGTTTAGCTTACTGATACGTTGTGCTATATTGGTCGCTCTATTTCTATGCAGACAATCATTTATTACTATATCACATAGAGAAACTCCGAGCATAGACCTCTTCAAATAAATTTGTAGTATATATTCAATAAATACTTAACTGTCGGTATATCGTACATTCATTTATAAAGTTGTGTGATGATATCGATCACTGTTTCTCAGAATCTTGAATAAAAGTACGCAATACGTGGGCGTTTCCTTTGTTAGCTTACAAAATCCAGATGTGGTCCTTGACGTCTAGTCACAATAATATTATTCCAAATGATGTAGTAATGCATTAATTATTTACCTCATTATTTTATAATTATAAGTATAACCGATACTAATATGAACGGACTTCATAATCATCCGCTGAAAATAATACAATAAAATATTTTTGTATTCCATGTAGATTTAAAATCATTCTTATTAAAAGACTTTTTTCCTTTTTATTACATTACTGGTTCGGAAAATACCTTTTTTCTGGGAAGGACCAGCAAAAAATCAAGCTGGATTTTTTTATAGAATAAGGGTGCCAAATTAGCACACAGTCTACTTGAGAATAAGTGGATTCTGTGGCTCATAGAAAACTACATCCTCGATTAAGAATTAAAATGCAGATGCCTTTGTCATCCCTGACAACTAAAATGGAATACATTGTTTCCAGTTACAGGCTCTCCGGTTTCCTTTACTCACCATACAAAACACAGCAGCATTAAGCTGATATTTTGCTCTGGTATTCTGTGAGAGCGTGGTCGAGAGCCCGGTCAAACCGACCCATTCCTGCTGCAACCACAAAATAGATGTAGCATGACTGTACCACTTAGATAATCATTATGTTTTTTTAATTACTCTAATGCATCTTACTTGCGTAAGCTATTATGCTTTCTCCTTTTTCTTTTCTTCTTCTTCTTCTTGTGTACTGCTGTAATCATAGTTTACATGAGACAAAACAATCCGCTTAATCTCATTACTTTAAATGACAGAAGTCAAAAAATCGTATCGATGGTAAATGCTCCGGATCAGTAGTATCAATGGACGTTCCTCAAGGCTCGATTCTTGGCCCATTCCTGTTCTTTGTCTATATTAATAACTTACCTTATCTTGTAGGGGACAATCACTATTACTATATTATTTGCTAATGATGACAGTCAATTAATTATGACATTGTAAATAATTCTCTATCGAAATTAGTACATTGGTTTCATTCCAACGATTTCCTCTTAAACGGCAATAAGACAATATGAATTAAATTTAAATGGAGAAGAGTTGAGTTTTGTGGATACCTCTGTTTTTCTGGGTATTACTTTTGACAAGAAGCTTTAATGTGGCCCCCATATATCTTAAGGAGCAGACAGACTTACTTGCTCTGCAGCATATCTGTAAGAAAGATTAGAAGTCTCACCAATGTTGAGACAGCTAGATTCGTTTATTTTAGTTACTTTCATAGAGTGATGTCTTATGGCATTTTGGTATTGGGTAATGCGACTGACATTAAAGCCATATTTGTTTTGCAAAAAAGAGATAGAGAAGTAAAGTAAGTAAATTGTAAAGAGTCCAGAGAGTAAAATGAAAAATTTAAAGAAATAAACGTATTAACTTCGGCTTCACAATATATGTATAAAAATGTAATATATGTACATGAAAACATAAATAGCTTTGATAGGAATAAAGATGTTATACTTTAAACAGTAGCTACAAACATAAGCTTGTAATAATAATTACTAGACTCCACAGAATTAGTTATTTATTTATGGGGCAATGTGTACCATTTTACAACATAGTCCCAGAAAATGTACTAAATTTGTCAATAAACAAGTTGAAATATTTTATTAAAGAAAAATTGTGCAAAAAGGGTTATTATAAAATCAAAGAATACGTAAATGAAAAAACCCTGGCAATGAGGTGATTGCCACCATGCTGGTTCTATAAATATTCATTTAAAAATTGTAGACACAAAATTATTATGAAGTGAAATATGCCAAAAAAAAAAGTGTCGCTGGGTTTCTCGCTAGTTCTTCCGAGGACAGAGGTATTTTTCGAACCAGTGGTAAATAAAAAAATGGTTTTCTGGAAGTATTATATAATAACCTATATTGAATAATAATTATTCTATTCTATTCATTGTAGAATCATGTTGCAGCTATATTATGCTAGGGGCACGAATATATCAGCCCGACAAGGGCGACGCTCTCACTGTTTACCAGCGTCAAATAGCGGTTCAATGCTGCTGTGTTTCGTATAGTGATTCTGAATATTCGGAGACTGTTATTACTGAAAACGATACGTTCTATCTTAATCAACAGAAGAAACAACGCATCTTCAATCTAGATGTAGGTGTCTCTTGGTCATAACATCCGCTCACTATTCTATAAAATAATTACAATGGCCTGACACTTTGTAAGAAGTACAATAACGCTGCAGTAAAAGGGGAGTAGTGGCACAAATAGGTCGGTCCGATCAGCGTGGACAAAGCTCTCACAAAATACCAGCGTAAAATAACAGCTTAATGCTGCTGTATTTCGTCTGGTGAGTGTAGAGAACCAAAAACCCATTATACTGGAAGCCAGACATTCCATATTAGCCTCCAGGGGTGATGAAGCATCTACAGTTTGATTCTCTATTGAGAATAAATGTAGATGTTTATTGGCCACAGCGTCCACTTACCATCAGGTAACACGTATCAACTCACAGGCTCGGTCACCCTTATTCTATTCTTATATATCTTATTTATTTTTACAAAACGTAACCTTCACACTAGGATTTTCTCCTATATCGTGGGGCTGTTGACAAACATAAATTGCACAAAAAGAAACATCCAGACCCGGAACAATTATTTTTATCCTATACAAATATTATTCCGTGCGGGATTCAAACGCGCGGTCATTAGCCACAGCGTCACTGAGCTTTCTAAAAATAGACTTTTTCTCTTGTAGGGTGGATATGCCTTCATCATTTGCACCCTTGGCGGGTGAATTAATACACAGATGGCTGACGCTGTTACCTATCGCTGGCCTGGGTATTTTACGTAAACATGGTTATACCGCCATCTAGTGGAATCCATGAGACTTTTCTGGCTCTTAAAACACCTACTGGAAGAAATAGATTGATAGAGCCTCTTACCTTGTTACCACACTCGTAACCTAAAACACAAACGGAAAATTTAAAAGTTTCATATTATTGTCTACGTCATTTATTTTCCTTTTCTTAAAAAACGAACGAAAGCACATTTTAATGGTATTCAATTTGTCCAGCACGCACGAGCTGCATTGTACAGAGCTATCAAAGGAATAGAATTTCACAAAGCACCGAAAAATATCACTTGCTTACGTACTTGTATAATCACTCGGGAAACGATAATTGAAATTACGCGGAAACGGATTGTTGAGAAAGATGAGATTGTGTATTGTATATGTCGCAAGCGGTCAAATCTGACATATACAACCAACACAGCAATCAATCAATCAGCACATCAACATAGAGAATCGTTATATGTTATAAAAGCAGCGCCCGCGATTTTATACGAGCAAACATGTATCTGTGTATGTGTATGTATAATATGAAAAGTGAGCTTTGTCGTGTGTTAGTAAAATAAAACGTAAAGTTACAGAACACAGACCTATATATATAATTTTTTTTTTATTTCTCAGACAGGCAGGTTTCCTCACACGATCACGCCGCCAATCACGTGGTAAATCAGCTGTTAAAATTGCAATGAACAATGTTATTGGTGCCGGCGGGGATCCCGGGTTGCTCGCGTATTGTGAAATATACAGCGAGCGCTAAGCCACTGAGCTACCACGGCTCTTTACGGGCTTTTTAGTAGTGCTCAATCACTTACATCATATAAGATTTAATTCTGATTGCGGTGGAATAGTTTTTCTAATATGCTTTTATTAATAGTATATTGGTTAAGTTCACAAGATTTGTACTTATCATGTATGCCTGTCGCCCTCGCCAAAACTTTGGTGTCTTGTAACTTGTACTATGGACACAATCAGAAGGAACTCGTGGCCTATATAACCTACACGTATTAGATGAGAGCAAAGTCAAATTTTCGTGATTTTAATGCGTTTTTGAAACCACATCCCTGCACAGGCAGGTATCGCACATATTCTTTTTCACACAAGAAGCCTAAGTTCATCAGTGGACTACTATGGCGTGATATCAAAGAAGAAGAAATATGTAAATCCCAACGTTGTAACAGTTTTTAATATTAATAACCGCTAACTGTGTAAATGAAAGGTATTATGTGTTTGTTTATTTAAGCATCACCAAGAGTGTTTATAATAATTTATCAGGTTATTGCAAAAATTTCTTATTACAACCAATCAAAACAAGAGCCACAATACAATTATATTATTAAATTGTAGAAAAAAATAAAAACATCATCATTCATTCGTTCATTACAGCCATCCACAAGTCCACAGCTCCCCAAAGGAACGCGACAAAAAACGGTTCTGTGCCACCCACATCCACTTGACTTTCTGCGTGTCTTACCAGGTCTTCTAGTAGGAGAAGACCTCACTTCGTCCATCGGTATGAGGCTGCCACTCATTGGATTTAGAGATATAAATTTGCATGTTAAATGCGATGTCGATAATAAGCTTCATTCGCCACACTTTTATTTGCGTTTTAATTATTCTGTACAAAAGATTCGCGTCAAAGTCACTCAGTGTGCGATGAAAAAGTCTATACTTGGAATATCTCTGCAGGAAAAAAAAACGTTAAGGAGCTATCCGCAGAAGTACAAGATCAACTAAAATGGTCGTGCAGATTAGTAAGCTAAAGTGGCAACTTTTCGGCCATTTTGATCGACGAACCGGCAATTAATGGAGGAGAAAGGTTCTAAAGGGTTGATATTTTACTCGCAAGCACAGAGTTGTGCAACCACCCAATAGATAAAGTGACGACCTGGGAAATAACGCAGACAGTCGATGGATGCAGGTACCTCAGAATCGTACTTTGTAGTAATCTGTCCAGGAGGTCTATGTTCAGCACTAAACTTGTGATGGACTTTCATTGGATTACAAAACTCTATCATTTCTCCACTTTATCTATGTTACCTGATAGAACTCTGCGTTCCCTGTCTAATTATAAAATACATTTCACAAATTTCAGTGGTAAATCCTTCACTATTCATGGTGCACTTCTCCGGAACTCCTTACTTGGTCAACGCTAGAAAATTACCTAATTAGACTGCCTTTAAAAATTGGTGCGTTAAAACTTTTTAAAAACATTATAGTTAACATCAATGTTATGATTTGGTTACCATTTGCTTTTAATTTTAACAATATTTATGTTAATTTCACCAATACTAGTAGTTTTGTTTTCTGATTTGCTATAATCTCCATAATATTTTTATTAAGATAAGATGTACGATAAAGTATAAATAAATATATAAATAAATTATAAGCAATTTACTGGTCACTTTTTATATATTATATGGTCGTGGGGTAAGTCAAAGTCAAAATCTTTATTCGTAGAATAAAATGTTTAGGTAATAAAGGTATTTAGTATTAGAGTAAGTCTCAATAATATTCTACCGGGAGTTGTATCGGTGTGCAAATAAATCTTAAAACAATCAAATTAAATTGTACACAATGTCAAAAACTTAAATAAATTACATAATACATTAAATAGTATTGTAATCAATTAGAATGTTCTTTAACACTATAATTACACTTGTCAAGAAGCCATTTACTCGTATTAATCCCAATTTTAAATTTATTCAAAGGCATGTCTTTTAAGTTATTATATATTTTAAAAGTCATCATAGGAGCACCGTTTGCATAAAATCTAGAGCTGCATTTGGGATTAAATAAACTTTTTATGCCTTGTTTGCCTTTCGCAAGATTCAGCGTGGGTTTTGAAGTAAGTCGGGTGTCGCTTAACAAAAATATATATTTCTAGAATACACATGCATGGCAAAGGGCTTGCAGCTATCAAAAAACCACGTACCACATACCACTCGCACATATTTCTTTTGTAGTTTAAACGCTCAAATCACATCAACAGAGTTCATCCACAAAGGTAGACCACATAGTAATACTGAAAACACATAACCGTGATAAGCAGCCCTGCTTTTTGTGATATTGTTTTTCTCAATCTTCTTAAAGCATATATAAACTGGTTTAATTTTGTACAAACCTGGTTAAAATGAGGCTTCCAGTTTAAATTTTTGTCAATTTTTATACCTAAAACATAACTGATAGAACATTTTCTATCTTCGAATTTTCATATATTATATTCATATTTATAGGTTCCATTTTGTAATTTCCAATTCGTATTATTTCTGTTTTGTCAATATTAACCAACTTTTTGAATTAAGCCATCTGACAATAGTATTAATTGAATTATTTATTTTGGTTTCATATATGTCTCTTTTTAGTGCATTTAAATATAAAAGTTGTGACGTCTGCGAACAAGATGCATTTATGCTTGGTTTTTTTAGGCAAGTCATTAATATATAGCAAGAAGATTAAAGGTGCTAAAATATTTCTCTGAGGAATGAAACTATTTTTACGGATTTTATCGCGTTAAATTTAACTTTTATAATTCTCGACGTTTCAGGTGCTTGGGTGCTGCCATGGCCACAGGGGGCACTGAGGAAGTTGACGTCTCAATGTCATAGTTAGCCCGGCTACCTTCAGTTTTGAATATTAATTTTTGGTCCCATCTACGCAGAATGAGCTTACAATATCTTGAAGTCTGGAGTTAGAGACAAAAAAAGCTTTAGCTTTCGTAGTTGTTTTAGTCATTCGAAATCCTGACAATACTATTGGTCACACTGTGTATAGGAAAACGACCAATACCAACCGATATTTAAATGGTAAATCGCACCATCATCCATCATAGTTAGCTACGGTGGAAAAAATCTTTGTTTCAGAGAGCATGAGTTTAATTTAGTATGTAGTCTTCGCGTAAATATAAGAAATCATTACTTTCCTGAGGGATAACACAGTAATTATATCTAAACTGTGAACGATGTAGTTCTTTGGTAAAGATGCTGTCTTGCCGTGCTTGCCTTAACCGAGTGATTTCTTTGCATTGTTTTCGGCTTTGCAAGTGACTGCTTAACCATATGTAAGCAGCACCTCTTATACCCTAACTTTCAATTAAATTGTAATAGAATCCATCAGCCAAATCCCGTAGGTGTCGTAAGAGGCGACTATGGGATATGCTTAAAATCTTATGGCTACTGATAGATAGCGGTATAATAAGCTCATCTATGTCAGACGTGAAAACGTAGACAGGCGACTGGCAACATCAAAGGTGTGAGACGGCTGGTACAGCGTTCAATCTACCTGTCAAGCACGTCAATTAAGGCAAATCCTTCGTACAAAGGGAGAAGCCTACTTCCTGGTTTGGACAACATCATTATAATCATTACAACCATACATACGTCCACTGTTATAACTTTTCACAAGTCCACTGATGAACGTAAGTCTCCCCCAAGGAAGCTTACTTTTGATGTTGCAAAATCTGTTTGATAAATCTAATGAGCACGGTTGTGACGGCTCTGAAATATTAAGAATTCCCTTAAATAACGATCAAATCGAATTTTTAGGCAAAGCCTTGAATAGTAAGTGAACTCGTTATTTCAAGTTTCGTTAAGATTACCTTGACATGAAAAAATTGAGATAGAAACGCTACGTAATAGTGCAAAGGGGTATTATTCGTGGACTGATAATAAAACAAAGTACGGTCCTGAGCCACCTGCATTCATCGACTTCCTGCAAATCTTACCAGATCGTCACTCCATCTGCTGGGGGGGGGGGCGTCCTACACTACCACTGGAGAGCCTTTCTTCTCCATCGGTTGTCGTTTCTTCGAGCTATATATTCAAGCTTTGGAAATATGCGGTCCTATTACTGAAGCCAACTCTTCTGGAACTCTTGTTGGTTCTGCCCAGAATAAATAACCAAAATTAGAATATAGAATAACATTAAAAAATAATTTGCATTAATTATTATTTTCAATTTATGTAAATTGAATGAGAACAAAGAAAGTCTACTTTTAACCATGAGAACTAAAATTAATAATTTTTTATCCTTCATATAAAATGACTCTCGTTCATTTTAAATTGAAGCATCTGTGTTTCGGATTTTAATATGTGGGGTTCGTTGCTTCTTAGCGACAGAAATTGGATAAGATTATCTAGAAAGCAAATAAAACTAAAGTGAATTGTAAATAGGATTAGGCGTTACTTTGCGGAAGTCCATTATATTTAAGTTATATAGGTGTTTTTTAAGTTATATAAGTTATATAGAATAGAATAGAATAGAATAGAGTAGAGTAGAATAGAATAGAATAGAATACAATTGAATTGTAGCGGACAGAGAGGAGGCCGCCGCCCCGTCGCCCCTTCACACCCCGGTGCGCCCCGCGCACCCCGCACACCGGCAGCAGATCACGCGATGTCGGCGACCAATGAGCGCGCGGCATCGCGGACGGCGCTACGCACGACCCGAGACGCTCTCCGGCGAGATATAAGAAGGGCGTCTCGGACGGTGAGCTGTTCATTTCGGAAGCGGCACTCGACGAGAAGAAGACAGCAAGAGAAATCAAGAAAATCAAGACTCAAGAAGACTCCATCAAGAAGACTCCCCTCTGTATAATAGTTTAATTAATAGTGCCACATTTTGTAAATAGTTAGAATACAGTATAGTTCGACAGTACCATCTTTTCTTTGAGCAGTTGCCCCCTAGCGTACCCCCCAATTATACAGTCCACTGCGATCCATAACAAGTTCTTGGTCCATCGTCGCCGGATTCAAGCCAGAAGAAAGAAGAAAGAACATAATTATTGAAGAAAGAACATAATTATTGAAGAAAGAACATAATTATTGAAGAAAGAACATAATTATTGAAGAAAGAACATAATTATAGAAGAGAGAACATAATTACAGAAGAAAGAAGATCATTACAGAAGATTTTCGAGGAAGAAAGAAGTACGTCGACGAAGAGAGAAGATCGTCGTTGCTAACTCCTTCCTCGTTTCTTATTTACATCGACGTCATATATATTGTCTGCTTCCAGACAATTCCTGTTTCTTAACCGCGTTTACGCGGCCGGGTGGTTGCTCCCTAACGGTGCCAAACTGTGACCATCTGGTAACGCCCTTGAGGCGGGAACGGCGTCCAATACGTGCGTCTTTTTGAAGACGATCGGAGGTCGCAACGAGGGATACCATCATGCGGAAGACAAGAAGCCAGAAGACACGGAACGACGACGAAACGCCAGTAGGAATGCGGATATTCGAGGAAGCACCCGCGTCCCCGTCCGGTTATCTCGCGTTGGCACAAGCGCCGCCCGCCGCGCCGCAGCCCCCGCTCGCGCCCGCATCTATGCCGGCGCCCGCGCCCGCACCGCCGCGCCCCGCTATGTCCGTGTCTACAACCGATCGCTTGGGAGAAGTTAGTACATCCGCGCCGCGCACAGAAACGCTCGCCGCGATAATAGAAGATCTTCCGACTACGGAAACTAGTTCGATAGTGCGTACCGTCACGCCTGTAGTCACCGCACGTTGTACATAGGCCCGCGTCCCGCGCCCCGTCGGTCCGTTCAGTCCGTTCAGCCCGGTCGACAGCTAGCGCAGTAGCAAGATTAAAACAAATCGAATATAATGCCGCGGAGGAACTAGCTGCAATTAGGAGGAAGCAATTGCAAATAGAGGAAGATCTCGTCAAGAAGAAATATGCTAGGGATATCGCGCAACTGCAAGAAGAAACCGATAGAGAAAGCCTAAACGAGGACGAATTAGTCGAAAATAGGGTACGCGTTGATAGGTGGTTAGAAAACGTAGAGACTGTGCGGGGGGAGCCGCCCTACCGCCCGCCTCAGCCCGCGCCCCGCATCGAGATAGAGCAGGCCCCACCGAGGAGGGGAACCGGTTACGACCACGCTGAAGATGCCCAGGGGAAGTCGGTCGCGAATGACGTTCAACCGCGCCGCGTAAATAGGATACAGAGGGATAATGGAGTCGCCGTAGAAATGAACCAGGTGGATCGTCGTGTACGAGCTACGTCGCCGTCGCGCGTCCAACGCCGCTTTCTATCGCCTACACATAGATCGCCACATCGCCTTACGGATCGTAGATTACCGTCGCCGTGTCATAGGGATGTAGGTATACATAGATCGCCATCGCCACATCACCACGCGGATCGTAGATCACCGTCGCCGTGTAATGATGTAGGCAGAGATAAATCGCCACATCGCCTTACGGATCGTAGATTACCGTCGCCGTGTCATAGGGATGTAGGTACACATAGATCGCCATCGCCACATCACCACGCGGATCGTAGATCACCGTCGCCGTGTAATGATGTAGGCAGAGATAAATCGCCACATCGCCTTACGGATCGTAGATTACCGTCGCCGTGTCATAGGGATGTAGGTACACATAGATCGCCATCGCCACATCACCACGCGGATCGTAGATTACCGTCGCCGCGTCATAGGGATGTAGGTGTACATAGGTCGCCGGCGCCACAGCGTAGGCTAGAAGGAAATAAGGATAGAGATAGGTCGCTCACCCCGCGAGGGAAGGATAGGGGTATAGAACGGCTAGCGGAAGCTTTAGAAAACATGGTTAGACCAGCCGCCGCGAAACAGACGCAGGACTTGCCTATTTTTAATGGCTCGGCCGCGGAATGGTTAGCATTTAAAGCCGCGATGAATGAATCCACGCGTTTATATGGATTCACAAATACGGAAAATATGGCAAGATTAAGGAACTGTTTACGCGGTGAGGCTAGAGAAGTAGTATCGGCTCTGCTGTTTACCGCGAAGGATCCAGCAGACATTATGCGGACACTGGAGCAGTGTTTCGGCCGCCCGGAAGTAATTATAGATCGTGCGTTAGAAGAATTGAAACGCCTTCCGCGCCCGGGTCAAACCGCCCAGGAATTAAACTCGTTCGCAATTAAGTTACAGAATATAGTGTGCATTATGCAAAACGTCGACGGCAAGGGTTATTTGCGTAATCCAATGCTGACTAGGGAGGTTACTAGCAAACTTAGCCCTCACTTACGGTCGCGTTGGTGCGATTATGCGGACCACTACGGAAGTGCGGACGAACCGGACATCGTTACGTTATCCCGGTTCATGATGAGAGAGGCTGACCGTGCGTTAAGTCATGCCTATACGTCCGTAGCGTCGAATAAGGAATCGCCCGTAAGACGAGAGACGCCGCCGTCGAAAAGAATAGTGTTAACACGCCGCGTAGAAGATAGAGCCCGCGACGTAAAGACGTTCACCGCCCAGGAGGACACCGGTAGTGCCTCATGTATGTGTTGCGGGGGTGAACACCCTATCGTCAAGTGTAAGAAGTTAGAGCAAATGGGCTCGGACTACCGGTGGAAGTGGGTTAGGGAAGATGGGGTATGTTTCAAGTGCTTGAGCAGCAAGCACCGACGTATATGCTGCAAAGCCAGGAAGTGCGGCGTCGACGGTTGTAACGCCCCCCACCACGCTCTTCTTCACACCCGCAAGGCCCGTACGCCTGCAGCGTTGGTTAAACCGCGCTCGTCGCGTCGAGTGTTAGCAGTAGTGCGTCCGTATTGTTAAAAGTGTGTCCGATAACCGTGCGCGGACCACGCGGAAAGGAAGTGAACACGTACGCGCTACTTGACGAAGGCTCTACGATATCGCTAATCGACGACGACTTAGCTCGCGAGTTAGGAGCGGAAGGACCGATAAAGCCGCTCAACATTAAAGGCGTAGGGAACAGTCAACGCGAGGCTAATAGTAGATTAGTCAATATAGGGATACGTGGCAAGACGCGCAGCGAGATGTTTAACATAAACGCGCGAACAATAACCGACTTGAAGATAGGCTCGGAGTCCGTGAGTAGGGAGTGCTTACGATTAAAGCACTTACGTGACTTACCGAGTTCGGTGTGTTACGACGACGCGAAGCCAAGACTGCTATTAGGCGCCGACAATTGGCATTTGATAATTACCCGTGCTTTAAGGATAGGACGTCGAAGGCAGCCTATAGCTGCACGAACGTTATTAGGATGGGTAATTCAGGGAACCGTGCCGCGGTTAACGTGTAGGGAAGACGGCGATACCGTATTACACGTAGAGAGCGCTAGCGGACGGTGTGATAGGGACATCCGAACGTTTGCCAGTCGGGACGAAGAGCTAATGGAACTCCTCAAACGGCAGTACGAGATAGACTCTATAGGTATCTCGCTGAAGAGTAGGCCGCGACGGGACGAGGAGCGCGCTGTCGACATATTCCAGCGCACCGTCAAGAAGGTCGGCGAGCAATAGCAAGTTGGACTGCCATGGAAGGACGACAACGTGCGGATGCCACCCAGCTACGAGATGGCAGCGCGAAGACTACGGACGATCGAGAGGAAGATGGACCAGTCGCCGGAGTTTCGTGACGCCTACACAGCCCAGATAGACAACCTCCTGGCGAAGGGATACGCAAGGGAAGCCGAAGGGACAGAGCGAGAGGATCCCAAGAGCTGGTACCTGCCACACTTCGCCGTACGGAATCCGAACAAGCCGGGGAAGACGAGATTAGTGTTCGACGCGGCAGCACGTGCATCCGGCAGATGCCTTAACGATTATTTACTCGACGGCCCCGACTTATTACGGAACCTACCGGGCATACTGTTTCGATTTAGGGAAAACGAGATAGCGGTGTCCGCGGATATTAGGGAGATGTTCTTGCGTGTAAAGATCGACCGTCGCGACCAGCCCGCGCAGTTGTTTCTTTGGCGAGGAGACGAGCGACACAGCCCACCGCGGGAGTACGTTATGACGTCAATGATTTTTGGTGCGAGGAGCTCGCCGTTTCTCGCACATAGCGTTAGGGATCATAACGCGCGCGTACACGCAGAGACACACCCGTTGGCACTTAACGCTATCACACGTAGCCATTACATGGATGATTATTTAGACAGTTATGCCACGGTAGAGGAAGCGATAAATACGGCGAAGCAGGTTTCGGAAGTGCACCAGCAGGCCGGTTTCACCTAGGCAGGATGGAACTCCAACCACGCAGCCCTGTTAGAAGACAAGCCGGAGGACTTACTGGCGCGTAAGCCTAAAGAAGTAGGCTTAAGACAAGACAGCCCAGGCAGAACCTTAGGGTTATTATGGATGGCTGATGAAGACGCCCTAACATTCAACACGTCAATGAATAGGGTGTCGCGAGAAGTGAAGGCGCTACAGCGACCACCGACCAAGAGGGAAGTATTAAGCGCGGTCATGTCCGTTTTTGACCCGCTTGGACTGCTAAGTTACCTCACCATCACCGCCAAGATCCTGCTACAAGACCTATGGCGCATGAAGAAGGTCGGATGGGACGACGAACTACCCGAGGAGGCAGCAGAGGAATTCCAGCAATGGCTGCGAGTCGTCAAGGAGGTATCACGACTACGACTGCCAAGGTGCTATGCTCCTACGGGGGGAGTTGTAGAGCGTCAACTTCACGTCTTCAATGATACGAGCGAACGTGCGTACGCATCCGCGGCGTATTGGCGTATACGATATCGCGACGGAACGATTAGGGTGCGATTAGTGGCGGCTAAGGCGAAAGTCGCCCCAATTAAAGCGCAAAGTATACCGCGATTAGAGTTGCAGGCGAACTTAATAGGCGCGCGACTCGCGGAATTCGTGCAGGACGAACACAGAGTGGTAGCGGATAGGGTCGTATATTGGACGGACTCTACTACGGCGCTCCACTGGATACAAAACGATACGGCGCGTTACACTCCATACGTTGCTCACCGGTTAGGGGAGATAGCTGAGAAGACATCACCCGAGCAATGGAGGTGGATACCGACTGCGGAAAACGTAGTGGATCAGGCAACGCGGATGAATTTCACAACTAAGGAAGAGAGCGACAAGTGGTTTACCGGACCACCCTTCCTCTATGAGCATGAAGACAGATGGCCTCACCGACAGGAAGAGAAGGCGGGGGATGATGAAGAGTTGGAAGAAATCATGGCGCACCAGAGCGACATCCGGGAAGCTCCACACCTGCCAGACATAGGGAGATTCTCTGCCTACGAGAAGTTAATCAGGGCCACTGCAAGAGTACTACAATTCCTCGATGCGGCACGAGGAAGAGCACGAGGACTGACCTTACAGCACATCCAGAGAGCAGAACGGATGTGGATACAACACAGCCAGCAGGAAAGCTTCGCTGAAGACCTCAGCCGCCTTCAGCGGGGAAAGAATTTGACCACCGGCAGCGCACTAAGGAAGCTCGACCCCATGTTGGAGGATGGAGTGCTACGAGCCAGGGGAAGGATCGACGCAGCCGACGTGGACGGTCAAATGAAGAGACCCATTATCCTGAATGGACGTCACCAATTTGTGAAGCTGCTTGTGGAAAAGGCGCATCAGGAAGCAAGCCACGCCAATAGGGAGAGGGTGGTGAACGACCTGCGCACTAGGTATCATATCCTCCGATTACGACCTACAGTACGGGAAGCGGAGCGGAGATGCCTACGATGCAGAATACGGAAGGCGACACCACGACCTGCGGTTACAGGAGACCTACCCCCTGAACGGTTAGGGGCGTTTGCGCGACCATTTACGAACACCGGGATTGATTATTTCGGGCCTCTGACGGTCACGATAGGACGACGGCACGAAAAACGGTGGGTGGCACTGTTCACGTGCCTAACGACGCGCGCAGTACATCTAGAGATAGTCTATTCTCTGACCGCGGACTCGGCGATATCGGCATTGCGGCGCATGGCGGCTAGGCGTGGATGGCCACGGGTTATTTATTCGGATAATGGGACTAATTTTCATGGGGCAAACACAGAATTACGACGGGCAATGGAAGAGTGGGCGCCACAGTTGAAGGATTACGCGCTGACTCGGCGCGTCGATCGGAGCGTCTCGTGCGCTCAGTGAAGACCGCGCTCGAAGCCACTCTCCATCAGAAGAACCCACGAGAAGAAACGCTGGCAACGCTTCTGACTGAAGCCGAAAATACTATAAATTCTCGACCGTTGACACACGTACCGGTCGACATCGACGATGAAGAGGCGCTGACACCCAACCACTTCCTACTGTTGGGACCATCGGGCCTGCCAGTCACCGCGCCGTGCACACCTATGGATCGTCGGGCGTGGAGAGCGGCGCAAGGACTCGCCGACGAATACTGGAGGCGCTGGGTGAAGGAGTACCTGCCGACGCTGGTCGCGCGCGGGGACTCCAGAGATGCTCAGCAGCGCCAAATACAGGAAGAGGACCTCGTCGTGGTTGCAGACGGCAACCTACCCAGGAATGTGTGGCCGCGGGGCATCGTAACGAAGACGATTCCTGGACCAGACGGCGTGGTACGGAACGTCGAGGTCCGGACCAAGGGAGGAGTGCTGCGGCGGCCCGTCAGGAAGATCGCCGTCCTCCCGAAAGAAGCTTAGGCTCGCAGGCTACGCCGGGGGGAGGATGTAGCGGACAGCGAGGAGGCCGCCGCCCCGTCGCCCCTTCACACCCCGGTGCGCCCCGCGCACCCCGCACACCGGCAGCAGATCACGCGATGTCGCCGACCAATGAGCGCGCGGCATCGCGGACGGCGCTACGCACAACCCGAGACGCTCTCCGGCGAGATATAAGAAGGGCGTCTCGGACGTTGAGCTGTTCATTTCGGAAGCGGCACTCGACGAGAAGAAGACAGCAAGAGAAATCAAGAAAATCAAGACTCAAGAAGACTCCATCAAGAAGACTCCCCTCTGTATAATAGTTTAATTAATAGTGCCACATTTTGTAAATAGTTAGAATACAGTATAGTTCGACAGTACCATCTTTTCTTTGAGCAGTTGCCCCCTAGCGTACCCCCCAATTATACAGTCCACTGCGATCCATAACACGAATAGAATGGAATAGAATGGAATAGAACGGAATAGAACGGAATAGAATGAAATAGAATGGAATAGAATGGAATACAATGGAATGCAATGGAATACAATGGAATACAAAGAATAGAATAGAATATAACAGAGTAGAACAGTACAGACCAGACCAGAACAGAACAGAACAGAACAGGACAGGACAGGACAGGACAGAACAGAACAGAACAGGACAGAACAGAACAGAACAGAACAGAACAGAATAGAATAGAATCAATTTATTCAATATAGATTACAATACATAATACTTATTGAAAGTAACTTTTTAATTTACCACTGGTTCGCAAAAAATACCTCTGTCCTGGAAAGAACCAGCAAGCGGAACTTTTTTTTCAAAAAACATAATTTACAATATAATCTTTTATATAATTCTTATGAAAACATTTAGAAATAGCATGGTAGCGATCACCTCATTCCCAGGGGTTATTATCAGTCATGAACTTTTTATTAGTATAATAACCCTTACCAGACAATTTTTGCTTAATAAATAATTTAAACTTTTTATAGAAAAGGTCTGCATGATATTTTTTTAATAGGATAGGGTGACAAACGAGCACACAGTCCACCTGAAGGCTATCCTCGTTTGCAAATCAAAATTCAGAGATGCGTTGGGACCCGGGAGGACTAAGATGGAATGCCTCTTTTCCAGTAAAAAGGGTCTCCGGTTCACTACACTCACCATACGAAACACAGCAGTGTTAAGCTGCTTTAACGCTGGTATTCTGTGAGAGCGTGGTCCTTCCCAGGTTGAGTCGACCCATTTGTGCTACAACTATACTACTAGTTTAAGGAAGGTGAGTTTGAAAATTTTGTTTGTGCATTCAGCAGAGCAACATTACTATAATTATTTTAAAATATCTCTAAATGTTCCAGCACACAGTCGCAGCCCGTTGTTATTCGTATATAAAATTTAAAGGAGTAGTCGTTGGCTAGATTGCGTCCAGTGTCCAAGAGATGTTTAGCAAAATGATGGAATGAATTTTTACCAACTTTAATATAGAGGCCTAATATAACGGGAGAAGTGGTGTTGGGATCAGTGGTGACGGGGTTAGTGCACGCAATTGATGGAGGGCTGAAGGTACTCTTCAAACTAGGTAAGACAAATCATTTTATTTCTCTGAGCGGATGTAGGCAAAGTAATTTTTACTTACGTTAATATTATTTCCATTGCTATCCTTTCAATACCGACATTCAAAAACACCACTCAGGCCCACTTACGAAATAAAGCGATTTTAATTTAGAATGTAAATATTTTCACAGCTATTACATTAAGGGGCTACTCCATGCGAACGACCTTGAGCATTTGGTGTGCCGCGCCGACTCGCTACAATATAATATCGCGTAACAAATATATAAGACGCCACCTACTGTAAGAACGTAGTATTTTTTCAACATCAATAAACTATTTTATGGAAATACACACAGCGTACGACGATAAATGTATTTAATTTTTTTTATTCGGTATATTTTGAAATTTGAAAGGGACGAAGAGAGAACGACAATTTGAAAGGGACGAAGAGAGAACGAAGTGTGAAATATGGGTAAATCAGGAATGTCTAGAACAAGTAAATGAAATTGTATACTAGGGGAGTGCTTTTAGCCGGGATGGAAGATGTGATTTAGATGTGGACAGGCGTGTCCTGCCGGGAACAAAGTCAATGGTGCCCTGACTGCGTTAGTCAAAAGGCAAGGCGTAGTGAAGAGTGCACGCCTTGCAATACATAACGCAGTGTTGGTACCGACTTTGTTATATGGCAGCGAAACCTGGGTATGCCAGAAGAAGCATAAAAGCAAGTTGAATGCAGTGGAGATGCGATCTCTTCGTAAAATGTGCGGCGTTACCATGGCCGACAGAAAGCGAAACGAAGAGATTCGCAATATGGCAGGTTTGAAAGATGACCTTATCACAAAAATTGATAAGGACGTGCTTCGATGGTTTGGGCACGTTGAGCGAATGAGTGAAGACCGAATGGTGAAGAAAATATATAGCGCGAAAGTTAATATTAAAAGGTGTCGAGGTAGACCGAGACTAAATTTCGAAGACCATGTGAGCAAATTGCTCGAAGAGGGTAGGGTCAAGAGTACTCGGATAGCTAGACGTGCATGTATGAAGAAGATAATGAATCTGAAAGAAGCGAAAAAGGTATGTAAGGATCGTGACACTTGGCGATCTGTTCTCTCTGGCTACCCCGTCAGGGATTGTGCGTGAAGATAAGTATAAAAATTAAATGAAAAAAATAATTTTCACATTATTTAATATCTTCTGAAGTTGTATGTATGTCTTAGCACATAGGCTTTTTATTAAAAAAGAATCATTAAAATTAATTAACAATAGCGAAGATATCGAGTTTCGCACGTACAAAAATACAATCGGATTGCGAACCTTCTTCATTTTCGAAATCCGCTAATTGACCGTTAAAACTAAAGAAAAAATACACAGAACTCAGTAATCTTCTCTTTCCTGAAGTATTTTAAATATTCTAGGCCAGTTTCATATTTCTTATAGCAATATTTCGCTAACTATTCTAAGTCTAACTACAAATTAGTATTACCTTATTTTACTTTAAGGCGTGCAGTAAATAAATAAAGCCTGCATTATTCAATTTGCATTATTCATTATTCAAATCTGAATGACAGGGTGAGAAATTGTGTGATAAGAGAAAAGCCTTAACCGACCAGCGTGTATGCGTAATCATATGTATGAAAAGGAGGCAAGAGAAGTGTGTCAGGATCGCGCCAAATGGAAGTCCGTAGTCTCTGCCTTCCCCTTTGGGTGACAGGCGTGAGTGTTTGTATTGTATTTGTATTGTATTGTATTTTCTAGCCTCTCTATCCATCTATCCATAATATTCTTTAATAGCCCACTGCTGAACATAGCCCCCTTTAATTGCCTCATTGAGGGGATTTTGCCGAAGCAGACACGCCTGGCGAGTGGGTTATCAACTGCAGTTTCTTTGTTATTTTGAGTTGGTATCAGGAAGGAGCTGCTGCCCATAACCTGTTTCAATTTCCACCTTTCACCTATTACGAAACCCACGGGATGATATGGGGTAGTGGATACTTTTTTACTGTCACTTCACTGTGAAGGTTTCTACCCTCTGTCTTTTGTTTAAAACAATTATTCTGACATTTTAATACAAATGTTAACCCGTTAACCATTGTATATATCTTAATTTTAACCTTATCACAAGAAAGTTGATTTAGCACTTAGCTGCTTTTACTAGGCTATTCAACTACACGTGCCACTCTCAAGGTGTTAAAGTATTCATCATCATCATCATCAGTACAGCCTGTTAAAAGCACTAACATGGTCCTGAGCCATCTGCATCTGTCGACTTCATGCAAATCTTACCAGGTCGTCATTTCTTTTAGAAGGGGGGGGGGGACGGACCTTAATACTATCTTTGGTTTTTGAGATATGCGAATCTACTTTTCTCTTTTCCCTGGGAACGTAATAAAACAATCTTGATTGGGCTTCGATTGACAAATTTACAGCAACGCAGTTTCAGATTACTACTAACACTTTGCGTCCAAAAACCGGTTTAATAAAAAAATGGGCACGTTGTGACGGTTCTGAAATATTAAAAATTCTCTTAAAAAACACCTAATTCGATTTATGAGACAAAGCCTTGAATAATAAATGGACTCGCCGACGAATAAGAGAATAAATTAAAAGTTGAACAAGATGCTACAAATAAAATCTTGTTAAGGTTAACTTGACATATTTTTTTAAAATAGTAACAATATTTAAATTTGCAAAGGGGCATTATTCGTAGACAGACAATAATTTAACATTGTTCGAGCCGTTCATAAGTAAAATTCTCTCCCAAGGAATGCCACAAAGCACAGTCCTGAGCCACCTGCATCCATCGACTTCCTGCAAGTGGTACCAGGCCTGCATTTCACATTCCATCCTTGCTTCACTATCTATTGTCGGTTCTTCTGTTTATATGGCCTGTCCATTGCCAGTTTAGCTTACTGATACGTTGTGCTATGTTGGTCGCTCTATTTCTAATGCAGACATTCATTTATTACTATATCACACAGAGAAACTCTGAGCATAGACCTCTTCAAATAAATTTGTAGTATATATTCAATAAATACTTACCTGTCGGTATATCGTACATTCATTTATAAAGTTGTGTGATAATATCGATCACTGTTTCTCAGAATCTTGAATAAAAGTACGCAATACGTGGGCGTTTCCTTTGCTTGCTTACAAAATCCAGATGTGGTCCTTGACGTTTAGTCACAATAATATTCTTCCAAATGATATAATAATGCATTAATTATTTACCTCATTATTATAATGTTGTAACAGTGGTAGAGCCACGCGGCAGCTTTTGCTGTCGCACGGATAGGCCGACTCGAACCGGGGTAGTACCACGACCTCACAGAAAACCAGCGTGAAGTAGAGGTTTACCTCTGCGTTTCGCTTGGTGAGTGTAGTAGGCCGGAGGCCCTTTTTACTGGAAATGAGGCATTCCATCTTAGTCTTCACGGGTGACAACGCATCTACATTTTGATTTGTAACAGAGGATAGATGTAGATGTCTATGGGCCGCAGCAACCACTTACCATCAGGTGGACTGTGTGCACGTTTGTCACCCTTATCCTTTAAAAAAATATAATTGTAACCGATACTAATATGAACGGACTTCATAATCATCAGCTGAAAATAATACAATAAAATATTTTTGTATTCCATGTAGATTTAAAATCATTCTTATTAAAATCCTTTTTTCCTTTTTATTACTGGTTCGGAAAATACCTTTTTTCTGGGAAGGACCAGCAAAAAAATGAAGCCGGATTTTTTATAGAATAAGGGTGACAAATTAGCACACAGTCTACCTGAGAATAAGTGGATGCTGTGGCTCATAGAAAAGTACATCAGTTTGTCATCCCTGACAACTAAAATGGAATACATTGTTTCCAGTTACAGGCTCTCCGGTTCCCTTTACTCACCATACAAAACACAGCAGCATTAAGCTGATATTTTGCTCTGGTATTCTGTGAGAGCGTGGTCGAGAGCCCGGTCAAACCGACCCATTCGTGCTGCAACCACAATATAGATGTAGCATGACTGTACCACTTAGATAATCATTTTGTTTTTTTAATTAATCTAATGCATCTTACTTGCGTTAGCTACTCGTATTATGATTTCTCCTTTTTTTCTTCTTCTTTTTCTTGTGCAATGCTGTAATTATAGTTTACATGAGACAAAACAATCCGCTTAATCTCATTACTTTAAATGACAGAAGTCAAAAAATTGTATCAATGGTAAAGGTCCGGATCAGTAGTATCAATGGACGTTCCTCAAGGCTCGATTCTTGGCCCATTCCTGTTCTTTGTCTATATTAATAACTTACAGTCAATTAATTATGACATTGTAAATTATTCTCTAACGAAATGAGTACATTGGTTTCATTCCAACAATTTTCTCTTAAACGGCAATATGACAATATGAATTAAATTTAAAATACGTAAATTTAAACATTCAAATATCAACGTGCTCTTAAATGGAGAAGAGTTGAGTTTTGTGGATACCTCTGTTTTTTTGGGTATTACTTTTGACAAGAAGCTTAAATGTGGCCCCCATATATCTTAAGGAGCAAACAGACTTTTTTGCTCTGCAGCATATGCTATAAGAAAGATTAGAAGTCTCACCAATGTTGAAACAGTTAGATTCGTTTATTTTAGTCACGTTCATAGCGTGATGTCTTATGGCATTTTGCTATTGGGTAATGCGACTGACATTACAGCCATATTTGTTTTGCAAAAAAGAGCTAGAGAAGTAAAGTAGGTAAATTGTAAAGAGTCCAGAGAGTAAAAAGAAAAATTTAAAGAAATAAAGGTATTAATGCCGAAGGCATCACAATATATGTATGAAAATGTAATGTATGTACATGAAAACATAAATAGCTTTGATAGGAATAAAGATGTTATACTTTTAACAGTAGGTACTAACATAAGCTTGTAATAACAATTACTAGACTCCACAGATTCAGTTATTTATTTATGGGGCAATGTGTACCATTTTACAACATTGTCCCAGAAAATGTACTAAATTTGTCAATAAACAAATTGAAATATTTTATTAAAGAAAAATTGTACAAAAAGGGTTATTATAATATCAAAGAATACGTAAATGAAAAAAACCCTGGCAATGAGGTGATTGCCGCCATGCTGGTTCTATAAAAATTTATTTAAAAATTGTAGACACAAGATTATTGTGAAGTGAAATATGCCGAAAAAAGTGTCGCTGGGTTTCTCGCTAGTTCTTCCGAGGACAGAGTATTTTTCGAACCAGTGGCAAATAAAAAAATGATTTTCTGGATATATTATATAATAATCTATATTGAATAATAATTATTCTATTCTATTCATGGTAGCACCATGTCGAAGCTATATTATGCTAGTGGCACGAATATATCAGCCCGACAAGGGCAACGCTCTCACTGTTTCTCACCAGCGTTAAATAGCAGTTCAATGCTGCTGTGTTTCGTATAGTGATTCTGAATAACAGGAGACTGTTATTACTGAAAACGATACGTTCAATCTTAATCAACACAAGAAACAACGCATCTTCAATCTAGATGTAGGTGTCTCTTGGTCATAACATCCTCTCACTATTTTATAAAATAATTACAATGGCCTGACACTTTGTAAGAAGCACAATGACGCTGCAGCAAAAGCGTAGTAGTGGCACAAATAGGTCGGCCCGATCAGCATGGACAAAGCTCTCACAAAATACCAGCGTAAAATAGCAGCTTAATGCTGCTGTATTTCGTCTGGTGAGTGTAGAGAACCAAAGACCCATTTTACTGGAAGCCGGACATTCCATATTAGCCTCCAGGGGTGATGAGGCATCTGCATTTTGATTCTCTATTGAGGATAAATGTAGATGTTTATGGGCCACAACGTCCACTTACCATCAGGTAACACGTATCAACCCACAGGCTCGGTCACGCTTATTCTATTCTTATATATCTTATTTATTTTTACAAAACGTAACCTTCACACTAAGATTTTCTCCTGTATCGTGGGGCTAGTTGACAAACATAAATTGCACAAAAACAAACATCCAGACCCGGAACAATTATTTTTAGGCCATACAAATATTATTCCGTACCGGATTCAAACCCGCGGTCATTAGCCACAACGTCACTGAGCTTTCTAAAAATAGACTTTTTCTCTTGTAGGGTGGATATGCCTTCGTCATTTGCACCCTTGGCAGGTGAATTAATACACAGATGGCTGGCGCTATTACCCATCGCTGTCCTGGATATTTTACGTAAACATGGTTATACCGCCATCTAGTGGAGTCCATGAGACTTTTCTGGCTCTTAAAACACTTACTGGAAGAAATAGATTGATAGAGCCTCTTACCTTGTTACCACACTCGTAACCCAAAACACAAACGGAAAATTTCAAAGTTTCATATATGTAATTGTCTACATCATTTATTTTCCTTTTCTTAAAACACGAACGAAAGCACATTTTAATGGTATTCAATTTGTCCAGCACGCACGAGCTGCATTGTACAGAGCTATCAAAAGAATAGAATTTCACAAAGCACCGAAAAATATCACTCGCTTACGTACTTGTATAATCACTCGGGAAACGATATTTGAAATTACGCGGAAACGGATTGTTGAGAAAGATGAGATTGTGTATTGTATATGTCGCAAGCGGTTACATCTGACATATACAACCAACACAGCAATCAATCAATCAGCATATCAACACAGAGAATCGTTATATGTTATAAAAGCAGTGCCCGCGATTTTACACGAGCAAACATGTATCTGTGTATGTGTATGTATAATATGAAAAGTGAGCTTTGTCGTGTGTTAGTAAAGTAAAAAGTAAAGTTACAGAACACAGACCTATATATATAATATTTTTTTTATTTCTCAGACAGAGAGGTTTCCTCACGATCACGCCGCCAATCACGTGGTAAATTAGCTGTTAAAATTGCAATAAACAATGTTATTGGTGCCGGCGGAGATCCCGGGTTGCTCGCGTATTGTGAAATATACAGCGAGCGCTAAGCCCCTGAGCTACCACGGCTCTTTACGGGATCTTTAGTAGTGCTCAGTCACTTCCATCATATAAGATTTAATTCTGATTGCGGTGGAATAGTTTTTCTGATATGCTTTTATTAATAGTATATTGGTAACGTTCACAAGATTTGTACTTATCATGTATGCCTGTCGCCCTCGCCAAAACTTTGGTGTCTTGTAACTTGTACTATGGTAACAATCAGAAGGAACTCGTGGCCTTTATAACCTACTCGTATCAGATGAGAGCAAAGTCTAATTTTCGTGATTTTTAATGCGTTTTTGAAACCACATGCTTGCACAGGCAGGTATCGCACATCTTCTTTTTCACACAAGAGGCCTAAATTCAGCACTGTTCTACTATGGCGGGATATCAAAGAAGAAGAAATATGTAACGTTGTAACAGTTTTTAATATTAATAACTGCTAGCTTTGTTTATTTAAGGATCACCAAGAGTGTTTATAATAATTCATAGTATACAGGTTATTGCAAAAATTTCTTATTACAAGCAACCACAACAAGAGCCACAATACAATAATATTATTAAATTGTAGAAAAAAATAAAAACATCATCATTCATTCGTTCTTTACAGCTCTCCACAAGTCCACAGCTGAACGTAGGCCGCCCCCAAGGAACGCGACAAAAAACGGTTCTGTACCACCCACATCCACTTGACTTTCTGCGTGTCTTACCAGGTCATCTAGTAGAGAGAAGACCTCACTTCGTCCATCGGTACGAGGCTGCCACTCATTGGATTTAGAGAAATAAATTTGCATGTTAAATGCGATGTCGATAATAAGCTTCATTCGCCACACTTTTATTTGCGTTTTAATTATTCTGTACAAAAGATTCTCGTCGAAATCACTCAGTGTGCGATGAAAAAGGTCTATGCTTGGAATATCTCTGCAGGACAAAAAAAAACGTTAAGGAGCTATCCTCAGAAGTACAAGAGCAACTAAAATGGTCGTGCAGATTAGTAAGTTAAAGTGGCAACTTTTCGGCCATTTTGATCGATGAACCGACAATTAATGGAGGTGAAAGGTTTTCAAGGGTTGATATTTTACTCGCAAGCACAGAGTTGTGCAACCACCCAATAGATAAAGTGACGACCTGGGAAATAACGCAGACTTTCGTTGGATTACAAAACTCTAACATTTCTCCACTTTATCTATGTTACCTGATAGAACTCTGCGTTCCCTGTCTAATTATAAAATACGTTTCCCCCAACATTTCACAAATTTCGTTGGTAAATCCTTCACTATTCAGGGTGCACTTCTCCGGTACTCCTTATTTGGTCAACGCTAGAAAATTACCTAATTAGACTGCCTTTAAAAATTGGTGCGTTAAAACTTTTTAACGATTTGTTTACCATTTGCTTTTAATTTTAACAATATTTATTGTTAATTTCACTAATACTAGTAGTTTTGTTTTCTGATTTTCTATAATCTCCTTTATATTTTTATTAAGATAAGATGTACGATAAAGTATAAATAAATAAATTAATTAATTATAAGCAATTTACTGGTCACTTTTTATATATTATATGGTCGTGGGGTAAGTCAAAGTCAAAATCTATATTTGCAGAATAAAATGTTTAGGTAATAAAGGTATTTAGTATTAGAGTAAGTCTCACTAATATTCTACCGGGAGTTGTATCGATGTGCAAATAAATCTTAAAACAATCAAATTAAATTGTACATAATGTCAAAATCTTAAATAAATTACACAATACATTAAATAGTATTGTAATCAATTAAAATATTCTTTAATACTATAATTACACTTGTCAAGAAGCCATTTACTCGTATTAATCCCAATTTAAAATTTATTCAAAGGCATGTCTTTTTTTTTCGTGGGTAGGTGTGCTTGTTGTAACAGCTGTATAATTTGCTCTTATATTTTATTTACATTTAAATTATTTTAAAGTAGTGTTTGGACTATATTTACATACTAATTACATTTTTATTACCTTTTCTTTGGAAGTCATATTGAAATACATGTCCAGATAAAAATATTTGTGACTTACCCATACCACCCATCAGTGTAACTTCTTTTTGCAAACTATATCACTCACTGGCACTTCACTGATATCACTTGAAATATTGCAAGCAATGGCAAAAGTATCTGATGTGAAGGTCTTGCAGAGAGAACTTGAAGGAAGCTGGAGTCGCAAGATGGCTGATTTTGAAAACAGATTAAAGGCTGCTTATACACCAAGTAATACCTCTCTTAATCAACTCCGTGAGGAGTTTTATGAATTCAAAGAACTTGTTAGCTCTGTACTCACTCTCCTTCGGCAACAGATTCATGCCTGCACTATGAAAATTTATAGTATTGATATGCAGTATAGGCAGAACATTCTCTTATTTAATGGGATCTCTGATTCTCCTGAATTTAATATTGAACAAGAAATACTGGGCATCATACATAATAAAATGGGTATCCCACATATAACAAATTTATCCTTTTTACGTTCTCATCGAATTGGTGTTCATAAGGATGGTCATTAACGGCCAATTCTTGTACAATTTCAAGATCACCGCACAAAGTCTGAGGTGTGGAAAGCTAGAACTAAGTTAAAGGGCTCTCAAATATCGGTGTCAGAGTTTTTAACCAAAATGAGGCAATCTGTTCATAAAAAAGCACGCAAACATTTTGGATTGAAGAATGTGTGGACCTTCAATGGCACAATTTTTATAAAACTCCCCAATAACGAACGGGCAAAGATCTCCACTGAAGAGGAGATTGATAATCTCATTGGAAAGTTTCCTGGCGATTGCTCACCAGTTAGTCATGGCATAGCTTCTAATAGTGGCGTTACTATTGTTGCAAAGAAGCCCATTCAAAGCCAGCAAAGTTCTTCAAGCTCAAAAAGTCAGTGTGAGATTTCTCGGCGCAATCAAGATGGTATGGTGGGGCAGAAAGAGGATCCTAAAAAGTCCCGCCGTTTAATAGCTAAAAAGTAGCTTATTTAAATTATCTTGTTATATCCTTAGGTATCCTTTTTTTAATATTTAATATTAAGTACATTTCATGGTTCTCATTTCAACTTTAGCATAGAACACTATTATGCCTATAGTTATGAGTAGTTCGCTTGTTATAGCTATTTTATTGCAATTTTTTTTTTAAATGATTTTCCTTGTCGTATAAACTCCTTTGGAATGTTTGTCCTTGTAAATCAAGATAGAATTTAATCACGTTTCATGTCTAGTACATCACTTGCTTATGATTAGTTTTCTCTTTAGTTAGTTAGTAGAGGAGTCTTACTTATTTATTAGGTTTATCTATGCTATGCATGTTAATGGTAATAATCTAATTACAATCATCTTTATAATTTGTGCTAACAATACTTATTATTTTTTACTTTTATAAATGTACCCTAAATTGACCCTAAAAGCTATACATAATATTTTCTATTTGATTTATAATTTTGACATCATTTTTTTAGCCTTGTTAAACACAGGACAATTGTACCATACAGACACTATCGATTTTGTAATCGATTTATTATGGTAGACTCTTATTATTTTGTGAGATACCTATTTAGGAATATTAATATTATTAGACAAAATATTTTGCCACTTCAGATATTATATTTTATAGTTTGCACATAAAATTTATTTATATTAAGTTTATTTTGTAAACGGTTAACTGATGGGATGGTGTTGTTTATGTTTACTACGTTTTAGCATATAAATTAGTTTTATAGTTTACATACCTTACTTTTATATATATATATATATATATATTTTTCTTTGTATATTTATTTCATTTATGTATGTGCACGACGCAAACATAGTAATACGTCGAACGAAATGACTTACGGATTGCTTGTCGTAACCATCGCTAGTTGAACAACCTAGGGGCGGTGGGCGGAGCCATGATGATGTTATGATCGTCGGGCCGCGCTCACGGTTCCACAACTAGCGGTGGTTGCCCACAGCAACGCGGGAAAAGCCGTAGCAATAATATTGAGAAATATAGCTTTTATTTTTAAATAAATAGTATTGTAACTATGTAATAACTCTCGCAATAAAGGCACCGAACAACTGGCGAGAGTTAACATAGATTTAGAATATAGAAATTAATTGATGCCAAATTGTAGAATAAGTATTGTATGTAAATTATATTCCCTTGTATAGTGCAATTTAATTTCTTATACATTAAGCCTTTAGGCACGATAAATAATAAACAGGGCATGTTACCGTGACGCGGCCGCGGAGCGAATGAGGCTACGCGCGCCGCGCCACGACGTTTTATATTTATAGTACTGAGGCGGGGGGCAGGGTCCTCAGCTTAAAATTGCTAGAAAGACAACATTGTAACCTTTAGTATATAGAAAAATTGTTATGTAAGTATTAGTTTAATAAGTAGTTGTAAGAATGTTATATATTTAAGTCTGTGCATTAGTTTGTAAGAAATCTACCTAATAAAGAAAGGCGCGGGGGTGAGGCAAGGGTCCGCTGGCCAGCAATCGCCGAATAGTATATAAGACGGGCCGGTCGGAACGGTCGCCAGTCGCTCTCCAGCTACAGAAAAGAAAACAGCAGCAAGAAAAGAAAAGGTTCCTCCTCACCGCCGCTTGCCTCCAGTTTAAGCAAGACCAACGTGTTTCACTCATTTTTCGAACGGCGTTACGGCGATCCGTAACATTAATGGTCCTTCGAGAAGCCGGATTACTGGAAGAAAAAGACAATATTGGTCTTGGTATTGAAGAAACCCAGCAAGAAAGGGATCGAAGATCGCAGCGCACACTAAGGCCCGACGAGACTAGGTCGCACCGCTCCGTAGCCTCACGCAAGAGACTCCTCGCGGAGTTAGAGGCGAAAGAGCGGTTAGCCGAACTCAAGCTCGAGCAGGCTCAGTTGCAAGCAAGAACGGAATTGCAAGAAATACACGTGCAGCGATTACAAGCAGAGGTCGGATCAACCGATGACGAAGATGAAGAAATAGAAGACGATTTAGCATCAGTGCGCATTAGTACATGGTTGCAAGAAAAAGCTACATCGCAACTCGCGCCGCAGCCCGCGCCGCAACCCACGTCGCATTTTGCATCGCAACCCGCTCCACAGTCTACATCGCAACCCGCGCCGCAGCCCGCGTCACAACCCACGCCGCACTTCGCATCGCAACCCGCTCCGCAGTTTGCATCACAACCCGCGCTGCAGAAAGAAGACTATGGACAGGCGCAGCAACAAATCGACGTCGCTACCTTAGCCGCTGCTCTATCACAAGCAGTACGAAGCACAAGCGAGCCGCCGAAATATGTGCAAGAGCTACCTATATTCAATGGTAGCAGTAAAGAATGGCTCAGCTTCAAAACAACGTACGAAGAATCTTCAAAGTACTTCACGATGAACGAAAACATAGCGAGAATACGCCGAAGCTTAAAAGGGACAGCAAAAGAAGCCGCAGGTTGCCTACTTATAAGCCAACCAGATCCCAGAATGATAATGGAAGCTTTGGAAAGGAGATTAGAGCGTTAATTCACTTAGAAATAGAGAAGCTGAAGCTGCTGAACAAAGCCACGGACAATCCCAGGGAGCTATGCATATTCGCAAATCGCATAGCAAACGTAGTGGGCACCGTAGAAGCACTCAAGAAAGCACACTATCTGACGATAAAGACGCGAGTTATCACAGAAAAACTCACGCCCATATTGAGAAGCAAATGGTACGACTATGCAGCCAGAAAGAAAGAAGATATCCCAGAGCTTAAAAAGATATCAATGTTCTTAAACGAAGAAGCGGACAAATGCAGCGCGTATGCCTTGCCGGAGTTGATAGCAGAGGACAGCGAGACGAGAGAGTGAAGACCGAGAAAAATAGAACGTGCCTTCGCCACAAGCAAGAAACAATATGAAGAACGCTGCCCTCAATGCAAACAAGAACACAAACTGCCCGATTGCAACTCATACGCCGCTCTGTCCACAAATGACAGATGGGAAGTAGCAAAGAAGAATAATATATGCTACCGCTGTCTGCGAGGCAAACATCGCCGATTGCTGTGTAAAGCTCCACCCTGCGAAAAAGGCGGATGCATGATGAAACACCATAAATTGCTGCATCACGACAGAACAGCAGAAAGTGAAAAGGAAACCGCAACATCGGCAAAGGAGGTCATCACAGCGACTCAATCGTACAAACACCGCCGCGCTTATCTAAAGATTGCGCCCGTAACAATAAGGGGGCCGCTAAGCTGCGTCGAAACATACGCATTATTAGATGAAGGAAGTACGGTCACCTTAGTCGATGCCTCGATCGCCGACGTCATCGGCGCCGACGGCCCAGCCCACGCAATATGGATACAAGGGGTCGGCTCGGAGGTGAAACATGAGAAGAGCAAGATCGTCAGCCTTAAAATAAGAGGAAAGTACGCGCAAGAGGAACACAACATAGAAGCAGCGCGTACGGTAGAGCGGTTGGACTTCGCGCCAGAATCCGTGAATGAAAATCACTTAGAGAATTGCCAACATCTGTTGGATATCAAAGAAGATATCACCTACGAACGCGCCTCAACGTTGCTAATCGGACAAGATAACTGGCACCTCATAGTGTCTAGAAAACTGCGCGTCGGTTGTCGAAACCAACCAGTCGCCTCACACACCAACCTGGGCTGGGTTCTGCATGGCTGTCATAGCTCATTGACGTCGACGGTCACCTTCTGCTGCAGACTACATCAGAGGGAAGATACACAGCTGATAGAAGAGGAAATAAAAAATTATTTCAAATTAGAATCGCTGTGCATCGAGCCAAGAAGACCGAAAGAAGATCCCGAGCAGCGAGCTATGCAAATATTGAGGGAAACCAGCCAGAGGTCGGCGGACGGCAGATTCGAGACAGGGTTGTTGTGGAAACAAAAGGATTTCAAAATACCAAATAATTACAAGGACGTGGAAAGGCGCCTGCACACCTTAGAGAAGAGGCTCGACCGAGACAGCAATCTCAAGCTACAGTACGAAGAACGCATACAGAACCTTTTCAACTCGGGTTACGCAGAGCGCGCGCCTATGCCACCGCCGCAAGGAAGGACATGGTATCTGCCACACTTCCCAGTCATCAACCCTGCGAAACCAGACAAGCCGCCGAGATTGGTGCACGACGCCGCAGCGAAGACAGCCGGAATATGTCTCAACGATATGCTTCACTCGGGGCCCGACTTGTTACAATCATTGCCCGGAGTAATCATGAGGTTCCGACAGTATCCGTATGCAGTGAGCGCCGACATAAAAGAAATGTTCATGCAGATCAAAGTGCGCAAAGAAGATAGAGACGTTTTACGTTTCTTATGGAGAGGCAAGCGGCAAGAGGACCAACCGGAAGAATATAGGATGACATCAATCATCTTTGGAGCGATATCATCACCGTGCACAGCATTATACATCAAAAATAAAAATGCTGAAGAACATGCAGAAGCATACCCAGAAGCTATGGACGACTACTTGCAGAGCTTCCACTCTGTCATGGAAGCTCAGCAAACGGTAAAAGCAGTCGATCACGTCCACAAACAAGCGGGATTCGTACTCAGCGGGTGGACCTCGAACGAAGAGAAAACAATAGAAGAAATAACGACAGAACATTAACAACATGACGCGACCGTGAGCCTTGGCGGAAAAGAAACTGAGAAGACGCTCGGCCTGCTCTGGCATGTACAAAGCGATCATATTGGATTTAATACTCACAATATGAAGATGCCTGCCGACGTAAAAGGAAAACAACGCTTGCCAACTAAACGTGAAGCGTTGAGCATCATAATGGCATTATTTGATCCGCTGGGATTAATATCACCAGTGACCACCCCAGCGAAGAGAATATTCCAAGACACATGGCGTTACAAGGCGGACTGGGACGACCCTCTGCCCACAGAATTAAAAGAAAAATGGTAAGACTGGATTACTTCACTTAACGCCATAGAACAACTGAGAATACCGCGATGCTACGATTACAACCCGGTGTCGACGCGCCAACTACACACATTCGTCGACGCAAGCGAGGAGGCCTACGCAGCAGCCGTGTATTGGAGAGCGGAGCGAGTAGACGGCAGCGTTAACGTATCATTGGCTGCCGCCAAGAGCCGCGTAACACCACTGAAACCAGTCTCCATACCACGGCTCGAGTTACAAGCGGCACTGCTGGGAGCTCGTCTCGCGCAGACCGTGGTCGATGAGCACGATGGTGATATAGCGGGCAAGACATACTGGTGCGACTCTCGTACTGCACTGGTGTGGATAAGGTCGGAGCCTCGCGCATACAAAGCTTTCGTCGCTCATCGCCTGGCGGAGATAGAAGATACGACCAAGAAGAACGAATGGCGTTGGCTACCGTCTAAAGAAAACGTGGCAGACGACGCGACCCGATCCACGCCAGAAAGATTCGACGAGTCACACCGGTGGTTACGAGGGCCCCCGTTTCTGCAACGTCCACCAGCAGAATGGCCGCAGGAAGAGAAAACGACACAATACGACACCGGGGAAGAACGAGAAGTATGTAACATGGCAGTTAAAAGGGTAAACTCGCCAACAACACATCTGCCACAAATAGAAAGATTTTCAAAATGGATTCGCCTCATAAGGGCGACAGCGAGAGTCCTCCTATTCATCGACATGTGCAGACCAAACAAGCACGTGGTGAAGGCTGGGCGTAAACACAACAGAGCAAGACAAGATAGCGACCCTGGCTGGCAAAGAACAAACAAACGCAACATCCCCGCCAAGGAGAAAAAGGCAACTCCTACTGTCTCATCACTTGTAGGAATACCGGCCGCTTATCACGTAAGAGCCGAACAACTGTGGGTGCAAGCCAGTCAGCGGGAAAGCTTCACGAAGGAGCTCAAGAGGATCGCCAACGGAAGTGTTCCCGGAGGTGACGACAAATTAGGCCACCTGAGCACATACATCGATGAAGAGGGGACCCTACGCCTCAGAGGTCGAATAAAAGCAGCATCAGAAGTGGAAGAGGACACGTACGACCCTCCCATACTAGACGGGAAGCACGCATACACTCGTCTGTACATAACACACGTACACGAGAGGTTGCATCACGGAGGCGTGGAAACAGTCGTGAGCGAATTAAGACAGAGACTGTACATAAGAAAAATACGGTCAGTGGTGAAAACTATCGTCAAAAGCTGCCTACCGTGCCGTCTAAGAAAAGCGAAGCCTGCATCACCATCTATAGGAAACCTGCCGTCCGCACGCCTCGCTCATCACGCACGTCCGTTCACATACACCGGACTGGACTACCTCGGGCCAATAGAGGTCTCAGTGGGACGACATCGTGAAAAGCGCTATGGCGCGTTATTTACCTGCATGACATCACGAGCAATATATATAGAGGTAGGCCACTCTTTAAGCGCCGACTCAGCCGTGTCGGCGCTCAGGCGTTTTATGAGCAGAAGAGGATTTCCAAAGGAAATATGGAGTGACAACGCTACGTGCTTCAAAGCAGCCGACAAGGAGCTGGCCGAAGCAGCACTCGCAGCCCTCGAGCACGAAACCACATGTCGACAAATTGTGTGGAAGTACATACCACCATCAGCACCGTTCATGGGCGGCGCATGGGAGCGAATGGTTCGCTCCGTGAAAGAAGCTCTACGCGTCACCCTCAACGAGCGCTATCCCAGTGACGAGACATTGGTGACCCTGCTCGCCGAGGTCGAAACACGGTCAACTCAAGACCTCTCACACACGTCTCAGTCGACCCAGGAGACCCAGAAGCCATCACGCTGAATCACATCATCATCGGTCCCAACTCGCACGTACCTGCGCCGGGACACTTCAGCGAGAGCGACGTGACGGCCCGCCAGCAGTGGAAACGAGCTCAAGCCCTGGCCGACGTGTTTTGGAGAAGGTGGGTAAAGGAATACCTGCCCCTACTCCAACACCGGCGGGAGCCCAGCAGCATAGGCGTATCACCGAAGATTGGAGATCTAGTCATCATTTGTGACTCCAATCTACCACGCAACATCTGGGCCAGGGGAAAAATCAGCAACGTATATCCTGGCGTCGACGGAGAGGTACGAGTAGTGGACGTAACCACAAGCACGGGGCATGTACTACGAAGACCGACAAAGAAGATCGTCGTGCTACCAGAGGGATCGCAGCGTGGCGACGGCAGGAGAATGTGCACGACGCAAACATAGTAATACGTCGAACGAAATAACTTACGGATTGCTTGTCGTAACCATCGCTAGTTGAACAACCTAGGGGCGGTGGGCGGAGCCATGAGGATGTTTTGAACGTCGGGCCGCGCTCACGGTTCCACAACTAGCGGTGGTTGCCCACAGCAACGCGGGAAAAGCCGTAGCAATAATTTTGAGAAATATAGCTTTTATTTTTAAATAAATAGTATTGTAACTATGTAATAACTCTCGCAATAAAGGCACCGAACAACTGGCGAGAGTTAACATAGATTTAGAATATAGAAATTAATTAATGCCAAATTGTAGAATAAGTATTGTATGTAAATTATATTCCCTTGTATAGTGCAATTTAATTTCTTATGCATTAAGCCTTTAGGCACGATAAATAATAAACAGGGCATGTTACCGTGAAGCGGCCGCGGAGCGAATGAGGCTACGCGCGCCGCGCCACGACGTTTTATATTTATAGTACTGAGGCGGGGGGCAGGGTCCTCAGCTTAAAATTGCTACTACAACTAATAGAAAGACAACTTTGTAACCTTTAGTATATAGAAAAATTGTTATGTAAGTATTAGTTTAATAAGTAGTTGTAAGAATGTTATATATTTAAGTCTGTGCATTAGTTTGTAAGAAATCTACCTAATAAAGAAAGGCGCGGGGGTGAGGCAAGGGTCCGCTGGCCAGCAACGGCCAAATCGTATATAAGACGGGCCGGCCGGAACGGTCGGCAGTCGCTCTCCAGCCACAGAAAAGAAAACAGCAGCAAGAAAAGAAAAAGTTCCTCCTCACCGCCGCTTGCCTCCAGTTTAAGCAAGACCAACGTGTTTCACTCATTTTTCGAACGGCGTTACGGCGATCCGTAACAATGTATTATCTTAGTCTATGAATTATGTCTGATTTTGAGTCGTTTAGCTCTGCAAATGATTCTTCTGCCATATCATTTTACTCTTGTGATGATTCCTTTACCGACAGTGCACTTGATTTACACCAACTACTCAAAGAAGTTTTTGAGCCTTTTAATAACTCTCTGAACATATTGTAACGAACCCCCCCCCCCATCTTTTTTCTTTTCTACTATATATCCACTTATACTCGTATTTCTTTAGAATCTATATCTGTAAGATATATAAATATATCTAATTTACGTGACCAGTATAACTTGATCTTTCTAAAGGTTTAAATATAGGCCGTTTAATAAATTTATGGCGTGATCGTCTTAGTTAGGACCCTTTTTTACGTTGTGTTTGTATAGTAACTTAGTTCTTTTAGGTGTATCTTGGAAGAATGAATATTCACGAGAGCAATCGAAAGCTGTTGGTAGAGTCTTATAAGCTAAAGAACCCCGTTCACGAAGACAGAGCTCAAAAAGGTAAAGAACAATAAATTGTTCCTATTTCACTTGTATCTGGTTCACAACAGTCAATTCCTTATTAATTAATCCCTTCCCGCTTGGAAAAGGCTCACAATATTTATATCAAATACCAGTTACAAGGGCTTCGCTCTCCCACATTTTAAAAAAAATGTGGAGGAGGTACACGGCCCCTCACACGCCGCGCACGGTGAGCGCCAACCATTTTAATGCGCTCCCCCTGAAGGGTACGCAAAGTTGGGAACTGGACCGTAGTCCACTCACAATAAGATAATATTAATAATTCGCCATCAGAAAGGGTTTGTGTCACTGACGTTGAGTATATGCATTTTTCGATCATGTTTGTCTCACCCATCAACAAGTTGCCTTCAATCTCTCAAATGTGGGAACTTTATAGAAATATATCATTAAGTTGTTATATAAAACATCATGGAGGGCAGACAGTCTGCAGCCCCGCAATGAAGGGACCCGACTTGGGCAAAGCTACTTAGGTTGTGAGTCAAACCAAGATGCAGAGAGCGCCATTGAGAATAGCGACCCGCCAAACAACCATCGTAGAGACGCAATGCTACAGAATGCAACAAGCATCAATACGACTATCGTCGGGCTTACACCATCCCAAGGTCCCCCATACAGTCCCAGCAGACATCACCACCCGCATACCTCCATCGACCAGAACCACAAGATGCATCGAATCAGATGCAGCACACCCGCAGATCTATCACAAGACACATCATACGGACATGCAGATCATACGGATGGCGCCCCCTCACAACACACCCACATGATCCCTATCGACTTTGGTAACAAAATTTGATAATGTTGTTAACTAAAAATACCACCAACGTATCATAGTAGTACGGTACTAAGACGTCAGTAGCCAAAACTCCACGTATCATAGCGCTATTGCACTAAGACATGAAGTTGAGTATGCTTGCTGCACTTAAAAGTACTACCAAACACACTCACCCTAATCCGAAAGATAGCCGACGTATCATAACGCTATGCGCTAAGACGCCGCCCACAACCGGTAGGGGTGTGCGATGTCCACGGGCAAGTCGTATTGCTACAACAAACCCGCTTTAGTGAGTCCAAGTTTACCTCGGTCTCAGAGGCTGCGAAGCAACCTACACGCCACTATAATAGTCCTTTTCAAGTCCCATTTCTTTCAATATAATGCTTTTACATATTTGAGACCTTCCACATATTTGCTTTATTTCATAGACCATACTACTGTTTGTCTTATTCATATGGGACTTCAAGTCATAACTCTGCTATCATAATGCTTATGCATCATAGAGACCTTCTATATTAATGCTTTGGTTCGTCAGACCTTACTATGTTAAGTCCCTAATATAGGACTAGACATTGTGCAACCTTAGTACTAGCAGTTAAATGTTACACTAATATGCTAAACATCATTAAATCGACATTTTGGTCCTTTATCAGTATATGATAAAGGTTATTCAATATATTTACGTTTTAAAAAGTTATTAAACGAAATGTCCCCAATTTTCATAATAAATGGGTACATTAATTCTTTAATTTTTCTACAATTATCAAATGCGTTTAATTATACAAAAATATTTCTTCACTATCGTAATCTATATACCACATGCTAATTAAATGTCATATTTACAACTCTTTTAGAACAAAAATATTCTCATTATTTTTAGTATAAACTATTGCGCAGTTAATTAAATTTCCCGAAAGTTCTACGATATGACGCGTTGTGATTGGTCGATTTTTTCTTAAATGATTAAAGTTGTTTATATTAACTATTATTAAAACGACATTCTATACAAATATATTAAGAGTTGTAAATACACTGTAAAACTATATTAACAAACTATTTACTCGATTTCGTTAGTAATTTAACTTTTTATACAAAACAATATTCTTTCATCACTTTGTTTCTTAAAGTCGTTAGGCCGTCGCGAACAGTACTTGTAATACTCAAATGATAAAAGCGTTGCCTTTAGCAACAGATAGAGATATATAATCAATAATCCTAGTCATTTCTTAAAAGTAGATTTTAAATGTATTTATAACACATAAAAACAAATTAGAACGTGTAATGTGATGATAGGATATCGAACATTAATAATGAGCTTTTAGATGTACTCGTAGTTTATTTTTCATAACTAATGAGTAACAGTCTCTGAAAAACGCACTATCGCAAGGTTTTGGTCGGGGTATCGCCTTAAACGATTTTTCTACATTTTGTTCCGCTGGCCGCTAAAGTTCAGAGTTTGCTTTCTTAAGTGCTGCTTCTTGGTGGGGTTTAAATATTTATCCTACTTTATTCTATATTTTATGTAATATTCTAGAACGGAATAGAGATATATAATTTCTTTTTATTAAATACTATCTGGTACTACACTCATTGAATTTGAATGAGGTATAACTTTCAAATAAATTTGTCGGTACTACACACGCGCCACCTATTGTAAGTTAATTGTATTATGCCTATAACCTCCCTCTTTCGTCCGAGACTTGTTTGTGAGTAGACGTGTCGCGCTTTCTATTTTAAATTAAAAATTAAAATGCACATAAAAACCTTCCTTAATCGTTGTACTTTAAAGTCGATACAGTGTGAATTAATGTAGTATATTTCAATCCATCATAATAATTGTGACCGATGTCCTTCTGCCTGCGTGCCGCGTCCCCCTCATACCTCACGTGCGAATGTGACAACTGCCATTTTTTGACCCGTTCTCGCACGGCAACGTCGTGGACGCACAAGGTCGTGCGTCATCGCTACGAGGAGCGCGCTACGAACCACTACGGTCTACGAAAAACCTACTAAGCTACGATTTTCGCATCTGTGTGCTACGACTTCGCTGCATAATTGAACTTCACAATATTCGAACGCTTTGTTTTTCTAAAAGATGGAAAGTGATATGAACAGATCGCTATCTGATTCCCATATTCATCGGGAAGCAGGTTGGGATACTGAAACTCCCAACTATGTCGCCCTACGCAATAAAAGATGCAGAGGTGACTTCGAAGAAGAAACTTTGGAAGCGTTTAAGCAAGATATGATGACAGCCCTTCAAACAATGATGCAAAATGAATTTAAGAAAATTAATCCAATCCTTCAAGACATCAAAAAGACAAATGAAAACATAGAAAATTCTATATAATTTTTATCTGCACAAAATGAAGAATTTAAAAAAAGAATAGAACAATTGGAGTGTGAAAGCAAAAAAGACAAAGAGTATATAACTCTACTGGAGGATCAACTGGAGGACGTTTGAAGAGAAAACCAAAAAGGAAACTTTGAAATGAAGAATGTGCCACAAATTGAACCCAAAGAAAACAAAGAAGACTTAATAAAAATGGTTTTATGCTTATCAAAAACGATAGATTGCCCTATAACCGAAAATGAAATCACTGACATTTATAGAGTACGAGCAAAGAAAGTAACCATTAAGAGTACCCCAATTATTGTGGAAACAAATTCGGCCATTCTGAAATCTTCGGTCTTACAGAAGTGTAAGGTTTATAATATTAAAAATAAAGAAAAGCTGCGAGCAAAACACCTGGGTTTTAAAACAAGAGAAGACACTCCAATATATGTATCAGAACAACTGACGTCTAAAGGGGCTAGATTACATTTCCATGCCCGCGACCTCGCTAAAACAAAATCATATAAATTTTGCTGGACATCGTACGGACGTGTCTACATACGGAAGACAACTGACTCCCCTGTTATCCCGATAAGGAATGAAGCTCAAGTGCATAACCTTATACAACAAACGTGACTACTCAGTGACATTATGGTCCAGGTCTTAGTGTTATTATTATATAGTGTGTTTATTTTGAATATTACTACAATTTGTACTCATGATATATGCTTGCTTCGTGCATATAGTCTAAACACTTTAAGACGTTCTCTAAAGGTAAGGTTTAGTAAAATTATGCACTTAATATTTCTTGTTACTTCACAGTTCCACAAAACGATTTTACTTTATTTTACTCACACATATTTATTTACACAAACATACATAAACAACTACCTCAAGTCTATACAAAATAACCATGTTACAATTTATAAAAAGCTGTTTAGTTGTACTTTATATAATCATATTATGAATGTGTCCTATAAAAACTGCCAAAATTGTCAAATAATTAAAAAATTTTTTGTAATAGAAGGTCTAACGTCCGGAAGTATCTAATCCTAACTTTATATGGATAGCTTATTAAATACCGTAATAGAGATTGATAAAATAGAAATGGCGAATTCTAGTATGTGTGATGTTATTAGTTTTTCATCCTCGGTAGTTAAAATACTTAACACAGAACTCACAATTATTTCTCAAAATATAAGAGGTATCTATTGTAATTTCGATGATCTTTGCCTTACCTTGTCACATTTCAAGTTTTTGGTAGATGTGATAGTATTAACTGAGTGTCAAATTGATCCTAAAAAAACCATACCACAGTTAAATAATTACACATCATTTACAACAACAAATCATTTGAATCGGTGTGACGGTGTTGTAATCTATGTAAAAACGGATTATAAAGTTAAGGTTACCGAGATCTTGCTTTCGAATGCCTCATGTCTTCAAATTACTATAAACGACCTGACTATCCTAGGGATTTATCGCTCACCATCAACTTCCGATGCAGAAAAATTCATATATTCACTAGATAAACATTTAAAAAACCTAAAAACATTTAAAAGTATAATTCTTACGGGAGACATAAACATAAATATAACAAACAATGACAACTTACAGACAAACGAACGTAAAAATAAAATAAACTACTTAAACATGCTAGCAATGCATGGAATGTTACCAGGTCACACCATACCAACTAGAAACAATAATTGTTTGGATCATTTTATTTTAAAACTAAACAAAATTAAAAATGTTGCGTCTATATACGTTATAAATACAACTATTACTGACCATAACATGATTTTTCTAAAACTAGCCAATATAAAATATGTAACTAATTCCCCTAAAATAAAGACCTCTATCAACCTTCTACAAGCAATCGAATCCTTTAAGGGTTTGGAATTTCATGACATGCTATTACATAATAATCCCAATAGTCTTAGTGATGTATTAATTAATAAACTGAGGCAATGTATTTTAACAAATACAATCACAACGACGATTCCATGTAAAAATCGCATATTAAAACCATGGATTACAATGGGCATTCTTCGTTGTATAAGAAATAGAAACGATATGCAGAAAAAACTGAAACGTGACCCAAAAAATGAAATTCTAAAAATAACATATAGACGCTATCGCAATCACTGTAATGCTTTGATTAAAACGTTAAAACGGAATTACGAAAGAGATCAACTAATTAAAAATAAAAAGAATCCTAGGTTACTCTGGAAATCTATAAATGACATCACGCATCGTAAAGTTAATAAATCAAATAATATAGGACTTCTTAACTGTAAATCAACCCCTAAAGAATCTGTAAATTACATAAATGCCTATTTTGCTAATATTGGCAAATGCCTAGCTGATAATATTTTAATGCGTCAAAGAAATTGGGACACACTTTCTGATAATTCTAATGATATACACCCACCCTCTTCCTTTGTCTTATTAGAAACTGACCCGAATGAGGTCTACGAAATTTTAATGGGATTAAAATCGGACAGCGCTGCGGGCTGGGATGGTATACAAACGAAATTTCTGAAACATGTTGGCAAAGAAATAGCCCCCGTTATTGCTCACTTAGCTAACCTCTGCATAGGACAGGGTATCTTTCCTACTGCGCTCAAACATGCTATTGTCACTCCGGTACATAAGGGTGGAGACAGAGACGAAACCACCAACTATAGACCTATATCAGTCCTTCCAGTTCTTTCAAAAATATTAGAAAAAATTATAAATAACAGATTAATCAGCTTCCTAAACAAATATCAACTAATATCTAACTCCCAATTTGGCTTTAGACGAGGAATATCAACAGAAGACGCTATAAGTGCATTAACGTCTCACATTACTGAAAATGTCGATAAAAATAAAAAGTGCATTACAGTTTTTCTAGATCTTCAGAAGGCTTTCGATACCGTCTCTGTCCCCATCCTTATGCGCAGATTGGAATCAGTGGGTGTCAGGGGTACTCCCCTAGCTTTGCTGTGTGATTATTTGCGTGATCGTAAACAGAGTGTTAGAGTTGGTGACTGTATCAGTGAACTGGCATATATGTTTCACAAATTATAACAGTACTCAGCCAAATTCAGACTTCCAAATAAAAATTCACTCATGTAACAATATCACCAACCAATATTGCTCATGTGATAGCATAGAAAAAACATCTAAAACTAAGTATCTTGGAGTAATGATTGATTAGCGCCTTGCTTGGCGTGCCCACATTGACCTACTGATTGGCAGAATTCGCAAACTTACTTGGATTTTTAAGACTTTAAGACACGTTGCCGACGCAGATTTAATAAAACAAATATATATATCGCTAGCCCAATCTATTCTTAATTACTGTATCACAGTCTGGGGTGGAGCCACCAAAACAAAATTTCTAGAACTAGAAAGGGCTCACAGATCTTTGCTTAAAGTGATTTATTTTAAACCTTATAGGTTTCCAACCGTCAGTCTATATTCCCACTGTGGCCTACTATCTGTAAGGAAACTTTACATTTTACACGTGATTTTAAAATTTCATAGAAAACTAAACCCCTACAAGCCCCCTAGACTAAATAAAAGAAGAATATTAAATGTTGCACCTGTAACCCATGTTAAAACTGCCTACGCCAGGAGACAATTTGGAAGACAATCCGCACATATTTATAACAAATTAAATAAAATTCTTAATTTTTACCCAACAGCGACACATACATGTAAGAACACACTACAGAGCTGGCTTCAAGGTAAAAAATATGATGAAATTGAGAACCTTATCTTACATTAACAAATATAGTGTAAAGTCATAATTCTATTCACTGACTCACATACACACTCACATGTAAACGTACACATACTTACGCACACACACACACACACACACACACACACACATACACAGACACACACACACACACACACACACACACGTGCGCGCGCGCACGTGCTCACACGCATACATATTATTAACTTAAGTTGTTAAAGTTCTTTTGTTAAATTAAATTGTTCATTAATTCTTTTTGCACTTCCTCAGGTAGCACTTAGTAATTAACTATAATGTTTCTTTTTGACCCCGTTTACTTTTAACTTGTGTTGTATTGTCTTGCTGTAGTTAATACTCACTGTAACACAATGTATCTTTTTGTAATCTTAAGAAGGAGCGGGGTCTCCTAACACAAGTATCATACTTAAAAGGAGATTCCGGCCATTAGTAATGTAACAATGATGTAAAAGATACTGAATAAAGATTTTTTCATTTTCATTTTTCATTTTCACCTCCGCACAAGCGCAATTAGTGCTTATACTAATATTAATATATGACAAACTATATTTTACTACGTGGTAGAGCCATGCTGCAGCTATAATAATATAATAATATTCCACAACTATCAAACAACGCCATCTAGTCCCAAGCTAAGCAGAGCTTGTGTTATGGGTACTAGACAACTGATAAACATACTTATATATTTCTAAATACATAAATATTATAGATAAATTACACCCAGACACAGAACAAATGATCGTGCTCATCACACAAACATTTGTCCTGGGTGGGAATCGAACCCACGACCTCCGGCGTAGCAGTCAGGGTCACTAACCACTAGACCAACAAGCCAGCCAGCTATATTATGGTTGTAGCACGAATAGGTCGGCTCGACCGGGGAAGGACCACGCTCTCACAGAAAACCAGCGTAAAATAGCAGCTTAACCCTGCTGTGTTCCGTATGGTGAGTGTAGAGAACCGGAGACCCTTTTTACCGGCAAAGAGGCATTCCATCTTAGTCGTCACGGGTGACAACGCGTCTGCATCTTGAGTCTTTATTGAGGATAGATGTAGATGTCTATGGGTCACAGTAACCACTTACCATCAGGTGGACTGTGTGCTCGTTTGTCCCCCGATCCTATAAAAAAAAAACAAAGTTTTACTGTAATATGAATATAATATATGAAAATTCGAAGATAGAAAATGTTCAATCAGTTATGTTTAAGGTATAAAAATTGCCAAAAATTTAAACTGGAAGCCTCACATTGACCAGGTTTGTACAAAATTAAACCGGTTTATATATGCTCTACCGCCACCACTAATGCCTGGTACATGGTAACACTAGTTGCCACTAGCGCCCTTTAGTATCGAGTAACAGAACTAGGAGAGTCAACAACCTTCTAGAAATTTCGATGGATGAACTTTCGAGAACCATCGACACCTAGACAGTAGGGACGGGTATGTATTCGAACAGTGTTTCTACAGTAGAGGGTTCTGGAAATTATCTGAGGCCCTATATAAGGCCGGTATAGACCGCGACCCAGTCAGTGTTGAATTGGCGATACAAGTGAATACTTCGAAGCAATATGACTGCGAATTAAAGTGATCAGTAGTACAATTAAAAGTACAAGTGTAATTTGAATGATATATAACTTTCAAATAAATTTATTGTAGCGATACGCGCGCCACTTACTTTGAATTATTTGCATTTTGTCTATAACCTTCACGGAAATGCAATTAAAAAGTTGACAAAGTTTACTGAGTTGAAAGTTTGCTTTTTTTTTGCGCCCAGAAGCAATTTAAAAGGGCTACTCCGTTAACGCGAGGAAGTGGTGAATGCTTTATGCATACCACGACAGCCGACTGTCGTGGTTATGTGGGACTCACTGTGACTAACCGAACCTAACCACCCTGAGTGTACCCACTAAATACCACCTGTGGGACTGGCATTGGCTTCTGAGGCCTTTCTGCCGAATCGGAAGCGACCCTCTTTTGGGAAAAGGGGGCGCAGGCGGCTACGAACCGTTGAGGAGGAGCCTACTAAGGCAAATTTAAGAAGAGTCGTCCTGAGCCGCCAGGAGGCAGTTCAAGTCGGTTGAAAGTTTGTTTGGCGGGTCCAAAAGAGAGTTTCTCGGCCTGCGGACTTGATAACGAGAGGGGAGTGGGGCTGCATAAGTAGCTGTCTCACGAATGAAATGATTGGAGTGAGATTCTGAGGCTTTGAAGAAGTTCTCAGAGAGTGTTTTTGAAAATGGTGAAATTGTAGGCAGCTCTAAGTCCCGATGGAGGTCGACGTTACGGACGTACCAGGGTGCGTTCGTAGCTCGACGACAGAAGAGGTTTAGAACTATTTGGAGTTGATTAATGCATTTGGGGTCCTAGCATACGGATTGGTGGAGTGTTTTTGAGGCGGCGGCGTTTACAATCGAAGTGAACGGCGGAGCTCTTCTCCGGGTTCACATCGATGCGCCATTTTTGGAACCAAGCTCCTAAGTCATCAACTGACTTTTGGATCTTGTATCGTATGACAGGTAGCGAGATGCCTTTACAGTAGAGGGCAGTGTCGTATACGAAGAGGGAGAGCTGAACACCTTTCGACAGGATGGGAATGTCATTGGTGAACAGGATATACAGGCAAGTACTAAGACCTGAGAGACACCAGGTATGATGGGCCGCTGAGAGGAGAGCGTGCCTTCGTGTCTCAAACGAAAGGTCCTTCAGGTAAGAGGCCACGAGACGTACAAGACGATTTGGGAGACCTATTTTATATAATTTGTAGATACGGCCTTCGTGCCAGACTCTATCGAATGCTTTAGCAATGTCGAAAAAGTCCGCGATGGTCTTATGACGACGAGGATAAAAACCGCTGAGGATATATTCCACAATACGGTGAACTTGTCGGGGACAAGAACGTTTCGCTCGGAAATCGAATTGGTGGGGGATGATAAGAGGGTCACCATCTGTGGGAAACAGATGGAGCCTCATGCAAGTGGGGATGACTCTTTCGAAGAGTTTGCCCATGGCCTTGAGGAGGCTGATGGGACGATGACTGGAGGGGAGGTTGAGAGGCTTTCCTGGCTTGGGAATATTAAATAGTTGCCTCTTTCCACGTAGTGGGAAAGTAACTAAGATTGAAGCAGGCGTTGAAGATAATAGCTTAAAGGGTTAACACCTGCTCAGGAAAGTGTTTAAGGGCTTGGTTGGAGATGCCATCTGCGTCCGGAGCCTTTTTGGGCTTCAGTATTTTGATGAGGGATGAGATATCATCATTGGACACAGTGATAGGGTCAGAGGCTGTGGGGGGTGAGTTTCGGCGGCGGACCTCATTCTCCACTGTGTGGGAGGGGTCGGTGGGTTGAGAGCTAGGAGAGCATTGTGCGGCAATGCTGTCTGCAAAGAACTCAGCCTTTTACTCGTCCTCGAAGGCAACCGTTCCGTCGGGATGGGAGAAAAGGGGAGTGTGGGTGATAGCGTCTATGCGGAGCGCTCTTGTCATCATCACATGATAAGAGCCCTCCGCGTACAGCATACAGCGTACTATCAAGTACGTTGTATGAGAGGGATAGATATTCTCCATGAGCTTCCTCTTTTCGATGTCTCGAATTTCGGAAATTTACTTCTCGTTGAAGACGATAGGCCGTACGCCATACCCCCGTATATTCGGGGGTAGAATAGATTGCTGCTTTCCGGAAAGCAACTCTCTTGACTTTCAGTAGGTTGCTAATATATAGGGGTAGACCATCATTATTAGCAACCGGAACAATCCTTTCATTCTCCTTAAGGGAGGATTTTGTAAGGGTGGAGACAGAATCAACCGCGGTGTCGATTTTTTCGGGACTGTCTAAGTCCGACGAGAGAGAAATGGGGGAGTCCTGTGAGTCCATAGCTTTAGCTAGGGACTCCTTGAAGCCCTTCCAGTTAGTGAAGGTATTCGTGGAGGGGGTTGAGGGAGGTGGCTGATGGCCAAGAATGAGTGAGACCGATCGGTGGTCGGATCATAGATCGTCTAGAGTCTCGATTGCTCTGAGGTTGAGGGAAATTCCTTTGACTAACGCAAAGTCTAGCACCTTGGGAGCGTGGTCGGTGTTGGCGGGATAGTCAGTGACACCGAGAAGACTGTGGACGGTACGGTCAAGATACTGCGTGATATCAAGCAGTTTCTTGCTAGACTTGCATCTCCAAACATAATGACTGAGTTGCCTAAAGATAAGATCAAAATCTGTTTCGAGGGGGAGTGTTCCACTGGGGATATAGCAGGATGCTATGACGATGGACTGATGTCCAGTCATAGCTAGCCTGCATACCGTGGCTTCTATGTTGGTAAGCTGCGGAGTAGAAATGTGAGAGCAATGAAGTGTCTTCTTGTAATAAATGGCCGTACCGCCGCCTTGGCGGTCGAGTCTGTCATTACAAAGAACAGAAAACTTTTACTTACTTACAGCACTTACGTACGGGGACAATAGCGCGGTCTACTTGAACACGTTCGCTCGAGAGCGACGGCACAAGCGGAATGTTGAAAGTTTGCTTGATCAACACTTAAGTAGTCATACAAAATTTAGTGATGCACAATTTGGTTTTCAACCAGGTCTGTCCACCAAAAGCGCTATCTTGTGTCTCAAGCAAACTGTTAAATAGTACACTGATAGGAGCACTCCAGTTTTTGCCTGTTTCCTTAACTTGCCCAAGACCTTCGATTTGGTGTCATATGACTTATTATGGTAAAAATTTCAAAGAGAGACTGATATGCCGCACGAATTAGTCGCGGTGCTACAATCGTGGTATGAGCGGCAGACCAGCTGTGTTAGATAGGCGAGCTCATAATCTGATGTATATAGACTTGAATGTGGAATGAGGCAAGGTAGTCTTACATCTCTTAGGCTCTTCAATATGTATATTAAGGGTCTGATCGAGGAGTTGAGTTGAACAAATGTAGGCTGTCATATTGACGGTGTTTGTGTCAATAACATAAGTTACGCAGACGATATGGTGCTGCTCAGCCCTTTGATTGGTGCTATACATAAATTATTAAATGTATGTGAAGCATATACAGTGTCCCATGGACTCAGATACAATGTTAAAAAATTGAATTCATAGTGTTCAATGCAGAAATCAAATCCCGACCTAGTGTGACTACTTTCACACTCAACAACTCACCTCTAAATTGTGTCTTATATTTTACGTATGTGTGTCACTGGGTCACTGAGGATCTGCGTGATAATATGGATATCGAGATGTAACAAGGTGGCCCGAAGGTTTGCTCGTTGCAGTAGGCAGGTAAAGATTACTAAACTATTTTCAAAGCCTACTGCCAGTCTTATTACACGGGCAACCTATGGATTAACTATTCGCAGCGGGTGTTCAGCGCATTGCGTGTCCAGTATAATAATTGGTTTAGAATGCTGATGGGGCTGCCGCGCTTTTGCAGCGCCTCAGAAATGTTTTCCATGCCATTATTAGAAAGCGTGTTGCATCGATGCTGAAGCGTTTGCGGGGCAGCTCCAATAGCATTCTCAACACAATGGCAGATAGGTGGGACTTGCCGCTGCTTGAGCGCTGCATGCCACAGTTAAAGACAGCGGTACCCTCGTAGCGGCTAATCTCAAACATCTCCATTTATATTTGTGATTAATATTTATGTAAATTAATTTAATTACTAACACTGTAATTTAATTTATATTTCACTTCAATTTTACTAACATTCTTGTATGGGTTCTATGTTTCCTGAAATAAAGATATTTTATTTTTAATGATGAATGGCAGCGCAGAACAAACAAAAATAAATGTTTATAAATTAGTTTACAAGTAATTCTTATTGACATATTCTTTTACTTGGACTACTGTTTTTTTTTATAAAAAGTTTGGTAAAGGCCCTCATTTTTCACAGAATACCATCAAAAGATAGCAGCTCAATGCTGCTGTGTTTCGTATGGTTCGTGCAGAGAATCGAACACTCTTTCTATTAGATATGAGGCATTCCATGTTATTCCTCAGGGTGACAATGCGCCTGAATTTTAATTTTTCATGGAGGATAAAAGTACGGGCCACAGTATCTACTTACCATTATGTTGACTGTGTGCTCGTTTGTCACCATCATTCTATGAAATGAAGTTAAATCCGAGCACTAAGTTGAAATTCCTCACTTAGACCCACCAGATCTCTATATATATTAGAATACAGCAGTGTAAACATTTTTATTTGACTAGAGCAGGTGAGTACCTACCAAAACGGACTCCTACGAAAAAATGAGTCTTACCACCTAGTAGAAAAGTGACCCACCATAGGCTATTGTTAACATCCGCAACACCGGTGTTCTAGATGCATGAGAATTAGTCTCATTAATCAGAAAGTTTTAAGAAAAACAACAAAAAAAATCAAGAATATTAAAACATAATAAAGAATACAACGCGTTATTTTATAGCTACATTTGTATCTTTCGGGCCATAAAGATAAGCTAGGTTACTTCCGTTTGCACTTGGGGATTCATTAAGCATTTCCTCTGATTGTAGATTTAAAAAATGAGTACTGATTTATAGATATTTGAAAGTTAATTATTAAATTTGTTTTGTATGTATGTATCGTTGGTCTGGTGGTTGTAAACGCGATTGCTGATCATGTGGTCCCGGGTTCGAATTACGGATCGGGACAAAATCAGTTATTCGGTTTTCCTGTCAAGAAATTCTCAGCTGCAGCCCGGAGTCAGGAAGTTGGCAGTGCTTTAGCCCCGTGTCTCAGAAAACACTTAAAGCCGTTGGTCCTGCGCCTGATCTTTCTCCGATCGTGTCGCATAACCGTCCCACCGGACTGTGAGACTGAGAGAATAGAGAGTGCACCTGTGCTTGCAGATGGCTAGTTTTCGTTGCGACTGGCCGCCGTGATAAAAATTCGGTATGGTGTAAGACATTATTATTACATAATATATTATATACTTATACAAAATTTATATAAGTATTATTTAATAATATTTTGTCCATTTAATATTGAATGTTGCACCGCACGTTACAGAAAGTTGACTATTGAACGTATACTATGTAATTTGTTTCATTTGGATATTATATAATAATAATAATAATAAAATATTTATTCATTGACCAAAAGTAATAAAATATTTAAAATTTAAACTAATACAAAAATGATATTTTTAGAAGGACAATGAAAGGTTTCTGACTCTACATGTGTTGCAGAGAATCTACAACGCTGTTATTCTGTCAGCACCCATATACCTACTTAGTGAGCTAAAGTATAACAGTACGCGTACATCACTGATTATATTACAAAGAGCTTTTAGTGTTAAATTATTTATTTATTCATTCAGCCAGTACAAGAACTATTTAATTAACCAGTACACGTTTTCATATTTATATTCAGTATAGTTGCTATGCTTTCCAGGTGGATTGGCAACCACGGTTTTTTTTTTAGTTGTTATCAGGAAGACGCTGCTGCCAATCTCCTGGTTTATTTCCATCTGTCGCCGCTCACGACACATACGAGAAGATTTGTAGCGTGTGTATATTTTTTTATGGGAGAGGGGACAAACGAGCATGCGACGCACCTGATGGTAAGTGACTACCGCCGCCCATGAACAACTGCAACACCAGGGGAATTGCAGATGCATTGCCGGCCTTTTAAAAAGGAGTACGCTCTTTTCTTGAAGGTCCCTAAGTCGTATCGGTCCGGAAAAATCGCTGACGGTAATCGTTTCCACAAGGAAGTTGTGCGACAAAGAAAACATCTTCTAAATCGTACAGTGGTGGACCGCCAATCATCCAGATGATGTGGATGGTATCGGGAGTTCTGCCGCGATGTGCGTTCGTGAAATTTGGCGGCTGGGATTAATTCGAACAATTCCTCAGAGCACTCCCCGTGATAAAGGCGAAAGAAAATGCAAAGGGATGCAACATCTCTTCGCAGTGCCAATGAATCGTTTATTTAGAGAATTTTTTATATATTTATTCTTTATTGCGTTCCTTAATCTAAAAGAATACAAAGGGCGGACTTAATGCCTTGTGGCATTCTCTACCAGTCAACCTATGGAATGGTGAGAATTTGAAGTAGGTGTAGCAATATGTGGCGGGTGGAAGGAAAAGGGGAGATCTTCCCCGCCGGGCAAGGTGTGCTGCCCGGGGAGCGGCCAACGCTCCGATTGGTAGTTCGGAGCTATTCTATATATGCTGCTTTAATTTCGGAACTTTGTTAGCGCGATTTAGACTTCGACGTGTTTTCGCTTGTGGCGCGACGACAGCGCCGCCACATCACCCCCCTGCTCAGACCGGAGGTCGATAGTGCAGTCTAGATGTCACCGAATTTGCAAGTGCCAGGGAATTGCCTTGTAAGTCTGCGGTGAGTCGAGAAGAAGGAAAGTAATCTGCGAGAGTGCCGTGAAGCAGAGGCGAGCAGTAAGGCTCAGAACCGTGCCGAACACTGTAGCGCAGAGAGCAGCTTGAAGAAACAGGAAGCATTATGATTCCAGTGCTGCAATGAACCTTTGTAAAGCTAGATGGCTTGCAGAATGTAAAGACTGCAGACAATATCTGCTCGGGAGCGAATGAATGGGGTACTTGAGGACGATGACGAAGGTTTTGAAGTTGTAGTTTCCGAAGGTTGTTGGTTGCGTGTTCATATCACGTCGGGTGGTCACCAATGTAGCCGGTGCGTCCTTAATGCCGGTGGGGAATGCATTCTGTGTGCGTAAGGGCAAGTGACGCCGGTGCGAATGATATGCCGGTGTGTAATGTATGCCGTACTACGCACTTGCAAGTGATGCCGGTGAGAACGATGAGCCGGAGCAAGTTTAGAATAAAAACACAATAGAAATGATAATTAATTACGTAATATATACATTTTACTAATATATACATTTTACTAATATATATATATACCTCATTATTATGAATAATTACAATGGATACTTGTATAATCTGATTTCATATTTATCAGCTGAAAATATTATAATAGAATATTTTTTTATTTAGCATAGATTATAAATAATTCTCACCTCGAAACCTCAAAACAAGACTGTACAACGAGTGCGTGTTGCCAGTGATGAGCTAAGGATCTGAAACGTGGTTCTTCACTGTTGGCCGTATGAGAAAGTTCAAGATCGCTCAGCGAGCTATGGGGAGGGCTATGCTTGGGTTCTCTCTGCGTGATATACTTAAAAACGAGGATATCCGCAGTAGAACCAGAGTAACCGACATAGCCCAACGGATTAATAAACTGAAGTGGCAATTGGCCTGCCATATAACCCTAAGCTGATGGGGAAGAAAGGTTCACGAGTGGCAACCTCGTACCGGCAGTGTATGGCGTCCCCCTGTGGCCGGTGGAAGAAAAAGGGGAGATCTCACGCCGGGCAAGGTTTGCTGCCCGGGGAGCGGTCAACGCTCCGATTGGTGGTTCGAAGCTATTCTATATATGCTGCTTTAACTTCGGAACTTTGTTAGTGCGATTTAGGCTTCGATGTGTTTCGCTTGTGGCGATATGACAGCGCCGCCACACCGCCACTAGATGGAGTGACGACCTGGTGAGACATACAGGAAGTTAGTTGTAAATCTTTTTTTTCCTTTTTTACTAGTTCGGAAAATACTTTTGTTCTGAGAAGAACCAGCAAAAAAAATCTTTTTGCAACCAGAAGCAATGAAAAGGGCTATACTCCAGGTAGCGGGGGAGGGAGGTGGTGAATGCTCTAAGCACACAAATGAGCACACAATCCACCTTATTTAAGTGGATGCTGTGACTCATAGACATCTACATCTATCCTCGATTTATAATCAAAATGCAAATGCGTTGTCATCCCTGACAACTAAGATGGAATGACTTGTTTCCAGTTAGAGGATCTCCGGTTCTCTACACCCACCATACAAAACACAACAATATAGGTGCAGCATGACTCTACTACGTAGATAATCATTTTACTTTTTAATTTGTTCTAATGCACTACATACTGGTGGTACTGTGGTCCTCTACTAGTGAGAGGCACGGCCGAGGATTAGTTACCACCCACCTGGCAATGACATACCGTCAAATAATAAAAATCGTGTTCCGGTATGATGTTAGGTGAAACCCATTTCTTAGGGAGAATGGGTCTGTACCGTTGCGTTGCGCATACAAACTGGTTGCGACGCGGCTGTTCCTTAATGTCAGTTACATACTTATGGAGGTTATCAGGATCCGAAGCACGGTTGCACCGCAATTAATGCGCTCATGAAAGGCAGCCCCGCCATCTTACGAAAAATCCTGGGATGACTCCACCATGCCGGCTGGCGACCGGAGGAGAGGATCTGGTGGCGATTTCCAGGGAGTTCGGGTGTTCCCAAGATTTCCATGCTGGGTACCACCGATGCTGTGTCTCTGTTTGTGTCCCTAGGTTATATGTATGACGCCTCGTCCAACTGCCTTTCTGTCAACCTATTCACTCCCAATATTTATGAAGAACAAGGAAAAAGAAGAGTATGTTTATACAGCGGTTGCACTCCCTCTCCGTCAAAGTGCACCTCACAAACATCCGAGGCCTGCACTGTAATCTCAATGCAGTCCATTACCACCTTAAGACTGACAAGTTGCACTCACTCTTCTTGACTTAGACGTAGATCAGATATCCTCTAGATACGGCGTAGTGCCAAGGGCTACCCTGGGTACACCTTGAACACCCCACTTTGTCTATGATCTGGTTATAGGTAGACATAGGAAGGAATAAAATTATTTATTGTTGCGTCTTCCTGTCGCTTAGTGATGACCAGGAGACAACTAGGCTGTTTGAACAGCTCAGCCACATCAGATGTGGCTCTAAATCAGTACCCTAATGCACAGTTGTTTTTTCTGGGGAATTTAATGCCTGTCATCTGGACTGGCTGTTCCCATATCAGAAGACCGAACACGCTAGGAGAGAGTCATGGAATTTCGTCTTAGCGCTGAAGCTCTCCCAGCTGGTACAACAAGCGACTAGGGTAACTGATGTGGATGGGCATATAGCCAACTGCCTCGCCCTTCTGCTGACGACCGCTCCAGACAGGTACGATGGTGAGGTTAAATCACCCTTGAGAACATTTGACCACTATCAGGTGAAATCTGTGTCGTTATATTCCCCACCTAACTACGATTACCACGGTGTGAAGCAAGAGTGGCGATACAAGTCAGCATATTGGGATTAGATGCGGCATTTCTTTGCATCTTATCCTTGGCGGCAGGTCTGTTTCTCATTTGAAGACCCGTCGAGCTGAGCGGATGCCATAACCGATGTGATACGTCAAGCAATAGAGTATTTCATCCCCTTTGCTGAAATGCCCATTGGTGGTAAAGCTCGCCCATGGTTAAACGCCGAGTGCGCTCGTGTAGAAAAGCACAAGCATACGGCGTACTTATCTTGGGTTGACGCTCGAGACTGCAAAGCTCCGAATGTAGCCTTAAGAAGAGAACTTTTAACTAAGCAGCCAAGTCCTGCAAAAAGGCATTACGCCAAGCCAGATTCGACCGCATTAAATGCATCGGTACAAAACTCTCAGCCAAACCATCTGGCAGTAGAGCTTTTTGGCCTCTAGCCAAAGTGGTCAAAATAAACTTCTCTCGGTTTATACTGCCTCCGCTGGTAAAATCAGATGGCTCACTGGCGCATGCACCCAAGGAGAAAGCGGACTTATCTGTTCCTCTTTTTGCTTGCAATTTGCGTATGAACAGTAGCAACAGCGTACCATCTCAATTACCTCACTGCGGTACCTCTATGTCAGAGGTCTGTATTACCAACAAGGAGGTTCTTAAAACCTTGCGAAGTCTAGAGGTGAACAAAGCTAGTGGACCTGATGGTATACCAACTATAGTTCTAAAGGTCTGTGCACCTGAGTTATCGCCTGTGTTGACACGCTTGTTCCGCCTCTCTTTCAGGACTGGAATAGTGCCTAAAACTTGGAAATCAATGTGTTGCCTGTGCCTAAAAAAGTTAGCCGTAACGATCCTGCCAACTATCGGCCAATTTCAATTACCTCCATACTCTGCAAGATTTTGGAGCGTATATTGAACGCCCACCTTATGGCATACCTAGAGCAAAATGATCTCCTTAGTGATTGCCAGTACGGGTTTCACCGAAATAGATCAACTGGGGACCTTTAAGCGTATGCCACTCACATATGGGGCAAAGCCCTCGAGAACAGTGGTGAGGCACTTGCTGATTCCCTCGATGTTTCAAAGGCCTTTGACGGGATTTGGCACGCTAGTCTATTGGGAAAGCTTTCTGCGTATGGCTTATCCCCTGGCCTGATTGCCTGGGCGAAGGACTTTCTGAGTGAACGATCTCTCCGGGTCATCGTCGATGGCTGCCCATCCGATACTGTGGCGACTATCGCCGGTGTTCCTCAGGTGTCCGTTATCTCCGCAACTCTCTTCCTGCTGCATATAAATGATCTGTTCATTCCTGGTATCTATGGGTATGAAGACGACCGCACAGCTGTGGAGAGATACCAACCAAGTGCCTGGGCCAGTCGGGATCAAATCCAATCAGAAAGAGAGGTTATGGTTTAGCATGTGTGTGTCACACTACAGGCAGTCTCCGAATGGGGCGATGCCAATCTTGTGCGATTTAACGCCTCCAAAACACAAGCGTGTCTTTTCACTGCCCAAAAGGAGCCCGCTCCTGTTGACTCCTACTTTCCGAAATGTATCCTTGGAGAACACTAACCGCAATCAGTTGTTAGTGGTTTTATTTTCTCCGAACATCAACTACGGGCGATACATTGAGTCCAGGGCCAAAGCAGCAAGGAAATATAGGAGGAACTACAACACCAGGGAAATAGCAGATGCGTTGCTGGCATTTTAAAAAGGAGTACGCTTTTTTCTTGAAGCTACCTAAGTCGTATCGGTCCGGAAAAATCTCTGTTGGTAGTCGATTCTACAAGGAAGTTGTGCGAGGAAGAAAACTTCTTTTATATAGCACAAAGGTGGACCGCCAGTCATCCAGATGATATGGATAGTATCGCGAGCTTTCCGCGATGTACGATGGTGAAATTGTACGGCTGGAGTCAGTCCGAGCAATTCCTCGCCGTGGTAAATGCGATCAAACACGCAAAGAGATGCAACATCTCTTCGCAGTGCCAATGAATCGTTTATTTACAGATTTTTTTAACATATTTATTCTTTATTGCGTTCTTTAATCTAAAAGAATACAAAGGGCGCACTTAATGCCTTGTGGCATTCTCTACCAGTCAACGTATGGAGTGGTGAGAATTTGAAGTAGGTGTAGCAATATAGAATAAAAACACAATAGAAATGATAGCTAATTACGTTATATATACATTTTACTAATATATACAATAAATAAACTATAAAAATATATCCTATTCATACATGTATACAAATATATACGTACATACATAAGCATACATATATTCATATCAACATACATATACAAATAGTACATATAAATATAAATAAATAAAAACGTATAAAATATAAATGACTTGGATGATTCACGTAAGAAGCGTTGTCTTTAATAGATGATTACGCACCAACTTTTAAAAGCAAACTTATTGGGAGCTTTTCTGATGTCGTCAGGCAAGGAGTTTCAAAGGCGTGCAGCCTGAACTGTAAAGGAGTTACCATAGAACTTGGTGAAGTGAACTGGAATACATATTTTGTTGTTAGAAGAAGAACGTAGAACCCTATCATGAGATGAGGAGAGGTATTGAAATTTAATCTTAAAATAAGAAGGCGAAAATGGGTCATTTAATATGGAAAAAAGAACAAGTAATATTCTGGAAATACGCCTCTGCCGGATTGTAAGCCAATTAAGCTTAGTAAGTATGACCATATTTCGCAATATGATCATACTTACGAAGCCCGAAAATAAATCTTATACAGTTATTGAGAAGGCGTTCCAGCTCGTTCAGAAGATCCTGCGTTGCACCTATCCATAACAATTTTCGTTGACTTTCGGTTTGTTAGCTGGAAATCGCTTAGATACGAACATAGTTTGTATTTCATTGTCTCTTCCATTACTGTAATTATTAAGATTTAAATGCAATAAAGAGGTATGTATCTATCTATCTGCTATCATGTGTAAATACTTACATACACACAGAGGCATCCTCGTTAAATTCATAGCGTCCGGCTCCTAAGATCTTTATATGTATATATTATGTGAAAATTCGGACTTTATTAATCGGAACCTTTACAAAAAATTCCTTTGTTCCTTCCTTGGGAACTTATTAAAACAAATCAGATTGGCCCCTACATTATTATTTTTGTAATTTTACAGTAATCCAGTGTCAGATTACTACTAACATCTCTCTGTGTTACAAAATCGTTTTGATAAATAAAATAAGCACGTTTGTGACAGCTCTGAAATATTAGGAATTCCCTTAAATAACGTCTATTCCGATTTCTTAGGCAAAACCTTGAATAATAAATGGACTCGCCGACGAATAAGAAAATAAATTATAAGTTAAATAAGATATTACAAATAAAATTTTTGTCAAGGTTACATTGACATGAAAAAATGAGATAGAAACACTATTTAATTGTGGAAAAGGTTATTATTCGTGTCATTGAATAATAAATTAAAATCATAACAGCTATTCACAAGTACAACTCTCCCACAAGAAATGACACAAAGCACTTTCCTGAGCCACCTGTATCCACCGACTTCCTGTACGACTTATCAAGTTGTCACTCAAAGTGGGCTGCCCTATATTTCACTTATCGTTACGAGGCTGCCACTCAAGAAGCTTTCTTTCCCATCGATTGTCGGTTCTTAGAGTTGCACGGCCAGTCCATTGACACTTCAGGTTACTGATCCGTTGAGCTATGTCGGTTCCTCTAGTTGTACTGCGGATAATTATAACTAACACGAGAAACTCCGAGCATAGACCTCTTTAAATAAATTTGTAGTACGTATTGAATAAATACCTACCAATTAGTTTATTGTGCCTTTAGTTATGTAGCTGTGTTATATAGAGACCTAGTAACAGTTCAAATGAAATATCGATCACTGATCTGGAACAAAAGTGCACAAAAAGCGGTCGTTTCGTTTGTTTACTTACAAAATCCAGGCATGGTCGTTTACGTCTAGCCTTAATAATATTATGCCAAATGATATTGTATATAATGCTTTAAATTATTACCTCATTATTATGAATAATTACAATTGATACTTGTATAATCTGATTTCATATTTATCTGCTGAAAATATTATAATAGAATATTTTTTTATTTTGCATAGGTTATAAATAATTCTCACCTCGAAACCTCAAAACAAGGTTGTACAACGAGTGCATGTTGCCAGCTTAGGTCATCACACCTAAGGATCTGAAACGTGGTTCTTCACTGTTGGCTGTATGAGAAAGTTCAATGTCGCTCAGCGAGCTATGGGGAGGGCTATTCTTGGGTTCTCTTTGCGTGATATACTTAAAAACGAGGATATCCGCAGTAGAACCAGAGTAACCGACATAGCCCAACAGATTAATAAACTGAAGTGGCAATTGGCCTGCCATATAACCCTAAGCTGATGGGGAAGAAAGGTTCACGAGTGGCAACCTCGTACCGGCAGTGTAGGGCGTCCCCCTGTGGCCGGTGGAAGGAAAAAGGGAGATCTCACGCCGGGCAAGGTGTGCTGCCCGGGGAGCTGTCAACGCTCCGATTGGTAGTTCGAAGCTATTCTATATATGCTGCTTTAACTTCGGAACTTTGTTAGTGCGATTTAGGCTTTGATGTGTTTCGCTTGTGGCGATATGACAGCGCCGCCAGGCCCCCACTAGATGGAGTGACGACCTGGTGAGACATTCAGGAAGTTAGTGGATGCAGGTGGCTCGGCACCGTTCTTTGTGGTATTCCTTGGGGGTCAATGTTCAGCAGAGGACTTGTGAAGGTCGGTTATGATAATGATGATGGTAAATAATTCTTATTGTAAATCTTTTTTTTTTCCTTTTTTACTGGTTCGGAAAATACTTTTGTTCTGAGAAGAACCAGCAAAAAATTTTTTTTTGCGCCCAGAAGCAATGAAAAGGGCTACACTCCAGGTAGCGGGGGAGGGAGGTGGTGAATGCTTTAAGCACACAAATGAGCACACAATCCACCTTATATTAAGTGGATGCTGTGACTCAAAGACTATCTACATTTATCCTCGATTTATAATCAAAATGCAAATGCGTTGTCATCCCTGACAACTAAGATAGAATGACTTGTTTCCAGTTAAAGGGTCTCCGGTTCTCTACACTCACCATACAATACACAACAATATAGGTGCAGCATGACTCTACTACGTAGATAATCATTTTACTTTTTAATTTGTTCTAATGCACTACATACTGGTGGTACTGTGGTCCTCTACTAGTGAGAGGCACGGCCGAGGATTAGTTACCACCCACCTGGCAATGACATACCGCCAAGTAATAAAATCATGTTCCGGTATGATGTTAGGTGAAACCCATTTTTTAGGGAGAATGGGTCTGGACCGTTGCGTTGCGCATACAAACCGGTTGCGACGCGGCTGTTCCTTAATGTCAGTTGCCTAGTTATGGAGGTTATCAGGATCCGTAGCACGGTTGCACCGCAATTAATGCGCTCATGAAAGGCAGCCCCGCCATCTTACGAAAAATCCTGGGATGACTCCACCATGCCGGCTGGCGACCGGAGGAGAGGGTCTGGTGGCGATTTCCAGGGGGTTCGGGTGTTTCCAAGATTTCCATGCTGGGTGCCATCGATGCTGTGTCTCTGTTTGTGTCCCTAGGTTATATGTATGACGCCTTGTCCAACTGACTTTCTGACAACCTATTTACTCCCAATATTTATGAAGAAAAAGGAAAATGAAGAGTATGTTTGTACAGCGGTTGCACTCCCTCTCTGTCAAAGTGCACCTCACAAACATCCGAGGCCTGCACTGTAATCTCAATGCAGTCCATTACCACCTTAAGACTGACAAGCCGCACTCACTCTTCTTGACTTAGACGTAGATCAGATATCCTCTAGATACGGCGTACCTTGGCTACCCTGGGTACACCTTGAACACCCCACTTTAGTTATGATCTGGTTATAGGTATACATGGGAAGGAATAAAATTATTTGTTCTTGTGTCTTCCTATCGCATAGTGATGACCAGGAGACAACTAGGCTGTTTGAACACCTCAGTGTAGCCTAGATTTAGAGCCACATCAGATGTGGCTCTAAATCAGTACCCTAATGCACAGTTCTTTCTTCTGGGGAATTTAATGCCTGTCATCTGGACTGGCTGTTCCCATATCAGAAGACCGAACACGCTAGGAGAGAGTCATGGAATTTGGAGAGGCCTCCGGGGGCGACTCAACCGCCAGTGGTACATCCAACACCACGAGCGAGACCACAACGGTCAGCGATACAACCGCTACTTCTGCGACCGATAACACGGCCGCAACGGAAGAAACCCAGCAAGAAAGGGATCGAAGATCGCAGCGCACACTAAGGCCCGACGAGACTAGGTCGCACCGCTCCGTAGCCTCACGCAAGAGACTCCTCGCGGAGTTAGAGGCGAAAGAGCGGTTAGCCGAACTCAAGCTCGAGCAGGCTCAGTTGCAAGCAAGAATGGAATTGCAAGAAATACACGTGCAGCGATTACAAGCAGAGGTCGGATCAACCGATGACGAAGATGAAGAAATAGAAGACGATTTAGCATCAGTGCGCATTAGTACATGGTTGCAAGAAAAAACTACATCGCAACCCGCGCCGCAGCCCGCGCCGCAACCCACGTCGCACTTTGCATCGCAACCCGCTCCACAGTCTACATCGCAACCCGCGCCGCAGCCCGCGTCGCAACCCACGCCGCACTTCGCATCGCAACCCGCTCCGCAGTTTGCATCACAACCCGCGCCGCAGAAAGAAGACTATGGACAGGCGAAGGAACAAATCGACGTCGCTACCTTAGCCGCTGCTCTATCACAAGCAGTACGAAGCACAAGGGAGCCGCCGAAATATGTGCAAGAGCTACCTATATTCAATGGTAGCAGCAAAGAATGGCTCAGCTTCAAAACAACGTACGAAGAATCTTCAAAGTACTTCACGATGAACGAAAACATAGCGAGAATACGCCGAAGCTTAAAAGGGACAGCAAAAGAAGCCGCAGGTTGCCTACTTATAAGCCAACCAGATCCCAGAATGATAATGGAAGCTTTGGAAAGGAGATTAGAGCGTTAATTCACTTAGAAATAGAGAAGCTGAAGCTGTTGAACAAAGCCACGGACAATCCCAGGGAGCTATGCATATTCGCAAATCGCATAGCAAACGTAGTGGGCACCGTGGAAGCACTCAAGAAAGCACACTATCTGCATAGTCCGGAAATGACGCGAGTTATCATAGACAAACTCACGCCCATATTGAGAAGCAAATGGTACGACTATGCAGCCAGAAAGAACACACACACAGTGGTAGAGCCACGCGGCAGCTTTTGCTGTCGCACGGATGGGCCGGCTCGAACCGGGGTAGTACCACAACCTCACAGAAAACCAGCGTGAAGTAGAGGTTTACCTCTGCGTTTCGCTTGGTGAGTGCAGGTGGCCGGAGGCCCTTTTTACTGGAAATGAGGCATTCCATCTTAGTCCTCACGGGTGACAACGCATCTACATTTTGATTTCTAATAGAGGATAGATGTAGATGTCTATGGGTCACAGTAACCACTTACCATCAGGTGGACTGTGTGCTCGTTTGTCACCCTTATCATATAAAAAAAAAAAAAAAAAAAGAAAGAAGATATCCCAGAGCTTAAGAAGATATCAATGTTCTTAAACGAAGAAGCGGACAAATGCAGCGCGCATGCCTTGCCGGAGTTGATAGCAGAGGACAGCGAGACGAGAGAGCGAAGACCGAGAAAAATAGAACGTGCCTTCGCCACAAGCAAGAAACAATATGAAGAACGCTGCCCTCAATGCAAACAAGAACACAAACTGCCCGATTGCAACTCATACGCCGCTCTGTCCACAAATGACAGATGGGAAGTAGCAAAGAAGAATAATATATGCTACCGCTGTCTGCGAGGCAAACATTGCTGTGTAAAGCTCCACCGTGCGAAAAAGGCGGATGCATGATGAAACACCATAAATTGCTGCATCACGACAGAACAGCAGAAAGTGAAAAGGAACCCGCTATGGAAACCGCAACATCGGCAAAGGAGGTCATCACAGCGATTCAATCGTACAAACACCGCCGCGCTTATCTAAAGATTGCGCCCGTAACAATAAGGGGGCCGCTAAGCTGCGTCGAAACATACGCATTATTGGATGAAGGAAGTACGGTCACCTTAGTCGATGCCTCGATCGCCGACGTCATCGGCGCCGACGGCCCAGCCCACGCAATATGGATACAAGGGGTCGGCTCGGAGGTGAAACATAAGAAGAGCAAGATCGTCAGCCTTAAAATAAGAGGAAAGTACGCGCAAGAGGAACACAACATAGAAGCAGCGCGTACGGTAGAGCGGTTGGACTTCGCGCCAGAATCCGTGAATGAAAATCACTTAGAAAATTGCCAACATCTGTTGGATATCAAAGAAGATATCACCTACGAACGCGCCTCAACGAAAATACTAATCGGACAAGATAACTGGCACCTCATAGTGTCTAGAAAACTGCGCGTCGGTTGTCGAAACATACCTGTCGCCTCACACATCAACCACGGTTGGGTTCTGCATGGCTGTCATAGCTCATTGACGTCGACGGTCACCTTCTGCGGCAGACTACATCAGAGGGAAGATACACAGCTGATAGAAGAGGAAATAAAAAATTATTTCAAATTAGAATCGCTGTGCATCGAGCCAAGAAGACCGAAAGAAGATCCCGAGCAGCGAGCTATGCAAATATTGAGGGAAACCAGCCAGAGGTCGGCGGACGGCAGATTCGAGACAGGGTTGTTGTGGAAACAAAAGGATTTCCAAATACCAAATAATTACAAGGACGTGGAAAGGCGCCTGCACACCTTAGAGAAGAGGCTCGACCGAGACAGCAATCTCAAGCTACAGTACGAAGAACGCATACAGAACCTTTTCAACTCGGGTTACGCAGAGCGCGCGCCTATGCCACCGCCGCAAGGAAGGACATGGTATCTGCCACACTTCCCAGTCATCAACCCTGCGAAACCAGACAAGCCGCCGAGATTGGTGCACGACGCCGCAGCGAAGACAGCCGGAATATGTCTCAACGATATGCTTCACTCGGGGCCCGACTTGTTACAATCATTGCCCGGAGTAATCATGAGGTTCCGACAGTATCCGTATGCAGTGAGCGCCGACATGAAAGAAATGTTCATGCAGATCAAAGTGCGCAAAGAAGATAGAGACGTTTTACGTTTCTTATGGAGAGGCAAGCGGCAAGAGGACCAACCGGAAGAATATAGGATGACATCAATCATCTTTGGAGCGATATCATCACCGTGCACAGCATTATACATCAAAAATAAAAATGCTGAAGAACATGCAGAAGCATACCCAGAAGCTGCGGTCGCTATAAAAAGAAATCACTATATGGACGACTACTTGCAGAGCTTCCACTCTGTCATGGAAGCTCAGCAAACGGTAAAAGCAGTCGATCACGTCCACAAACAAGCGGGATTCGTACTCAGCGGGTGGACATCGAACGAAGAGAAAACAATAGAAGAAATAACGACAGAACATAAACAACACGACGCGACCGTGAGCCTTGGCGGAAAAGAAACTGAGAAGACGCTCGGCCTGCTCTGGCATATACAAAGCGATCATATTGGATTTAATACTCACAATATGAAGATGCCTGCCGACGTAAAAGGAAAACAACGCTTGCCAACTAAACGTGAAGCGTTGAGCATCATAATGGCATTATTTGATCCGCTGGGATTAATATCACCAGTGACCACCCCAGCGAAGAGAATATTCCAAGACACATGGCGTTACAAGGCGGACTGGGACGACCCTCTGCCCACAGAATTAAAAGAAAAATGGGAAGAATGGATTACTACACTTAACGCCATAGAACAACTGAGAATACCGCGATGCTACGATTACAACCCGGTGTCGACGCGCCAACTACACACATTCGTCGACGCAAGCGAGGAGGCCTACGCAGCAGCCGTGTATTGGAGAGCGGAGCGAGTAGACGGCAGCGTTAACGTATCATTGGCTGCCGCCAAGAGCCGCGTAACACCACTGAAACCAGTCTCCATACCACGGCTCGAGTTACAAGCGGCACTGCTGGGAGCTCGTCTCGCGCAGACCGTGGTCGATGAGCACGATGGTGATATAGCGGGCAAGACATACTGGTGCGACTCTCGTACTGCACTGGTGTGGATAAGGTCGGAGCCTAGCGCATACAAAGCTTTCGTCGCTCATCGCCTGGCGGAGATAGAAGATACGACCAAGAAGAACGAATGGCGTTGGCTACCGTCTAAAGAAAACGTGGCAGACGACGCGACTCGATTCACGCCAGAAAGATTCGACGAGTCACACGGGTGGTTCCGAGGGCCCCCGTTTCTGCAACGTCCACCAGCAGAATGGCCGCAGGAAGAGAAAACGACACAATACGACACCGGGGAAGAACGAGAAGTATGTAACATGGCAGTTAAAAGGGTAAACTCGCCAACAACACATCTGCCACAAATAGAAAGATTTTCAAAATGGATTCGCCTCATAAGGGCGACAGCGAGAGTCCTCCTATTCATCGACATGCGCAGACCAAACTAGCACGTAGTGAAGGCTGGGCGTAAACGCAACAGAGCAAGACAAGATAGCGACCCTGGCTGGCAAAGAACAAACAAACGCAACATCCCCGCCAAGGAGAAAAAGGCAACTCCTACTGTCTCATCACTTGTAGGAATACCGGCCGCTTATCACGTAAGAGCCGAACAACTGTGGGTGCAAGCCAGTCAGCGGGAAAGCTTCACGAAGGAGCTCAAGAGGATCGCCAACGGAAGTGTTCCCGGAGGTGACGACAAATTAGGCCACCTGAGCACATACATCGATGAAGAGGGGACCCTACACCTCAGAGGTCGAATAAAAGCAGCATCAGAAGTGGAAGAGGACACGTACGACCCTCCCATACTAGACGGGAAGCACGCATACACTCGTCTGTACATAACACACGTACACGAGAGGTTGCATCACGGAGGCGTGGAAACAGTCGTGAACGAATTAAGACAGAGACTGTACATAAGAAAAATACGGTCAGTGGTGAAAACTATCGTCAAAAGCTGCCTACCGTGCCGTCTAAGAAAAGCGAAGCCTGCATCACCATCTACAGGAAACCTGCCGTCCGCACGCCTCGCTCATCACGCACGTCCGTTCACATACACCGGACTGGACTACCTCGGGCCAATAGAGGTCACAGTGGGACGACATCGTGAAAAGCGCTATGGCGCGTTATTTACCTGCATGACATCACGAGCAATATATATAGAGGTAGGCCACTCTTTAAGCGCCGACTCAGCCGTGTCGGCGCTCAGGCGTTTTATGAGCAGAAGAGGATGCCCAAAGGAAATACGGAGTGACAACGCTACGTGCTTCAAAGCAGCCGACAAGGAGCTGGCCGAAGCAGCACTCGCAGCCCTCGAGCACGAAACCACATGTCGACAAATTGTGTGAAAGTACATACCACCATCAGCACCGTTCATGGGCGGCGCATGGGAGCGAATGGTTCGCTCCGTGAAAGAAGCTCTACGCGTCACCCTCAACGAGCGCTATCCCAGTGACGAGACATTGGTGACCCTGCTCGCCGAGGTCGAAAACACGGTCAACTCAAGACCTCTCACACACGTCTCAGTCGACCCAGGAGACCCAGAAGCCATCACGCTGAATCACATCATCATCGGTCCCAACTCGCACGTACCTGCGCCGGGACACTTCAGCGAGAGCGACGTGACGGCCCGCCAGCAGTGGAAACGAGCTCAAGCCCTGGCCGACGTGTTTTGGAGAAGGTGGGTAAAGGAATACCTGCCCCTACTCCAACACCGGCGGGAGCCCAGCAGCATAGGCGTATCACCGAAGATTGGAGATCTAGTCATCATTTGTGACTCCAATCTACCACGCAACATCTGGGCCAGGGGAAAAATCAGCAACGTATATCCTGGCGTCGACGGAGAGGTACGAGTAGTGGACGTAACCACAAGCACGGGGCATGTACTACGAAGACCGATAAAGAAGATCGTCGTGCTACCAGAGGGATCGCAGCGTGGCGACGGCAGGAGAATGTGCATGACGCAAACATAGTAATACGTCGAACGAAATAACTTACGGATTGCTTGTCGTAACCATCGCTAGTTGAACAACCTAGGGGCGGTGGGCGGAGCCATGAGGATGTTATGAACGTCGGGCCGCGCTCACGGTTCCACAACTAGCGGTGGTTGCCCACAGCAACGCGGGAAAACCCGTAGCAATAATATTGAGAAATATAGCTTTTATTTTTAAATAAATAGTATTGTAACTATGTAATAACTCTCGCAATAAAGGCACCGAACAACTGGCGAGAGTTAACATAGATTTAGAATATAGAAATTAATTAATGCCAAATTGTAGAATAAGTATTGTATGTAAATTATATTCCCTTGTATAGTGCAATTTAATTTCTTATGCATTAAGCCTTTAGGCACGATAAATAATAAACAGGCACATGTTACCGTGAAGCGGCCGCGGAGCGAATGAGGCTACGCGCGCCGCGCCACGACGTTTTATATTTATATTACTGAGGCGGGGGGCAGGGTCCTCAGCTTAAAATTGCTAGAAAGACAACTTTGTAACCTTTAGTATATAGAAAAATTGTTATGTAAGTATTAGTTTAATAAGTAGTTGTAAGAATGTTATATATTTAAGTCTGTGCATTAGTTTGTAAGAAATCTACCTAATAAAGAAAGGCGCGGGGGTGAGGCAAGGGTCCGCTGGCCAGCAACGGCCAAATCGTATATAAGACGGGCCGGCCGGAACGGTCGGCACATTCCGCCTGTGGCACCGCTCTCGAGCGGTCGTGTCCAGGTAGTCCGCGCATCCGTCCCCGTACGGTAGTGCTCTCTCGCTCTCGCGTCTCCGCTGTCCTGCTCGCGCTTACAGCGTCGACGCCTTGGTGAGTCATTTTACGCTAACTCCAGTTATTACCTCCCTGTCTCCGGGCGGGGCGGTTTGACTGTTGGTCTTGCTTGTTATTGTTATTTTTATTGTTAATTCTTTTGTTAACTATTTCTAATTTTGTTTTCGTTATTTATTTGTATAACGTGTACGTGTATATACTGTTTCTAGGGAGTTACTTGCTCTTTTCAGAGCAAGGCCCTGCTCTTTTGAGAGCAGGGGCACTTACTCCTAGAATTAAGAACGTCCCGTTCTTCTCAGAACGGTGATCCCGCCCTTACTGTTTAGGTACATAACGTATCTGTTCTTTTCAGAACAGCACCCACTAGCCCCTTCCGTATCAAATACGTTTCGTAAAACTACTTCCCTCAACATGTCCACAATTACCCAAATTAAGTCCCTCCGCCATCGCCGCCCATGTTACTCCCCCTGCCCGTCAGGCACTCCAACCGCCCCCCGTACTTGCGGCCTGCCTAGAGACAAAGAACTCTTTCGCCCCATTAGAAATGGAGTACGCATGCTCCGAGTCCTCTGCATCGGCCTCCCGGAAGAGGCCCGCCACCAATTCTGGCACCGGCTCATCGGAGTCCTGTGACTCCGACGGAACCGGGGATTCTTCGTTCACCACGGTGAACTCCAAGCGCAACGGTAAACGCGCCGCTAAAAACCGCACCCTCCCTGTCTCAGCGGCCCCTGCCGCTCCTTCAACCTCCGCAGCTCCCGCTGCCGCCTCTGCCCCCGCAGCCCCCGCCGCTGCCTCAGCCCCACTTATGTCACTAGACATTCCCGCTCCGACCAAGCCAGCCTCTCGCTGTGCTCCAGTCCTTGCCAAGAAGCAAGTCCCGCCCCCTGTCTTCCTAAGAGACAAGGCTAAATTCACAGAACTCTCCAAAACCTGCTACAACGCAGGCATAAAATATGACCACGCCATCAACCTCGGGGAGGCTATTAAGATCATCCCCCAATCAATCGACGACTTCCGGCGACTCACCAGGCTATTCACAGCCGAACGAGTTTCTTATCATACATACGCTCTTCCGGAAGAGCGCAAAGTCAGGGCCGTCATCCGCGGCGTCCCCTTCGAATTTTCAAACGAAGAAATCCTTCAGGACCTTAAGTCCCAAGGTTTCCCCGTAGAAGCCGTGCACAAAATGCACAGTAGAACAGGCCAGAGGTTCTCTCTTGCCCTAGTAATTTTAACCAACGTGCCGGAGGCGAAAGCCATCTTCCGGCAGGTACGCACAGTGTGCGGCCTGTCGAGAGTGAGGGTTGAGCCTCCACATAGGCGCGGGTTCCCGGCGCAGTGCCACCGCTGCCAGCTGTATGGTCATGCGGCGGCCAACTGCTCCGCCCCACCCAGGTGCGTTAAGTGCCTTGAACCCCACAACACTAAAGAGTGTCCTCGGCCCAAAGACGCCGAATCCCCACCCGCGTGTGTCCTGTGTAAACAAACGGGCCACCCGGCTAACTACAGAGGCTGCCCTTGCGCACCTCATCCTCGCCCCAGTAGGCAAGCTCCACCGCCGGTCAATGACCGCTCATTCCCGGCTCTTTACCAACGGATGCCCCGTCAGGGCCTTTCTCAGCCCACCCAGGGCTTCTCTCGACCCTCTCAGGGTCCTCCTAGGCCCCCTCAGGGCACTATTCGGCCCCCTCCGGGCTTCTCTCAGCCTATGCAGCCTCCAGTTTTTCCCTGGGGCCCCAAAAAGGCAGTACCACCGCGGACATCCTCCGCCCCTCAACCACAATAATCACAGCCCTCAATGGCTGATGACCTAAAAACGGTGTATTCCGCAATTAGGAACATCAACGTTGAGGAAATCGCTGTGTTAGCACGCAAATTGCGCGCTGCGAGGTCCCCTCAGGACCGTCTCCTCGCTCTTGCAGAGCATCATAATCTTTTGTGCTCATTGTAAGTTAAGTTAACTTAATTAACTTAACTCGCAATGACAGAGCAGTTTGCTCTACCAAAATCCCACGGTCGTATCAAACCTAAGGGTTTATCGCTTGTATCCTTTAACATTCGCGGTTTGCGAAATAACCTCCCAGAGCTTAAGCTCCTTCTTCAAAATCGTGAAACCGATTTCCTCCTCCTACAGGAAACTAATCTCAATACTAAGGACACTAAAGGCCTTTCCATCAAAAACTTCTCTCTTCTTCGTAATGATAGACCCGACCGCCGAGGCGGCGGTACGGCCATTTATTACAAGAAGACACTCCACTGTTCTCCCATTTCTACTCCGCAACTTTCCAACATGGAAGCCACGGTATGCAGGCTAGCTATGACTGGACATCAGTCCATCTTCATAGCCTCCTGTTACATCCCTTCTAAAACCCTTCCCCTCAAAAAAGATTTTGAGGCTATTTTATCTCTAGGCAATTCAGTCATTATGTTTGGAGATTTTAACTCCAAGCATACTGAATGGACATGCCGTACTACCACCCGTAGTGGCAAGTTACTGCTCGATATCACGCAGTCTCTTGATATTACCGTCCACAGTCCTCTCGGTGTTACTCACTTTCCCGATAACACCGACTATGCCCCCGATGTACTAGATTTTGCGTTACTCAAAGGAGTTTCTCTCAACCTTAGGGCAATCGAGACACTAGACGATCTAGGATCCGACCACCGACCGGTCTCTCTCATTCTTGGCCATCAGCCACCACTCCCAACACCCTCTACTAAATCCTTCACAAATTGGAAGGGCTTCAAGGAGTCCCTAGCGAAAGCTCTGGACTCACAGGACTCCCCCATCTCCCTATCTTCGGACTTAGACAGTCCTGAAAAAATCGACACCGCGGTCGATTCACTCTCCACCCTTATTAAAACCTCCCTTAAGGAGAATGAAAGGGTCGTCCCGGTTGCTAATAATAGTGGGCTTCCCCTGCATATTAGCAACCTATTAAAAGCCAAAAAAGCTGCTTTCCGGAGAGCAGCAAAATATCCCACGCCCGAATATAGGCGCACGGCCAATCGTCTTCAACGAGAACTCCGTTTCCGCCTCTCTGAATTTCGAGACCTCGAAAAGAGTAAGCTCATGGAGAATATCTCTCCCTCTCATACAGCGTACTATCAGATGGCAAGAGCCCTCCGCATAGACGCTATCTTCCACACTCCCCCTCTCTCCCGTCCCGACGGTACGGTAGCCTTCGAGGACGAGGAAAAGGCTGAGTGCTTTGCAGACAGCATTGCCGCTCAATGCTCTCCTAGCTCTCAACCCGTAGACCCCTCACACGTCCAGGCAGTGGAGGATGAGGTCCGCCGCCGGAACTCGCCCCCTACAGCCTCCGAACCTATCTCTGTGTCCAATGATGAGCTTTCATCCCTCATCAAAGGACTTAAGCCTAAAAAGGCTCCGGGCGCGGATGGCATCTCCAACCAAGCCCTAAAAAACTTTCCTGAGCAGGTGCTAACCCTTTTATCTATTATCTTCAATGCCTGCTTCAACCTTAGTTACTTTCCCACTACGTGGAAAGAGGCAACTGTGATTGGTATTCCCAAGCCAGGCAAGCCTCTTAATCTCCCCTCCAGTCATCGTCCCATTAGCCTCCTCAAGGCCATGGGCAAGCTCTTTGAAAGAGTCATTCAAAATCGCATGAGGCGCCATCTGTTTCCCACAGACGGTGACCCTCTTATCATTCCCCATCAATTCGGTTTCCGAGCGAAACACTCCTGCCCCCAACAAGTTCACCGTATTGTGGAATATATCCTCAGCGGTTTTTATCCCCGTCGTCATAAGACTATCGCGGTCTTTTTCGACATCGCCAAAGCCTTCGATAGAGTCTGGCATACAGGCCTTATCTACAAACTATACAAAATAGGTCTCCCCGATCGTCTAGTACGTCTCGTGGCCTCTTATCTTAATCATCGTACCTTTCGTTTTAGACACGAAGGCACGCTATCTTCACAGCGCCCCATCAAAGCTGGTGTCCCTCAGGGCTCAGTTCTTGCTCCTCTGCTGTACATACTGTTCACCAACGACATTCCCATTCCGCCGAAAGGTGTTCAGCTCTCCCTCTTCGCAGACGACACTGCTCTCTACTGCAAAGGTATCTCGCTACCTTTCATACGGAACAAGGTCCAAAAGTCAGTTGATGACCTAGGAGCTTGGTTCAAAAAATGGCGCATCGATGTGAACCCGGAGAAGAGCTCCGCCGTTCACTTCGATTATAAACGACGCCGTCTCAAAAACACTCCACCAATACGTATGCTAGGGACCCCTGTCCCCTGGCATACGTCTGCCAAATATTTAGGTGTCACTCTAGACACAGGGCTAACTTTCAGGCCCCACGTCAAAAGAGTAACCCGTCACGCACGTTTTTACCTGAATAGGCTCAACAGTATGTTGGGCCGACACAGTAAAATGTCCCTCAGAAACAAGCGTACCCTTTATAAGGTCTGTATACGACCAGTCATGTCCTACGCGGGCCCCATTTTCGCCCACTCTAACCCTAAAATTATTAATGAACTCCAAGTAGTTCAAAACCTTTTCTGTCGTCGAGCTGCGAACGCACCTTGGTACGTCCGCAATGCCGACCTTCATCGGGACCTAGAGCTCCCTACAATTCAACAATTCCTTAAAAAACTCTCTGAGAACTTCTTCAAAGCCTCAGAGTCGCATTCCAATCATTTTATTCGTGAGGCTGCTAATTATGCAGCCCCACTCCCCTCCCGCTATAGCGTCCGCAGGCCGAGGAACTCCCTCTCGGACCCGCCTAATAAACTTTCAAACGACCTGAACTGCCTCCTGGCGGCTCAGGCCAACTCTAATTAAGTTATTCATAATTAATTTGCCTTCGTAGGCACTCCCTCAGCGGCTAATAGCCGCCTGCGCCCTCTTTTCCCAAAAGAGGGTCCCTTCCGATACGGCATAAGAAGCTTTAAACAGCTAGTTGCCAGTCCCCAAAGGCGGTTTTAGTGGGTATCACTTAGGTTCCCCAGTAGGTAGTCACAGTGAGTCCCACATAACCACGATAGACCGGCTGTCGTGGTATGCGTAATGCATTTCCGCCTCCCTCCGGGGTAGCCCTTTTCCAATTGCTTCGGGCGCAAAAAAAAAAAAAAAAAGAACGGTCGGCAGTCGCTCTCCAGCCACAGAAAAGAAAACAGCAGCAAGAAAAGAAAAAGTTCCTCCTCACCGCCGCTTGCCTCCAGTTTAAGCAAGACCAACTTGTTTCACTCATTTTTCGAACGGCGTTACGGTGATCCGTAACAATGTATTATCTTAGTCTATGAATTATCTCTAATTTTGAGTCGTTTAGCTCTGCAAATGATTCTTCTGCCATATCATTTTACTCTTGTGATGATTCCTTTACCGACAGTGCACTTGATTTACACCAACTACTCAAAGAAGTTTTTGAGCCTTTTAATAACTCTCTGAACATATTGTAACGAACCCCCCCCCCCATCTTTTTTCTTTTCTACTATATATCCACTTATACTCGTATTTCTTTAGAATCTATATCTGTAAGATATATAAATATATCTAATTTACGTGACCAGTATAACTTGATCTTTCTAAAGGTTTAAATATAGGCCGTTTAATAAATTTATGGCGTGATCGTCTTAGTTTGGACCCTTTTTTACGTTGTGTTTGTATAGTAACTTAGTTCTTTTAGGTGTATCTTGGAAGAACGAATATTCACGAGAGCAATCGAAAGCTGTTGGTAGAGTCTTATAAGCTAAAGAACCCCGTTCACGAAGACAGAGCTCAAAAAGGTTAAGAACAATCAATTGTCCCTATTCCACTTGTATCTGGTTCACAACAGTCAATTCCTTATTAATTAATCCCTTCCCGCTTGGAAAAAGCTCACAATATTTATATCAAATACCAGTTACAAGGGCTTCGCTCTCCCACAGATTAAAAAAAATGTGGAGGAGGTACACGGCCCCACACACGCCGCGCACGGTGAGCGCCAACCGTTTTAATGCGCTCCCCCCGAAGGGTACGCAAAGTTGGGAACTGGACCGTAGTCCACAGCAAAATAACTGGCGAACCAGTAAAAGAGGACTTGGCCCCTTGATAGTGCGTAAGCACAAACATCGACCGAAGTCGCGCATGTCAATGCGTGTAAACGCCATACAGAATACGATCAAATCCAGCCACAGTGAAATGTACGTCACACGGATTAGGCAACAATCGGCACACTGGCCATAAAAAGCCTTCCGTGAGCGCCACCACCTGCCAGACTGCCGTTCCTGCAGACGTGATGTAAGTGTAAGGCATCACTACCAATTGTATGGTCAGCACGGCCAATTGGCCGCAGAGCGTGTCATGAGTCTACCGCTCACCTCAAGGGAATGGGGTCCCACGTTGCGCAGCTTTCGGCCGCAGCCTTGAGAGCCTCCTCAGATTCTCCCTCCAGCTACCACCCGCATGAGGTCGACATATATGCTCCACCAACCAATACAATGGCAGATATAGCCAATAGGCAGTTATAAGATAATATTAATAATTCGCCATCAGAAAGGGTTTGTGTCACTGACGTTGAGTATGTGCATTTTTCGATCATGTTTGTCTCACCCACCAACAAGTTGCCTTCAATCTCTCAAAGGTGGGAATTTTATAGAGATATATTATTAAGTTGTTATATAAAACATCATGGAGGGCAGACAGTCTGCAGCCCCGCAATGAAGGGACCCGACTTGGGCAAAGCTACTTAGGTTGTGTGTCAAACCAAGACGCAGAGAGCGCCATTGAGAATAGCGACCCGCCAAACAACCATCGTAGAGACGCAATGCTACAGAATGCAACAAGCATCAATACGACTATCGTCGGGCTTACACCATCCCAAGGTCCCCCATACAGTCCCAGCAGACATCACCACCCGCATACCTCCATCGACCAGAACCACAAGATGCATCGAATCAGATGCAGCACACCCGCAGATCCATCACAAGACACAATACTGCAAGTAGCAGTAAGCATCAATGCAACTATCATACGGATGGCGCCCCCTCACAACACACCCACATGATCCCTATCGACTTTGGTAACAAAATTTGATAATGTTGTTAACTAAAAATACCACCAACGTATCATAGTAGTACGGTACTAAGACGTCAGTAGCCAAAACTCCACGTATCATAGCGCTATTGCACTAAGACATGAAGTTGAGTATGCTTGCTGCACTTAAAAGTACTACCAAACACACTCACCCTAATCCGAAAGATAGCCGACGTATCATAACGCTATGCGCTAAGACGCCGCCCACAACCGGTAGGGGTGTGCGATGTCCACGGGCAAGTCGTATTGCTACAACAAACCCGCTTACCACCGGCACTAAGATGATATCTCTAGGACATATCGGTTAGTGAGTCCAAGTTTACCTCGGTCTCAGAGGCTGCGAAGCAACCTACACGCCACTATAATAGTCCTTTTCAAGTCCCATTTCTTTCAATATAATGCTTTTACATATTTGAGACCTTCCACATATTTGCTTTATTTCATAGACCATACTACTGTATGTCTTATTCATATGGGATTTCAAGTCATAACTCTGCTATCATAATGCTTATGCATCATAGAGACCTTCTATATTAATGCTTTGGTTCGTCAGACCTTACTATGTTAAGTCCCTAATATAGGACTAGTCATTGTGCAACCTTAGTACTAGCAGTCGGTCAGCCGACCACCCCATATATATGTACAACCTTGGGTATGTGTCTCCGACAACGCCCCAATATAAGGGAACATTACAAGAACACGTTCATTAACTTAGAAATTTTCCAATTATTACACGAACACCTTCATCAACTTGAAAATTTTAATCCATTTTTTCTATTATATTACAAATGTTATTTATCTTTGTTATTGCAATATAATCGCCTTGTATTTATATGATTTGATATATTTTGAACATTTTAAGCAGGTTTTTAATAAATTTAGAGATTTTTAGAGACATTTTATGCGTTTACTAATATTATAATATTCAATATTCCAAATGGATATTTTTGAACTTTATGCTTATTATTTGCATTTTATTGTTTAAATTATAATTTCTAAGACATTTTTAAATGTCTGTATAATGAATTTAATTATTATTTATTAATAATAATTATGAGGCGTCACAATATGTCACATAAACGCTCACAGTATCCCGAGCCACTACACCGACCTCGAAGCTTCATTTTCACCAGAGCATATTCATGCCATATTAGTGTCGGAAAGTTGGCTAAAGCCTATTTACCGTCAACTTTATATCCCCTACCCGGCTTTGTACTTATTAGGAATGATCGGGTTGGAAAAGGTGGAGGTGGTGTAGCCATTTACCTACACGCATCAATTATTGGAGACAAATAGGAGAAAGAATACCGCAAGGCGGTATTCTTTCTCCTATATTTTTTTCTATTTTTATAAACTTTATTACCTCCATCTTCCATTGCTCGTACCATATGTATGCCGAAGACCTTCAGCTATACGTGCAAGCTGAAATTGGGGATATCCATAATGGGATTAAAAAATTAAATAACAACTTACAAGCTATCAAGGATTGGTCTAGTCGTTATGGAGTGTTGGTCAATCTTTCAAAATGCCAAGCTATACTGGTGGGTAGCTCAAGGATGCTAGCCAAGATTAATCTTGCAGACATACCCCCTATCTACTACAATGGGATTACAATACCGTTCAGTAAGTCTGTAAAAAATCTTGGCCTACACATTGACAACACGCTGAATTGGAGAACTCAGGTTACTGAAGTCAGTCGTAAAGTCACTGCTACGTTACGTACTCTGTATCGTTTAAAACATTTTCTCCCCACAAAGTCTAAGATGATGCTTGTCCAATCACTCATATTACCCATAATTGATTATGCAGTGATGAGTGTGTTACCCGGATCTGTCCCAGGATCTTCTGAACAAGCTGGAACGCCTTCTCAATAACTGTATAAGATTTATTTTCGAGCTTCGTAAGTATGACCATATTACGCAATATAGATCTAAGCTTAATTGGCTTACAATCCGGCAGAGGCGTATTTCCAGAATATTACTTGTTCTTTTTTCCATATTAAATGACCCATTTTGGGCTTCTTATCTTAGGAGTAAATTTCACTATCTCTCCTCATCTCATGATAGGGTTCTACGTTCGTCTTCTAACAACAAAATATGTATCGCAGTTCACTTCACCGAGTTCTATGGTAACTCCTTTACAGTTCAGGCTGCACGCCTTTGGAACTCCTTGCCTGACGACATCAGAAAAGCTCCCAATAAGTTTGCTTTTAAAAAGTTGGTGCGTAATCGTCTGTTAAAGACAACGCTTCTTAGATGAATCATTTATATTTTAGACGTATATATTTATAGTTATTTATATGTATTATTTGTATATGTATGTTGGTATGAATATATGTATGCTTATGTATGTACGTATATATTTGTATACATGTATAAATAGGATATATTTTTATAGTTTATTTATTGTATATATTAGTAAAATGTATATATAACGTAATTAATTATAAATTTCTATTTAGTTTTTTTTCTATATACCTACTTCAAATTCTCACCACTCCATCGGTTGACTGGTAGAGAATGCCACAAGGCATTAAGTCCGCCCTTTGTACTCTTTTAGATTAAGGAATGCAATAAAGAATAAATAAATAAATAAATAAATAAATAAATGTCTTTTAAGTTATTATATATTTTAAAAGTCATCATAGGAGCACCGTTTACATAAAATCTAGAGCTGCATTTGGGATTAAATAATCTTTTTTATGCCTTGTTTGCCTTTCGCGAGATTCAGCGTGGGTTTTGAAGTAAGTCGGGTGTCGCTTAACAAAAAATACATATTTCTCGAATATACATGCACGGCAAAGGGCTTGCAGCTATCAAAAAACCACGTACCACATACCGCTCGCACATATTTCTTTTGTAGTTTAAACGCTCTAATCACATCAACAGAATTCATTCACAAAGGCAGACCACATAATAATACTGAAAACACATAACCGTGATAAGCAGCCCTGCTTTTTGTGATATTGTTTTTCTCAATCTTCTTAAAGCATATATAAACTGGTTTAATATTGTACAAACCTGGTTAAAATGAGGCTTCCAGTTTAAATTTTTGTCAATTTTTATACCTAAAACATAACTGATTGAACATTTTCTATCTTCGAATTTTCATATTTTATATTCATATAAGTTTAGGTTCCATTTTGTAATTTCTCAATTCGTATTACTTCTGTTTTGTCAATATTAAGTAAGATATTACTTGAATTAAGCCATGTCACAATAGTATTAATAGAATTATTTATTTTGGTTTCATATATGTCTTTTTTTAGTGCATTTAAATATAAAAGTTGTGACGTCTGCGAACAAGATGCATTTATGCTTGGTTTTTTTAGGCAAGACATTAATATATAGCAAGAAGGTTAAAGGCCCTAAAATACTTCTCTGAGGAATGAAATTAATTTTTACGTATTTTATCGCGTTTAATTTAACTTTTTAATTCTCGACGTTTCAGATGCTTGGGTGCTGCCATGGTCACGGGGGGTTACTGAGGAAGTTGACGTCCCAATGTCATAGCCCGGCTACCTTCAGTTTTTGAATATTAATTTTTGGTCCGATCTACGCAGAATGAGCTTACAGTATCTTGAAGTCTGAAGTTAGAGACAAAAAAAGCTTTAGCTTTCGTAGTTGTTTTAGTCATTCGAAATCCTGACAATACTATTGGTCACACTGTGTATAGGAAAACGACCAATACCAACCGATATTTAAATGGTAAATCGCACCATCATCCATCATAGTTACATACAGTGGAAAAATCTTTGTTTCAGAGAGCATGAGTTTAATTTAGTATGTAGTCTTCGCGTAAATATAAGAAATCATTACTTTCCTGAGGGATAACACAGTAATTATATCTAAACTGTGAACGATGTAGTTCTTTGGTAAAGATGCTGTCTTGCCGTGCTTTCCTTAACCGAGTAATTTCTTTACATTATTTTCGGCCTTGCAAGTAACTGCTTAACCGTATGTAAGCAGCACCTCTTATCCCGTAACTTTCAATGAAATTGTAATAGAATCCATCAGCCAAATCGCGTAGGTGTCGTAAGAGGCGACTATGGGATATGCTTAAAATCTTATGGCTACTGATAGATAGCGGTATAATAAGCTCATCTATGTCAGACGTGAAATACGTAGACAGGCGACTGGCAACATCAAAGGTGTGAGACGGCTGGTACAGCGTTCAATCTACCTGTCAAGCACGTCAATTAAGGCAAATCCTTCGAACAAAGGGAGAAATCTACTTCCTGGTTTGGACAACATCATTATCATCATTACAACCATACATACGTCCACTGTTATAACTTTTCACAAGTCCACTGATGAACATAAGTCCCCCAAGGAAGCTTACTTTTGATGTTGCAAAATCTGTTTGATAAATCTAATGAGCACGGTTGTGACGGCTCTGAAATATTAAGAATTCCTTGAATAGTAAGTGAACTCGTTATTTCAAGTTTCGTTAAGGTTACCTTGACATGAAAAAAATTGAGATAGAAACGCTACGTAATAGTGCAAAGGGGTATTATTCGTGGACTGATAATAAAATAAAGCACGGTCCTGAGCCACCTGCATTAATCGACTTCCTGCAAATCTTACCAGATCGTCACTCCATCTGCTGGGGTGAGGGGCGTCCTACACTACCACTCGAGAGCCTTTCTTCTCCATCGGTTGTCGTTTCTTCGAGCTATATATTCAAGCTTTGGAAATATGCGGTCCTATTACTGAAGCCAACTCTTCTGGAACTCTTGTTGGTTCTGCCCAGAATAAATAATCAAAATTAGAATATAGAATAAAATTAAAAAATAATTTGCATTAATTATTATTTTCAATTTATGTAAATTGAATGAGAACAAAGAAAGTCTACTTTTAACCATGAGAACTAAAATTAATTATTTTTTATCCTTCATATAAAATGACTCTCGTACATTTTAAATTGAAGCATCTGTGTTTCGGATTTTAATATGTGGGGTTCGTTGCTTCTTAGCGACAGAAATTGGATAAGATTATTTAGAAAGCAAATAAAACTAAAGTGAATTGTAAATAGGATTAGGCGTTACTTTGCGGAACTCCATTATATTTAAGTTATATAGGTGTTTTTTAAGTTATTTAAGTTATATAGAATAGAATAGAATAGAATAGAATAGAATAGAATAGAATAGAATAGAATAGAATAGAATAGAATAGAGTAGAATAGAATAGAATACAATGGAATAGAATGGAATAGAATGGAATAGAATGGAATAGAATGGAATAGAATGGAATAGAACGGAATAGAACGGAATAGAATGAAATAGAATGGAATAGAATGGAATACAATGGAATACAATGGAATACAATGGAATACAATGGAATACAATGGAATACAAATAATAGAATAGAATAGAATATAACAGAGTAGAACAGTACAGACCAGACCAGAACAGAACAGAACAGGACAGGACAGGACAGGACAGGACAGGACAGGACAGGACAGAACAGAACAGAACAGAACAGAACAGAACAGAACAGAATAGAATCAATTTATTCAATATAGATTACAATACATAATACTTATTGAAAGTAACTTTTTAATTTACCACTGGTTCGCAAAAAATACCTCTGTCCTGGAAAGAACCAGCAAGCGGAACTTTTTTTTTCAAAAAACATAATTTACAATATAATATTTTATATAATTCTTATGAAAACATTTAGAAATGGCATGGTAGCGATCACCTCATTCCCAGGGGTTATTATCAGTCATGTACTTTTTATTAGTATAATAACACTTAAATTCAAGTTACAGGAAGCACACAAAGTTGTGATACACTGTAAGAGCGAGGAGACGGTCCTGAGGGGACTAAGCAGCGCACAATTTGCGCGCTAAGACAGAAATCTCCCCAATATTAATGTTCCTAATAGCGGAATACACTGTATTTAGGTCATTAACCACTGAGGGTTGTGCTTGCTGAGGTGCAGAGGATGTCCGCGGAGGGTCGGCCTTTTGGGGCCCCAGGGGAAGACTGGAGGCTGCTAAGGCTGGGAGAAGCCCGGAGGGGACCGAAGAGGGCCCTGAGGGGGCCTTGAGGGACCCTGATAGGGTCGAGAAAGAAGGGGCTGGAAAAGGCCCTGACGGGCGATTCTTGACGGGAGGGCCGGGAATGACCTGGCATTGACTGGCGGTGGGGCTTGTTTGCTGGGACGAATGTAAGGAGCGCAAGGGCAGCCTCTGTAATTCGCCGGGTGGCCAGACTGCTGGCATAGGACACACGCGGGTGGGGGTTCGGCGTTTTGGGGCCAAGGACACTCTTTCGAACAGTAGACCCACACAGGCACTTAACGCACCTGGGTGGGGCAGAGCAGTTGGCCGCAGCATGCCTGTGTGGGGCTCAACCCTCACTCTCGACAGGCCGCACACTGTGCGTACCTGCCGGAAGATGGCTGAAGCCTCCGTCACGTTGGTGAGGATCACAAGGGCAATCGGGAACCTCTTGCCTTTGTTGCTGTGCATTTTGTGCACGATCTCAACAGGGAATCCTTGGGACTTAAGGTCCTCAAGGATGTCCTCGTTGGTGAGTTTGAAGATGATGCCGCGGATCACGGCCCTGACTTTACGCTGTTCCGGAAGAGCGTACGTGTGGTAGGACACTTGCTCGGATGTGAATAGCCTGGTAAGGTGGCGAAAGTCGTCGATCGACTTTAATGGCTTCACCCATGTTGGTGGCTTGGTTATATTTAATACCTGTTTCGTAACAGGTTTTGTAAAGTCGGCTGAATTTGGCCTTGTCTCTGAGAAAGACAGGGGACCTGCTTTTTAGCGAGGGTAGGGGCGCAGCGGGATGCTGCCTTAGTTAATGGAGGGATGTCTTTAGCATCGGTGGCGGCCCTCTTCCGGGAGGTCGACACCATGGACCCGGAGTCGGAGTAGGAGCACTCCATGTTGGGGGACGCTTGGACTGCGGCGAGAACCGTCTCGTCCAAATTGATGCCCAGACCAAGGGAATGGTTTAAGGCGGCGACTATCGACCTAATAAGGTCTCTTGTAGACATGTTGTGGGAAGGGGGTGACGATTTACTCTAAGTAATGGCAGGGATCCCCGTTCTCAAAAGAAAAGGGCCTTGTTCTGAAAAGAACAAGTGACGTTTCCAAGAAAAAATATACACGGTATACAATAAAGCAATAACAATTAAAGAAATTATTTAAATTTAACAGTGGTAGAGCCACGCGGCAGCTTTTGCTGTCGCACGGATGGGCTGGCTCGAACCGGGGTGGTACTACGACTTCACAGAAAGCCAGCGTGAAGTAGAGGTTTACCTCTGCGTTTCGTTTGGTGAGTGCAGGTGGCCGGAGGCCCTTTTTACTGGAAATGAGGCATTCCATCTTAGTCCTCACGGGTGACAACGCATCTGCATTTTGATTCGCAAACGAGGATAGATGTAGATGTCTAAGGGCCGCAGCAACCACTTACCATCAGGTGGACTATGTGCTCGTTTATCGCCCTTATCCTATAAAAAAATTCTGCAAATAAAGATTTAGACTTTGAATTACCCCACGACCAAAACAATTAACAAGAAAAAGTAACAGAAAAACCCGCCAGGTGGCGGGGGGCAAGATCTGAAAGTTAGCGGCGAAAAACTCACCAAAGCGACTGCGCTGCACAGCGTGAGCAGGAGAGTGGAAGCGCGAGAGCGAGAGGGCACTTACGTACGGGGACAATAGCGCGGTCTACTTGAACACGTCCGCTCGATAGCGGCGGCGCAAGCGGAATGGTGAAAGTTTGCTTGATCAACACTTAAGTAGTCATACAAAATTTAGTGATGCACAATTTGGTTTTCAACCAGGTCTGTCCACCGATAGCGCTATCTTGTGTCTCAAGCAAACTGTTAAATACTACACTGATAGGAGCACTCCAGTCTTTGCCTGTTTCCTTAACTTGCTCAAGACCTTCGATTTGGTGTCATATGACTTATTATGGTAAAAATTTCAAAGTGAGACTGATGTGCCGCACGAATTACTCGCGGTGCTACAATTGTGGTATGAGCGGCAGACCAGCTATGTTAGATAGGCTAGCTCATAATCTGATGTATATAGACTTGAATGTGGAATGTGGCAAGGTAGTCTTACATCTCTTATGCTCGTCAATATGTATATTAATGGTCTGATCGAGGACTTGAGTGGAATAAATGTAGGCTGTCAAATTGACGGCGTTTATGTCAATAACATAAGTTACGCAGACGATATGGTGCCGCTCAGCCCTTTGATTTGTGCCATACATAAATTATTAAATGTATGTGAAGCATATGCAGTGTCCCATGAACTCAGATACAATGTTAAAAAATTGAATTCATAGTGTTCAAGGCAGGAGTCAAATCCCGACCTAGTGTGACTACTTTCACACTCAACAACTCACCTCTAAATCGTGTCTTATATTTTACGTATGTGTGTCACTGGGTCACTGAGGATCTGCGTGATAATATGGATATCGAGATATAACAAGGTGGCCCGAAGGTTTGCTCGTTACAGTAGGCAGGTAAAGATTACTAAACTATTTTCAAAGCCTACTGCCAGTCTTTTTACACGGGCTACCTATGGATTAACTATACGCAACGGGTGTTCAGCGCATTGCGTGTCCAGTATAATAATTGGTTTAGAATGCTGATGGGGCTGCCGCGCTTTTGCAGCGCCTCAGTAATGTTTTCCATGCCATTATTAGAAAGCGTGTTGCATCGATGCTGAAGCGTTTGCGGGGCAGCTCCAATACCATTCTCAACACAATGGCAGATAGATGGGACTCGCCGCTGCTTGAGCGCTACATGCCACAATTAAAGACACCGGTACCCTCGTAGCGGCTGATCTCAAACATCTCCATTCATATTTGTGATTATTATTTATGTAAATTAATTTAATTACTAACACTGTAATGATTTCTTATATTTACGCGAACACTACACATTGAATAAAACTATTTTTACGGATTTTATCGCGTTTAATTAACTTGTTGCAGAGAGCACGAGGGATCTGTGACAGCAAACACCTGGCCGCCGAGCTTCAGCACGTCAAGCAGGTTCTGCACGACAACAAGCTTCGGGTTCCGCGCCTACGTCACAGTGACCGAGTGAAGCCGGCCACAGACGGGCGTGTGCCTGCTGTACTACCATATGTCAGAGGTGTCACAGACAAGATTGGCTACATCTTCAAGCGAGCTTCTATTAGAACATTCTTCAAGCCGCCGAAGAAGATTAGTCAGTTCTTACCATCCGTCAAGTGCAATATTCCTCTACAAGATGCAGGAGTATACAAGCTTGATTGTGAGTGTGGTCTCTCATATATAGGGCAAACAAAACGATCAATAAAAACCCGCGTAAAAGTACACATAGCTGACGTGAAGCACCAACGTTCCGGGAAGTCTGCAGTTTGTGATCATATCCTAGACGGCCCCCGCCATTACATTAGATTTAATAAACCACAAGTCCTCGCGAAAGAACATCGATTCCTACCAAGGATGAACCGTGAGGCTATTGAAATTAAAAAACATCCTAATTTCAATAGAGAGGGAGGCTGGGTACTACCACCTGCTTGGGATCCTGTAATTCATAAAATTAAAACTAAACCCAAGTATACCACTGCAAGACTTCAAGACACAGTTAGTTCATTCTGCGTAGATCGGACCAAAATTAATAATTAAAAAGCTGAAGGTACTCCGGGTTAACTTTGACATCGGGACGTCAATCACCTCAGTCCCCCGTGACCACGGTTGCTGGAAAGCAACCGAAACGTCGGGAATATAAAATAAGTTAATTAAACGCGATAAAATCCGTAAAATAGTTTTATTCAATACTAACACTGTAATTTAATTTATATTTCACTTCAATTTTACTAACATTCTTATATGGGTTCTATGTTTCCTGACATAAAGATATTTTATTTTTAACGATGAATGGCAGCGCAGAACAAACAAAAATAAATGTTTATAAATTAGTTTACAAGTAATTCTTATTGACATATTCTTTTGTTTTACTACTGATTTTTTTTTATAAAAAAGTTTGGTAAAGTACCTCATTTTTCACAGAATACCAGCATAAGATAGCAGCTCAATGCTGCTGTGTTTCGTATGGTGCGTGCAGAGTATCGAAGACTCATTCTATTAGATATGAGGCATTCCATCTTATTCCTTCCATTTTCATGGAGGATAAAAGTACGGGCCACAGTATCTACTTACCATTGTGTTAACTGTGTGCTCGTTTGTCACCATTATTCTATGAAATGAAGTTAAATCCGAGCACTAAGTTGAAATTCCTCACTTAGACCCACCAGATCTCTTTATATATTAGAATACAGCAGTGTAAACATTTCTATTTGACTAGAGCAGGTGAGTACCTACCAAGACGGACTCCTACGAAAAAAATGAGTCTTACCACCCAGTAGAAAAGTGACCCACCATAGGCTATTGTTAACATCCGCAACACCGGAGTTCTAGATGCATGAGAATTAGTCTCATTAATCAGAAAGTTTTAAAAAAACAACAAAAAAAAAACAAGAATATTAAAGCATAATAAAGAATACAACGCGTTATTTTATTGCTACATTTGTATCTTTTGGACCATAAAGATAAGCTAGGTTACTTCCGTCTACACTTGGGGATTCATTAAGCATTTCCTCCGATTGTAGATTTAAAAAATGAGTACTGATGTATAGATATTTGATAGTTAATTATTAAATTTGTTTTGTATGTATGTCTCGTTGGTCTGGTGGTTGTAAACGCGATTGCTGATCATGTGGTCCCGGGTTCGAATCCCGGATCGGGACAAAATCAGTTATTCGGTTTTCCTGTTTTTCCTGCAGCCCGGAGTCAGGAAGTTGGCAGTGTTTTAGCCCCGTGTCTCAGAAAACACTCAAAGCCGTTGGTCCTGCGCCTGATCTTTCTCCGATCGTGTCGCATAGCTGTACCACCGGACTGTGAGACTGAGAGAATAGAGAGTTCACCTGTTTTGTTTTTATGGTTTTTATAGTATAGGGTGACAAACGAGCACACAGTCCACCTGATGGTAAGTGGTTGCTGTAGCCCATAGACATCTACATCTATCCTCAATAAAGACTCAAGATGCAGATGCGTTGTCACCCGTGAGGACTAAGATGGAATGCCTCTTTACTAGTAAAAAGGGTCTCCGGTTCTCTACACTTACCATACGAAACACAGCAGCGTTAAGCTGCTATTTGACGCTGGTATTCTGTGAGAGCGTGGTCCTTCCCCGGGCGAGCCGACCCATTCGTACTACAACTATTCTACTAAAATAGCTGCAGCGTGGCTCTACCACGTAAAGAAATTGCAGATGGCTAGTTTTCGTTGCGACTAGCCACCGTGACCGAAATTCGGTATGGTGGAAGACATTATTATTACATAATATATTATACACTTATACAAAATTTTTATAAGTATTATTTAATAATTTTTTTGTCCATTTAATATTGAATGTTGCACCGCACGTTACGGAAAGTCGTCTATTGAACGTATACTATGTAATTTGGTTCATGTGGATATTCGGTATAGTTGCTAAGCTTGGTAGGTGGATTGACAACCACAGTTTTTTTTGTTTAGTTGTTATCAGGAAGACGCTGCTGCCAATCTTCTGGTTTATTTCCATCTGTCGCCGCTCACGACACATACGGGACGATATGTAGCGTGTGTATATTTTTTTTTATAGGATAGGGGACAAACGAGCATGCGACTCACCTGATGGTAAGTGACTACCGTCACCCATGAACAATTGTAACACCAGGGGAATTGCAGATGCGTTGCCGGCCTTTTAAAAAGGAGTAGGCTCTTTTCTTGAAGGTCCCTAAGTCATATCGGTCCGGAAAAATCGCTGGTGGTAATCGATTCCACAAGAAAATCGTGCGAGGAAGAAAACATCTTCTAAATCGTACAGTGGTGGACCGCCAATCCTCCAGATGATGTGGATGGTATCGGGAGTTCTGCCGCGATGTGCGTTCGTGAAATTTGGCGGCTGGAATTAATTCGAACAATTCCTCAGAGCACTCCCCGTGGTAAATGCGAAAGAAAATGCAAAGGGATGCAACATCTCTTCGCAGTGCCAATGAATCGTTTATTTAGAGTTTTTTTTTAAATATTTATTCTTTATTGCGTTCATTAATCTAAAAGGATACAAAGGGCGGACTTAATGCCTTGTGGCATTCTCTACCAGTCAACCTATGGAGTGGTGAGAATTTGAAGTAGGTGTAGCAATATAGAATAAAAACACAATAGAAATGATAATTAATTACGTTATATATACATTTTACTAATATATACAATAAATAAACTATAAAAATATATCCTATTCATACATGTATACAAATATATACGTACATACATAAGCATACATATATTCATATCAACATACATATACAAATAGTACATATAAATATAAATAACTAAAAATATATACGTCTAAAAGTATAAATGACATGGTTGATTCATGTAAGAAGCGTTGTCTCTAATAGATGATTACGCACCAACTTTTTAAAAACAAACTTATTGGGAGCTTTTCTGATGTCGTCAGGCAAGGAGTTTCAAAGGCGTGTAGCCTGAACTGTAAAGGAGTTACCATAGAACTCGGTGAAGTGAACTGGAATACATATTTTGTTGTTAGAAGAAGAACGTAGAACCCTATCATGAGATGAGGAGAGGTAGTGAAATTTAATCTTAAAATAAGAAGGCGAAAATGGGTCATTTAATATGGAAAATAGAACAAGTAATATTCTGGAAATAATGGAGCATAGGCCTCTGCCGGATTGTAAGCCAATTAAGCTTAGTAAGTATGACCATATTGCGAAATATGGTCATACTTACGAAGCCCGAAAATAAATCTTATACAGTTATTGAGAAGGCGTTCCAGCTCGTTCAGAAGATCCTGCGTTGCACCTATCCATAACAATTTTCGTTGACTTTCGGTTTGTTAGCTGGAAATCGCTTAGATACGAACATAGTTTGTATTTCATTGTCTCTTCCATTACTGTAATTATTAAGATTTAAATGCAATAAAGAGGTATGTATTTATCTATCTGCTATCATGTGTAAATACTTACATACACACAGAGGCATACTAGTTAAATTCATAGCTTCCGACTCTTAAGATCTTTATACGTATATATTATGTGAAAATTCAGACTTTATTAATCGGAATCTTTACAAAAACTTCCTTTGTTCCTTCCTTGGGAAGTTATTAAAACAAATCAGATTGGCCCCAACATTATTATTTTTGTAATTTTACAGTAATCCAGTGTCAGATTACTACTAACATCGCTCTGTATTACAAAATCGTTTTGCTAAATAAAATAAGCACGTTTGTGACAGCTCTGAAATATTAGGAATTCCCTTAAATAACGTCTATTCCGATTTCTTAGGCAAAACCTTGAATAATAAATGGGTTCGCCGACGAATAAGAGAATAAATTATAAGTTAAATAAGATATTACAAATAAAATTTTGTCAAGGTTACATTGTAATGAAAAAAATGAGATAGAAACACTATTTAATAGTGGAAAAGGGTATTATTCGTGTCATTGAATAATAAATTAAAATCATAACAGCTATTCACAAGTACAACCCTCCCACAAGAAATGTCACAAAGCACTTTCCGGAGCCACCTGTATCCACCGACTTCCTGTATGACTTATCAAGTTCTCACTCAAAGTAGGCTGCCCTATATTTCACTTATCGTTACGAAGCTGCCACTCAAGAAGCTTTCTTTCCCATCGATTGTCGGTTCTTAGAGTTGCACGGCCAGTCCATTGCCACTTTAGGTTACTGATCCGTTGAGCTATGTCGGTTCCTCTAGTTGTACTGCGGATAATTATAACGAACACGAGAAACTCCGAGCATAGACCTCTTTAAATAAATTTGTAGTACGTATTGAATAAATGCCTACCTATTAGTTTATTGTGCCTTTTTTTATGTAGCTGTGTTATATAGAGACCTAGTAACAGTTCAAATGAAATATCGATCACTGATCTGGAACAAAAGTGCACAAAAAGCGGTCGTTTCGTTTGTTTACTTACAAAATCCAGGCATGGTCGTTTACGTCTAGCCTTAATAATATTATGCCAAATGATATTGTATATAATGCCTTAAATTATTACCTCATTATTATGAATAATTACAATTGATACTTGTATAATCTGATTTCATATTTCTCAGCTGAAAATATTATAATAGAATATTTTTTTATTTAGCATAGATTATAAATAATTTTCACCTCGAAACCTCAAAACAAGATTGTACAACGAGTGCGTGTTGCCAGTGATGACCTAAGTATCTGAAACGTGGTTCTTCACTGTTGGCCGTATGAGAAAGTTCAATATCGCTCAGCGAGCTATGGGGAGGGCTATGCTTGGGTTCTCTCTGCGTGATATACTTAAAAACGAGGATATCCGCAGTAGAACCAGAATAACCGATATAGCCCAACAGATTAATAAACTGAAGTGGTAATTGGCCTGCCATATAACCCTAAGCTAATGGGGAAGAAAGTTTCACGAGTGGCAGCCTCGTACCGGCAGTGTAGGGCGTCCCCCTGTGGCCGGTGGAAGGAAAAGGGGAGATCTCACGCCGGGCAAGGTGTGCTGCCCGGGGAGCGGCCAACACTCCGATTGGTAGTTCAAAGCTATTCTATATATTATGCTGCTTTAACTTCGGAAGTTTGTTAGTGCGATTTAGGCTTCGATGTGTTTCGCTTGTGGCGGTATGACAGCGCCGCCACACCCCCACTATATGGAGTGACGATCTGGTGAGACATTCAGGAAGTTAGTGGATGCAAGTGGTTCGGCACCGTGCTTTGTGGTATTCCTTTTTTTTTTAAATTAAATTTTTTGGGCCCAAAAGCAATGAAAAGGGCTACACTCCAGGTAGCGGGGGAAGGAGGTGGTGAATGCCCTAAGCACACAAATGAGCACACAATCAATCTTATATTGAGTGGATGCTGTGACTCATAAACATCTACATCTATCCTCGATTAATAATCAAAATGCAAATGCGTTGTCATCCCTGACAACTACTATGGAATGACTTGTTTCCAGTTAAAGGGTCTCCGGTTCTCTACACTCACCATACAAAACACAACAATATAGGTGCAGCATGACTCTACTACGTAGATAATCATTTTACTTTTTAATTTGTTCTAATGCACTACATACTGGTGGTACTGTGGTCCTCTACTAGTGAGAGGCACGGCCGAGGATTAGTTACCACCCACCTGGCAATGACATACCGCCAAATAATGAAAATCGTGTTCCGGTATGATGTTAGGTGAAACCCATTTCTTAGGGAGAATGGGCCTGGACCGTTGCGTTGCGTATACAAACCGGTTGCGACGCGGCTGTTTCTTAATGTCAGGTGCCTAGTTATGGAGGTTATCAGGATCCGAACTAAGGTTGCAGCGCTGCCCGACCGTAGATCGTTGGGGGCTCAATTAATGAGCTCATGAAAGGCTGCCCCGCCATCTTACGAAAAATCCTAGGATGACTCCACCACGTCGGCTGGCGACCGGAGGAGAGGGCCTGGTGGCGATTTCCAGGGGGTTCGGGTGTTCCAAAGATTTCCATGCTGGGTACCATCGATGCTGTGTCTCTGTTTGTATCTCTAGGCTATATGTATGACGCCTCGTCCAATTGCCTTTCTCTCAACCTATTCACTCCCAATATTTATGAAGAAAAAGGAAAAAGAAGAGTGAGTTTGTACAGCGGTTGCACTCCCTCTCCGTCAAAGTGCACCTCACAAACATCCGAGGCCTGCACTGTAATCTCAATGCAGTCCATTACCACCTTAAGACTGACAAGCTGCACTTACTCTTCTTGACTTAGACGTACATCTGATATCCTTTAGATACGGCGTACCTTGGCCACCCTGGGTACACCATGAACACTCCACTTTGTCTATGATCTGGTTATAGGTAGACATAGGAAGGAATAAAATTATTTATTTTTGCGTCTTCCTATCGCATAGTGGTGACCAGGAGACAACTAGGCTGTTTGAACACCTCAGTGTAGCCTAGATTTAGAGCCACATCAGATGTGGCTCTAAATCAGTACCCTAATGCACAGTTGTTTTCTGGGGAATTTAAAAAATGAGTACTGATTTATAAATATTTCGTCCTCGTTGGTCTGGTGGTTGTAAACGCGATTTCTGATCATGTGGTCCCGAGTTCGAATGCCGGGTAGGGCCAAAATCAGTTATTGGGTTTTCCTCTCAAAAAGTTTTTACCCCGTGTCTCGGAGAACACTTAAAGCCGTTGGTCCTGCGCCTGATCTTTCTCCGATCGTGTCGCATAACCGTCCCATCGGACTGTGAGACTGAGGGAATAGAGTGTACCTGTACTTGCGCATACACTCGGACACTTATCCTATTCTGCGCAGATGGCAAGTTTTCGTTGCGATTGGCCGCCGTGACTGAAATTAGGTATGGAAGATATTATTATTACGTAATATATTATATATTATTATATCAAATTTATATAAGTATTATCTAATTATATTTTTTTGTCCATTTAATATTGCGTGTTGCACGTTACAGAAAGATTACTACTGAACATAGGCCTTTAATTTTCTTCATATGGATAATAGGTATAGATGCTACGCTTGGCATGTGGATTGGCAACCACAGTTTTTTTTAATGTTTAGTTGTTATCAGGAAGATGCTGCTGCGAATCTCCTGGTTTATTACCCGCTGTCGCCTCTCACGACACATACGGGATGATATGTAGCGTGTGTACATTCTTACAGCGCTACCACACTGTCTACGTTGCACATATTCATAACATTTTCCTTTGACTTTCAGTTTTTCAGGTGAAAATCGCTTAGATATGAACATTGTTTGTAGTTCATTGTCTCTTCCGTTACTGTAATTATTAAGATTTAAATGCAATAAAGATGTATCAATCTATCTGCTATCATGTGTAAATACTTACATACACACAGAGGCATACTCGTTAAATTCATAGCGTCTGACTCCTACTCCTAAGATCTTTATACGTATATTTGTAAAAATTCGGACTTTTTTAATCGGAAACATTACAAAACCTTCCTTTGTTCCTTCCTCGGGAACTTATTAAAACAAATCAGATTGGCCCCTACATTATTATTTTTTTCATTTTACAGTAATCCAGTGTCAGATTACTACTAACATCTCTCTGTGTTACAAAATCGTTTTGATAAATAAAATAAGCATGTTTGTGACAGCTCTGAAATATTAGGAATTCCCTTAAATAACGTCTATTCCGATTTCTTAGGCAAAACCTTGAATAATAAATGGGTTCGCCGACGAATAAGAGAATAAATTATAAGTTAAATAAGATATTACAAATAAAATTTTGTCAAGGTTACATTGTAATGAAAAAAATGAGATAGAAACACTATTTAATAGTGGAAAAGGGTATTATTCGTGTCATTGAATAATAAATTAAAATCATAACAGCTATTCACAAGTACAACCCTCCCACAAGAAATGTCACAAAGCACTTTCCGGAGCCACCTGTATCCACCGACTTCCTGTATGACTTATCAAGTTCTCACTCAAAGTAGGCTGCCCTATATTTCACTTATCGTTACGAAGCTGCCACTCAAGAAGCTTTCTTTCCCATCGATTGTCGGTTCTTAGAGTTGCACGGCCAGTCCATTGCCACTTTAGGTTACTGATCCGTTGAGCTATGTCGGTTCTTCTAGTTGTACTGCGGATAATTATAACGAACACGAGAAACTCCGAGCATACACCTCTTTAAATAAGTGTGTAGTACGTATTGAATAAATACCTACATATTAGTTTAAAATAAATAAAGGCACAATTATTTATGTAGCTGTGTTATATAGAGATCTAGTAACAGTTCAAATGAAATATCGATCACTGATCTGGAATAAAAGTGCACAAAAAGCGGTCGTTTCGTTTGTTTACTTACAAAATCCAGGCATCGTCGTTTACGTCTAGCCTTAATAATATTATGCCAAATGATATTGTATATAATGCTTTAAATTATTACCACATTATTATGAATAATTACAATTGATACTTGTATAATCTGATTTCATATTTATCGGCTGAAAATATTATAATAGAATATTTTTTTTTATTTAGCATAGATTATAAACAATTCTCACCTCAAAACCTCAAAACAAGATTGTACAACGAGTGCGTGTTGCCAGTGATGACCTAAGAATCTGAAACGTGGATCTTCACTGTTGGCCGTATGAGAAAGCTCAATGTCGCTCAGCGAGCTATGGGGAGGGCTATGCTTGGGTTCTCTCTGCGTGATATACTTAAAAACGAGGATATCCGCAGTAGAACCAGAGTAACCGACATAGCCCAACGGATTAATAAACTGAAGTGGCAATTGGCCTGCCATATAACCCTAAGCTGATGGGGAAGAAAGGTTCACGAGTGGCAACCTCGTACCGGCAGTGTAGGGCGTCCCCCTGTGGCCGGTGGAAGGAAAAGGGGAGATCTCACGCCGGGCAAGGTTTGCTGCCCGGGGAGCGGTCAACGCTCCGATTGGTGGTTCGAAGCTATTCTATATATGCTGCTTTAACTTCGGAACTTTGTTAGTGCGATTTAGGCTCCAATGTGTTTCGCTTGTGGCGATATGACAGCGCTGCCACACCGCCAATAGATGGAGTGACGACCTGGTGAGACATACAGGAAGTTAGTTGTAAATCTTTTTTTTTTCCTTTTTTACTAGTTCGGAAAATACTTTTGTTCTGAGAAGAACCAGCAAAAAAAATTTTTTGCGCCCAGAAGCAATGAAAAGGGCTACACTCCAGGTAGCGGAGGAGGGAGGTGGTGAATGCTCTAAGCATACAAATGAGCACACAATCCACCTTATATTAAGTGGATGCTGTGACTCATAGACATCTACATCTATCCTCGATTAATAATCAAAATGCAAATGCGTTGTCATCCCTGACAACTACTATGGAATGACTTGTTTCCAGTTAAAGGGTCTCCGGTTCTCTACACTCACCATACAAAACACAACAATATAGGTGCAGCATGACTCTACTACGTAGATAATCATTTTACTTTTTAATTTGTTCTAATGCACTACACACTGGTGGTACTGTGGCCCTCTACTAGTGAGAGGCACGGCCGAGGATTAGTTACCACCCACCTGGCAATGACATACCGCCAAATAATAAAATCATGTTCCGGTATGATGTTAGGTGAAACCCATTTTTAGGGAGAATGGGTCTGGACCGTTGCGTTGCGCATACAAACCGGTTGCGACGCGGCTGTTCCTTAATGTCAGTTGCCTAGTTATGGAGTTTATCAGGATCCGAAGCACGGTTGCACCGCAATTAATGCGCTCATGAAAGGCAGCCCCGCCATCTTACGAAAAATCCTGGGATGACTCCACCATGCCGGCTGGCGACCGGAGGAGTGGGTCTGGTGGCGATTTCCAGGGGGTTCGGGTGTTCCCAAGATTTCCATGCTGGGTACCATCGATGCTGTGTCTCTGTTTGTGTCCCTAGGTTATATGTATGACGCCTCGTCCAACTGACTTTCTGTCAACCTATTCACTCCCAATATTTATCAAGAAAAAGGAAAATGAAGAGTATGTTTGTACAGCGGTTGCACTCCCTCTCTGTCAAAGTGCACCTCACAAACATCCGAGGCCTGCACTGTAATCTCAATGCAGTCCATTACCACCTTAAGACTGACAAGTTGCACTCACTCTTCTTGACTTAGACGTAGATCAGATATCCTCTAGATACGGCGTACCTTGGCTACCCTGGGTACACCTTGAACACCCCACTTTAGCTATGATCTGGTTATAGGTAGACATAGGAAGGAATAAAATTATTTGTTCTTGTGTCTTCCTATCACATAGTGATGACAAGGAGACAACTAGGCTGTTTGAACACCTCAGAGTAGCCTAGATTTAGAGCCACATCAGATGTGGCTCTAAATCAGTACCCTAATGCACAGTTCTTTCTTCTGGGGAATTTAATGCCTGTCATCTGGACTGGCTGTTCCCATATCAGAAGACCGAACACGCTAGGAGAGAGTCATGGAATTTCGTCTTAGCGCTGAAGCTCTCCCAGCTGGTATAACAAGCGACTAGGGTAACTGATGTGGATGGGCATACAGCCAACTGCCTCGCCCTTCTGCTGACGACCGCTCCAGACAGGTACGATGTTGAGGTTAAATCACCCTTGAGAACATTTGACCACTATCAGGTGAAATCTGTGTCGTTATATTCCCCACCTAACTACGATTACCACGGTGTGAAGCAAGAGTGGCGATACAAGTCAGCATATTTGGATTAGATGCGGCATTTCTTTGCATCTTATCCTTGGCGGCAGGTCTGTTTCTCATTTGAAGACCCGTTGAGCTGAGCGGATGCCATAACCGATGTGATACGTCAAGCAATAGAGTATTTCATCCCCTTTGCTGACATGCCCATTGGTAGTAAAGCTCGCCCATGGGTAAACGCCGAGTGTGCTCGTGTAGAAAAGCACAAGCATACGGCGTACTTATCCTGGGTTGACGCTCGAGACTGCAAAGCTCCGGATGTCAGCCTTAAGAAGAGAACTTTTAACTAAGCAGCCAAGTCCTGCTAAAAGGCATTACGCCAAGCCAGATTCGACCGCATTAAATGCATCGGTACAAAACTCTCAGCCAAACCATCTGGCAGTAGAGCTTTTTGGCCTCTCGCCAAAGTGGTCGAAATAAACTTCTCTCGATTTATACTGCCTCCGCTGGTAAAATCAAATGGCTCACTGGCGCATGCGCCTAAGGAGAAAGCGGACTTATCTGTTCCTCTTTTTGCTTGCAATTTGCGTATGAACAGTAGCAACAGCGTACCATCTCAATTACTTCACTGCGGTACCTCTATGTCAGAGGTCCGTATTACCAACAAGGAGGTTCTTAAAACCTTGCGAAGTCTAGAGGTGAACAAAGCTAGTGGACCTGATGGTATACCAACTATAGTTCTAAAGGTCTGTGCACCTTAGTTATCGCCTGTGTTGACACGCTTGTTCCGCCTCTCATTCAGGACTGGAATAGTGTCTAAAACTTGGAAATCAATGTGTTGCCTGTGCCTAAAAAAGTTAGCCATAACGATCCTGCCAACTATCGGCCAATTTCAATTACCTCCATACTCTGTAAGATTATGGAGCGTATATTGAGCGCCCACCTCATGGCATACCTAGAGCAAAATGATCTCCTTAGTGATTGCCAGTACGGGTTTCACCGAAATAGATCAACTGGGGACCTTTAAGCGTATGCTACTCACATATGGGGCAAAGCCCTCGAGAACAGTGGTGTAGCACTTGCTGTGTCCCTCGATGTTTCAAAGGCCTTTGACGGGATTTGGCACGCCAGTCTATTGGGAAAGCTTTCTGCGTATGGCTTATTCCCTGGCCTAATTGCCTGGGCGAAGGACTTTCTGAGTGAACGATCTCTCCGGGTCATCGTCGATGGCTGCCCATCCGATACTGTGGCGACTATCGCCGGTGTTCCTCAGGTGTCCGTTATCTCCGCAACTCTCTTCCTGCTGCATATAAATGATCTGCTCATTCCTAGTATCTATGGGTATGAAGACGACAGCACAACTGTGGAGAGATACCAACCAAGTGCCCGGGCCAGTCGGGATCAAATCCAATCAGAAAGAGAGGATATGGTTTAGCATGTGTGTGTCACACTACAGGCAGTCTCTGAATGTGGCGATGCCAATCTCGTGCGATTTAACGCCTCCAAAACACAAGCGTGTCTTTTCACTGCCCAAAAGGTGCTCCTCTTGACTCCTACTTTCCGAAATGTATCCTTGGAGAACACTAACCGCCTTCAGTTGATAGTGGTTTTATTTTCTCCGAACATAAACTACGGGCGATACATTGATTCCAGGGCCAAAGCAGCAAGGAAATATAGGAGGAACTACAACACCAGGGAAATAGCAAATGTGTTGCCGGCATTTTAAAAAGGAGTACGCTTTTTTCTTGAAGGTACCTAAGTCGTATCGGTCCGGAAAAATCTCTGTTGGTAGTCGATTCTACAAGGAAGTTGTGCGAGGAAGAAAACTTCTTTTAAATCGCACAAAGGTGGACCGCCAGTCATCCAGATGATATGGATAGTATCGCGAGATTTTCGCGATGTGCGATGGTGAAATTGTGCGGCTGGAATCAGTCCGAGCAATTCCTCGCCGTGGTAAATACGATCAAACACGCAAAGAGATGCAACATCTCTTCAAAGTGCCAGTGATTCAAGTGCCCATCGGAAAGGTTTTGGTCGCCGACGATTCGAACAGCTCTGCGCTAGATGCGATCAAATGGAAGAAGCTGGCACTGGTGAGCCCCAGCCCAGAGATGGGCTGGCAGTGGTATTGTGTTGTATTATAATGGGTTAACAGTGGTAGAGCCATGCGGCAGCTTTTGCTGTCGCACGTATGGGCCGGCTCGAACCGGGGTGGTACCACGACCTCACAGAAAACCAGCGTGAAGTAGAGGTTTACCTCTGCGTTTCGCTTGGTGAGTGCAGGTGGCCGGAGGCCCTTTTTACTGGAAATGAGGCATTCCATCTTAGTCCTCACGGGTGACAACGCATCTACATTTTGAATTGTAATAGAGGATAGATGTAGATGTCTATGGGCCGCAGCAACCACTTACCATCACGTGGACTGTGTGCTCGTTTGTCACCCTTTTCCTAGCCAAACCTGCGCCTTGTAAAGTTGCAGGCGGTGTGTTGGCATGAAATACTATCCCGCTCTTCTGAGCACGCCAAGCTTTTTAGAGGCCAATTGGGCCTTCTCTTCCAAGTGACCACGAAACTGCACGTCACTCGATATGTCGACGCCGAGGATTCCAATACCGGCTGGGCAACACATGTGCCTTGAAACTGATGAGATACGATAAAGGTATACATTTTAGCGGTAAACTCGCAAAACTTGTGTCATCTGGGGGTTTAACTGGACTAGATTTAGTCGCCGCTGGTTAATATAACGCGCAAGTTCGGTCGTGCATAAAGTACTGCTCTCACATATGGGCTGGTGCTGCAAAATTCCACCTGGCAGTGAAAAACTCAGTGAAAAACCTTATTGGTTTCAACTAAATCAAGGTCACCAATGAGCCTCTTTCATTGGTGATCTTGATTTAGTTGAAACCAATCTTGTCAGCCTCGAGCACAAACTCAGAGTAGCCAGTCTCTCGGTATTTTATAGGATGTATTTCGATGAGTTTGCGCAGGAATTACATGCTTTAATTCCTCCCTCTCCTTTCCACCATCAGACAATCAGGCAGTCGGCGGTCCTTCATTCCTTTGGTGTCGATATTCCACGTATTAGAACAAAACGGTTTGCTTCGTCTTTTGTAATGCATACAGCAAAGGAGTAGAATAATTTGCTGGCGTCTATCTTTTCGTCCGAATACAATCTGGGCGTCTTCAAGGCAAGAGTGTATGTAAGGCTCTTGTTACGCTAAGACAATGCTATTTACCATCTAAGGTTGCATCACTACTTACTACCAGGTAGGATCGTGGTCAAGCACTGGCTTATAATAAGTTAAAAAAAATGCAGCGTTTCAAGTATTCGAGGATTTAGTGGCTGCTTCCATACAAAATTGTGCCATTTATTTAGGTATGCCTTCTTTTTCTTCTTCTAGTGTACTGCTGGACATGGACCTCTCCTTATGTGCGGTGTATTTGCCGTAATTCTTCAAACGCTTGGCAGGTGGATTGACAATCAAAGTCCAGGCGGCTAGCGCTGCTGCCCATCGCCTGTCTGGTATTTTACGTCTTGTGTTAACATGGGTATACCACCATTTACGAGAAGCCATGAGACTTTTCTGACATTTCCCAAACTGTTATCTTAAAACACCCATTGGACACACTCGGAAAATAAAACACATGCATTCATTACATCCTATAAAAGTCCACTGCTGAACTTAGGCATCCCCCATAGAATGTCTCACAGGGGGGACTCTGCTATAGTTGCCATGCTTGGTAGGCGGGTAGGCAACCGGAGTTATTATTGAGTTTTTATCAGAAAAATGCTTCAATTTCCTACCGTCGTCTCTTACGACACCCATGGGACGATATGGGATGTTCTTATACCGCCACTAAACGGTAAACAAAATAGTGGCAAAAATTTTTAAATAAAATGTTTTATCAAAGTGTTTACATCATTTATTCTCCTTTTTGAACCTTAAAATACGAGTGAGAGCACATATTAATGATATGTCATTTGTCCAGCACGCACGAGCGGCATTGTACAGAGCATGCAAAGGAAACGAATTTCACAAAGCACCGAAAAATATCGCTCGCGTACGAACTTGTATAGTCACTCGGGAAAAGGGGAATTGAAATTACGCAAGAATGGACTGTTGCAAAAGATAAGATTGTAGATTGTATATGTCGGAAGCGGTCACATTTGATTTTGACTGATTACAAGTTTCTTTAACAATTTCACTCCTATCAAAAATCATGAGTAGCATTATATTTATTTATTTATCCTTTACTGCAATACACCAACTAGAGGTTACAAAGGACGGACTTAATGCCCTATGGCATTCTCTACCAGTCAACCCGACGAAAAATGGAATAAATAAAGATGTTGGCAGGTGCAAGTTAAGGACAATAATAAAACATAAGTTATAAATAAAAACAGTTCGGCTATACTAAATAGATTTCACAATACAAAACTACCTTAATTGCATTATATAAATACAGTATACATAAACAACACACATATATAAATATATATAAATTATAAATACACATATGATATATTAATTTATATGATATATTATATATAAAACAGGGAAGGCAATTAATTGTTGTTTATCTCTTAATAACGTTGTCGCACCAATCTTTTAAACAAAACCTTATACAAGCTGTGTCCGCGATTTTATACGAGCAAACATGTACTCGTATCTGTGTATATGTATGTGCTACTTATATATGATAAGTAAGCTCTTTCGTGTGTTAGGGTAAAAAAAGATAAGATGTTTTATATTATTAATTTTGAATACCACATTATGTTAGCTTCTGGTTCCTCGTACTGACACGGCTGACTCACGCGGAATGAGTAGCCAGCATTATCGCCATAATAGTGAGTTTGACTTTTGCGTTTGTATCACTAATTCGTGTAATTATATTTATTTATTAGGAACATAAAATTGATAATACCAATAAATGAAGGCATCGCATCGTGTTTGGTACACTATCTTTTTTTTATATAGTAAAACTCTGTGATTTCCGTAACTGTAACCTTTCCCACGTATGGTGCCTACACTCCAGCTTTTGTTTTGCTGCACTTTTCGATAGTATGTTTTTTAAAGAGTAAGTTTAAAATCGAGCACACGGTTTACATTATGGTAATTGGATGCTGAGTCAATCAAAGAGATCAATTTCAAAATGCAGGTACGTTGTCATGCCTGAGGCACAAGATGCAATGCCTCGTTTCCAGTAAAAATGGTCTTCGGTTCTGTACACTCACCACACGAAACACAGCAGCATTAAGCTGCTATTTTACGCTGGTATACTGTGAGAACGTGGTCCTTCCCTGGTCGAGCTGACCCACTCGTGTTACAACTACGATGTAGCTGTAGCATGACTCTACCACGTATAACTTTTAGTATTTTTGTAGAGTGGCTCGATGCACTCAGTACCTTTTACAGTGTAAATATAAAATTCAATTATAACTCTATCGCTCTACCTAACGAATTTAGATTTTTTATTTTCTTTTTTGCACCAAATCTACATAATATTATATTATGAATATGAATCATTTTGGTCCATCCCAAATTCAGGCCAATCATTTTAAACTAGCAGCATTATACTGCTATTTACGCTGGTATTCTATTAAAGGGTAATCGTTCTCCATTAAAGCTCATCACGTAAAAAAAATATTTTCCCTAATCGTTATAAATAATTTATATGGTAATTGGTTGGCAATATTTTGCACTATTATTCTATGCATTTTCGAAAAGGGATGATACACCAAACAAATGATAAACCAATTTTATTTGACATGTAATAGCATAATAAATACCTGATTAATTTTCTTCGATCATAATATGCGTTTAATCAATTTATTAAAATTTTATTCTAATATGTTTTAAATATATATTTGAGAGTTAATACCCTTTGGAGCGGCAATTGCAATGCAAACACTAATCCCTTGTAAGGAGCTAAGTAATAGACTCGTGCGAGGCAAATAAATGCGCAAATATTTGTGAACTCTATAGCTCCTACACGCTTAATATCAGCTTTCGATATGTGTTAACTAAACAAAGCACGTTCGAACGAGATAGTGTTAGAAGTATTAAAATAATCCCCAAGAGTCAGTTAATAATGTTTTTAAGTTAGTTAACGACACACTATGCTATTCATATAGCAATCTATATTGTTTAAAAAAAAGTTTTATATTATTAAATAAATAGAATAATCGTTATATTTGGAGCCGTCGTAGCTAACGGATTATCACTTTTTTACCCTTAAAGCTTTCTTTATTATAGTAATTAAAGTAGGTTTGTAATTTTTTACCTGATGGTCTCCCCATAGGGGTGATCCACCCTAAGAGGCAATCTATACGGAGGAAAGTCAATGTTCTTTTATGGGCTGTAATGGAAGTATGAAATTAGTCAATAATATGGACTTATTTTCTGATAACTGTGTTGCTCAACGGTAAAGTTAAGCCCGTTCCAATTTTTACTTTCTGATGTTGTTGGTCTAGTAGACTGCATTGCAATAGACGACATGAATGACAAGCTCGTGGTACTGCCCATCCGGTCGGAGCTAAGTTCTGCAAGATCCGTCGCAGAAGAACCAAAGAATTCTCCGATTACACTCTAAATCTCATGGCTGTTAGAAGAAAAATCAAGCCGTAGACTTAAGCATATATGACAGCATACAGGCAACTGAACAGACAGATCTCCAAATGTATGTGGTAGGACTTACGCAACTTCAATACATCTCGTATTCAAGAATTGCTCAAGCTAAACCAAGGCTCTGAAGACTTTGTCAGAGATCTCTACCAGAAAGAGCCAATTTTTGAAGCTAAAGACCGAATGTGGTAGCATTGTTTCCGGGACACCAGAGATTTTGAGCGAGATTGAGGGATTCTATGGGCAGTTGTACACGTTGCCGTTGGGACCACACGCAAGTGTGTGTAAGATCCAAAAGCAAGTCTTCGTCATCATCATCAGCCTGTGGCTGTGTGTGTGCTGGACATAAGCTTCTCCCAAGGCACGCCTCTTAGCCCAATCTTCGGCTACACGCATCCAGTTTCTACAAGCCACATTGGGCAGATCGTCACTCCATCTGGTCAGGTGTCGTCACACACTACGTTTGCCTAGACGGCGTTTCCACTCCATAACACGTTTACTCCGCCGGTTGTCACTTCTAATTATAGACGTGTCCAGCCTATTGCCACTTCAATTTACAAACATGGAAGACTATGTCAATAATCTTGATTCTACGGCGGATTTCTTCATTTCGAATTTCATCTACCAAAGAAACTCCGAGCTCTTTCCATCACTTGTTGAGCGACCTTGAGCTTATGGAGTTGCCGTATCGTCAGTGTCCACGTTTCGGCACCATAGGTGAGTACAGGACGTACTGGTTGAAGACTATTGTCTTCAAACTTTGTGGTATGGGTGACGAGAAATCCTGATGGAGCTTTCTAAATGCTGCTCGGCCAATCGGCTGCCTTCTCCAAGTTGTGTTTTCCAAGATGCAATATCTGCCCGAGGTAGGTGTATTCCTGGACAACTGCGAGAATTTCGCCATCAACAGTGATTAGAACTGGAATGACGTATTCGTTGAACATAACTTTTGTCTTGTTCAGATTTATATAAGTCAATGCGTCGGGACGATTTATTCAGCCCGTTAAGCATTTTCTGAAGTTCTTGCAGCGATTCTGCCATGACGATGATATCATCAGCAAAGTGCAAGTGTGAGATGTACTCACGATTTACGTTAATGCCGTAAGTCTTCTCTGACACTATTCTAATGATATCCCGGACGTCAGTCTGAGTGAGATTAGAATGGCTCTCCAGCGCCTTCAAAATGGAAAAACCCCGGGCGAGGATGGAATTACAGCGGAGCTTCTGAAATTGGGTGGAAACCAGTACTGGAAATCCTTCAAACGCTCTTCACGTCTGTCCTCCATGGTGGCACTATTCTGTAGGCACGAAGTAGAAGTACGGTGGTCGCGTTATCCAAGAAAGGCGACAACGCTTTGTTGAAGAACTATAGACCGATTTCCCTTCTGAGCCACGTCAATGTGCTGTTTTTGAGAGTCATTACGAATCGGCCCTCATGCAGACTTGATAACTTGCATCACCCGAATAAGTCTGTTTCCGAATAATTCGGTTTCCGAATAGGTTTAACAGTGGTAGAGCCACGCGGCAGCTTTTGCTGTCGCACGGATGGGCCGGCTCGATCCGGGGTGGTACCATGACCTCACAGAATACCAGCGTGAAGTAGAAGTTTAACCTCTGCGTTTCGCTTGGTGAGTGCAGGTGGCCGGAGGCCCTTTTTTACTGGAAATAAGGCATTCCATCTTAGTCCTCAAGGCTGACAACGCATCTGCATTTTGATTCGCAAGCGAGGAGAGATGTAGATGTCTATGGGCCGCAGCAACCACTTACCATCAGGTGGACTGTGTGCTCGTTTGTCACTCTTATCCTATAAAAAAAAAAAAAAAAAAAAAAAGGCTTTAGTATCGTAGACGACATACATACCCTTAGGCAAATTATATATAAGACCGAATAGTACAATCTACCAATTTGCCTTACGTATGTAAACTGTTCAAAAGTGTGATTGATGTCCTCGTAGTACTTGGGACTCAAGCTACTTTAAATATAAATTTTGGTGATATTGGTGTGAGAAATTTTTCTAGTGTTGCATTACCTGCTTTGCTTGCTTCTGTGCATAGTGTCAGTGACTTATGTAACATAATTCTAATTAATAATGTAGACCTGTGCTTTGCTACGGAGGCAGGGCAGACATAGTGATTGATCTGTTCCGGCGAGAATGTTCCACTGCAACTTAACCAATATATGGAATGTGCAGAAAGATTTGTTTCATAATTTCCATAACGACCAATACCAGTCACGCCTTCTAGCTATTTCGACTAAGGAAACAAGTCACTGGTTACACGCTGAACCGTCCGCAACTGCCCCGTCAAGATTACTGGCAGGTGGTCGAACACTGTTATCTGTTATCACCTTACGAATAATATTAAAAATATATACAAGTTTTCCTACACATAATTTATAAAATAACCGTTACCATACTATACAAAACACCTTAACCTAAGATACAAAATGTCACAAAAATAATAAATATTACATAAAAAAAACCAATGCATCGCCAACACACGCTTTACCATCAAGTAATCTCGGCGCATTAATTGATAGGGAAAGTTTGCGCATCGCCGTAGGAATCCGATAAGGAGCGGAGATTTGTCAACCCCATCAGAACATCTTGTGGTAGTACCGTCGACAAGTTTGGGCTCCATGGACTTTCATGTAAGAAAAGTGATTCTTTGAACGATGTCATCCGAAGGGCTCTTGCCTCTATAAATTTTCGCTCGGTTTTAGAGCCTTGTGGAATATTTAGAGACATTGATCTCTTAAAAGAGAGGTAAGCCCTAGTGTGGGATGGCGACCTCTCATCTCAGGGGTTCCTTCTTTGGAGCCAGGGCGGCATCAGAGGCAGCTGAACTGTGTAAATGGCGCAAATATGAGTCAATGAGAGATGACTACATATTTGTACCATTTGGTGTAGAGACTATCGGTTCGTGGGGTCCACGTGCATTGCAGTTCCTAAAGGAACTCTACCCGCAACTGGTCGTTGCTGCTGGTAATAACAGGGCTGCTCCTTTTCTCGCTCAAATGCTAAGTATAGCAATTTAGCGAGGAAACGCAGTCAGCGTTCTTGGCACGATACCACGGGGAGTAAGACTATATGATATTTACGTCATTGGTTGTATGGTTCAATATTGCCTATAATATAATATATATATATGTAAATATTACTCTTGTTATCATTAAATAAACTCAATTAATATTAATTTGACTTTACTACAAGCAAATGCATTTTATTGACACTACTCATATAGGTAAAGGTAATAACAGATCTGCACTTGAAATCGCAGCTAATGGTGCTTTAAATGAGGTAATATAAACGATGAATAGAAATAATTTAGATATAAATATAAATAAGACGAAATTCATTGAATATAAAACCCTCAAAAACATTTCAAATGACATTATACTCACATAATATAACAACTCTATATTTGATGAATTTTGGAGTTGGAAGCCTCTTAAAGAAAGCCTATGTACTAAAATAGATCGTTTCGTTTTTGCATTGCATTAAATGAGAAATATTGTATCAGAAAGAGCTGCATTGATGGCATATCATGAATATATATCATCCATACTACTATATGGTGTTCTACTCTTTTATTTATAGGAGAGGGGGCAAACGAGCATGCGGCTCACCTGATGGTAAGTGACTACCGCCGCCCATGAACAACCGCAACACCAAGGGAATTGCAGATGCGTTGCCGGCTTTTTAAAAAGGAGTAGGTTTTTTTCTTGCAGGTCCCTAAGTCGTATCGGTCCGGAAAAATCGCTGATGGTAATCGATTCCACAAGGAAGTCGTGCGAGGAAGAAAACATCTTCTAAATCGTACAGTGGTGGACCGCCAATCATCCAGATAATAATAATAATAATAATAATAATAATTTATTGACACACACATAAAGAAAAGTTACACAAATCACAATTTTACAAAATGATTACTTTTGGTACAGAATACGAAATGTGCAAACAGTGATCTTTGACTCCTGTGCTTGGAAAGCCTGTGTTACAGGAGTCCATGCTCTTCATATCTCTTGTCTATGTTGTACATATTATATTACTTACAGTGTACAATAATTGTGTGTGTGCTCCTATGTTGTGTGTGTGTGTGTGTGTGTGTGTGTGTGTGTGTGTGTGTGTGTGTGTGTGTGTGTGTATGTGTGCGTTTCACTTTAAGCTTTCCATCATGCGTTCTGTATCTTTATAATTTAATTTTTTCATGAAGTCCTCTATATATTTCTTTAATTTATAGGTATTAAATTTTTGTAATTGTTGAATATCACCTAATTTATTATACACCCGAGAGGTTATCGCGTAATATTGACGCTTGGCAAACTCCGTACGAGTCCGTACTATGGGACATGTCTCTCTCCTTTGCTGAGACGTTGGCAAAGATGGTACGACTTCCCTATGATACCTGAGAACTATAGATTTATAGTATAACTGTCTCACAGTTAAAACCCTTCAGTGTTGATACAATGCGTGTGAGGGATATTTAAAAGGGAGAAGACATAGAACTTTTAGAATGGCTCTTTGAGCCCTTTCCAGTCCCATCATATGAGATTTCGCTGCTCCTCCCCACACTGCAATGCAATATGTTATGACAGATTGGCAAAGAGCCTTGTACACATATAGAAGAAGGTCGCTATCTGCAATTTCTCTTAGGTTTTTAAAAATATAAATGAGCTTTCTTACTCTACTCGTGACATTTGAAATATGACCGTTCCAAGTTAGTTTATCGTCAATTGTCACTCCTAGATATCGCACGTGTTTAACCATTTCTAGCTCTTTATAATCACACTTTCTGCCAGGAAGTAAGGGTATGGTATTGCATGGGAAAGTGTGCATCTTGACTTTAAAAGTGCTAGAGGGATTAGTAGCCTCTGTTATCCTGAAACATAGATATTTCGTCTTTTCTACGTTTAACGATAGCAAACTATTTTCCAGAGCCTTCGAAACCTCACACAGTCCTCTTTCTGTAAGAGTTTGCACACCATTCCAAGTCTGATTATGAAAAATCAGGACAGTATCATCTGCGTACATTAATACATCAGCTCATTCCAATTCTATGTTGCAGAGATCGTTAACGTACAACCGAAAAAGTGTTGGTCCAAGAGTGCTTCCTTGTGGGACTCCGTAATCGCAGTTAGTTTCGTCACTAATGTGTGTGCCAACTTTAATCTGCTGGCTTCGATTACTTAAGTAATCTTTAAACCAATCATAGGGAATCCCATGTATACCCATTCGCTCTATTCGCTTCAGAAGTATCCTCGGTGACACAGTATCAAAAGCCTTTTGTAGGTCCAAAAAGACCCCAACACAGTGATTATTATTATCTAAATAATTGGCCACTAGTGTAGTTAGTTTTAAAACAGCATCTTCTGTAGATTTGTTCTTCCTAAAGCCATACTGATTAGTTGATATGAGATTTTTTTGGTCAAGAAATTTCGTAAGTCTTTAATTAACTATTTTTTCCAGAATTTTAGATAGTGTGCTTAAAAGTGCAATTGGTCTATAATTACTTGCTAATTGTTTTTCTCCGCTTTTGAATATCGGGGTAATAATAGCTTTCTTGAAAAGAACTGGGAAAACCCCTGTTTCCAGGCTCAGGTTATATAAATAGCATAGTGGATCAACGAGAATATCTATTGATTGTTTTATGATCTTTGTACTAATCTTATCCCAACCCGGTGTTTTTGCATCCTTCATCTGTTGTACAATTTTCTTTATCTCTAATGGATCAGTGGGTAAAAACATCATTGAATCGACACAGCTTCTACTGTGCATACTCTTACTAGCTAGCCTCTCTTCCGTCTCACTAAGTAGCTTTAATGTTGTTTCAGCTAGTGTTTTGCCAATCGACGTAAAATATATATTCAGTTCATTAAGTGATTCTTTAGGTGACACATCACGAGAACAGATTAATTCAACGGGTGTATTGCTAACCTTTTTTAAGTTGTTTAAATTTTGTATAATGTCCCATGTACCTTTAATGTCCCCACGTCTTTTTTCTAACAAATTTCTTAAATAATTTCTTTTTTGAGTTTTTATAATATTATTGCATATGTTTCTATATTGCTTATATTCGCTTAAAATACTCTCATCATGAGGAGATCGCTTAAGGTTTCTGTGCATTTTATCCCTTTTTCGCATACATTTTAATAACCCTACGGTTATCCATGGTTTAAGTGGTTGCTTTTTCTTAGGTACTGTCCTTATCAAAGTGTTTTTCGATATTATATTATGTATATTGTTTACTAAAAACTCTGCTGCATGATTACAATCCCTTAACCTATAGTAATTTTCCCAGGAGATGTCTTTGATACCGTTTTTAATTTTTTCTAGATTTATGTCAACTTTCTCGCATCCGAGGTTTTTCTTTTGTACTGTTGACAACGAAATATATAGTAATATGGGTGAGTGATCGGTAAACTCATTGAAAACTATAGTTTGTGCCTGTCCATATGTTTTGATCATAAAATGATCCAAGCAGGTAGTTTGTCGTGTAGGCTTATTAATTTCAGGTACTAATCCATGAGTCGCCATTAAGTTAAGATACTGCATTGTGTATACATTTGCGCTTTCATTAAGAATATCCAAGTTAATATCTCCCGTTAACACAACCGTACTGCTTTTATAATTATTTAATGCTGTATCCAATGATTCTAAAAAGTTTGTAACATTTCTAAAACTAGGTGGCCTATAGATACACAGCACAGTGATATTACTTTGGATTTTAATTACAAGACAGTTACCGTCCTGGAAATCGGGTTCAATGGCAGACACTACTAAGTTATCCTTTGTGTATACTACTACACCATCATTTTTATTTAGATGTCTCTTACTACAGTATACATTATATCCTGCCAGTGTTGGCGGTTCATAATCCTCGTGAGACCAGCATTCTGTTAACACAATCATGTCTATGTTTATATCAAATTGGCTAAGGTATACTGTAAACATCTCCATGTTGCAATTTATACTACGAATGTTGATGGAAATAATACATATTGTAAAAGGGTATCTCAAAAGCGGATTATAGAATTCTAAATAAAAGAATTAATCAACACAATAACAATATTTATTCCTACTAAATTAAATCAATACCACAGTGCAACAAAATAACACAGTATTTCACAAACCTTGTCGTCACTTCGGCGGCTCGTCTCTCAACAATGCCCGACTGCCCAGAGCTAACCTCTTAATCCACAGACAATATTTGATGTCACTTTTACACCATCGAGTCGAAACTTAATCCATATTGTCTCTGGTGTAATAAGACTTGACCATAGATTCTTATAGTATTGATGGGGTGATGTAAATAACTACTCTAATGGACAATTCCTGTTACAGTCGGCCATCCTTCAAAAACGAGTCCCTTCGTTTCTCCTTAGCTAATAAGTTAATATAATGATGCTGTTTTAATTTCTAATATATTGTACAGTAATTCACATTTCCTAAGCTTACACAAATTGTCACACAAGTTTAATTACTAGTGGTAACTATAGTACAATGTGTTATGTCTATATTCTATAGCCGTGCAAAATGAGGGACACTTCCTTCACTCTCACAACGAATTACTTATAATAATTGAAAACTACTCATGAGCGGCTAGTTCATAAGCCAATCATGTCCAAAATACAACATCCTCACTGAATCTTAATTATAGCCATGCAATGTGAGGGTTACTTCCTTCACCGTCACTTCGTTATTGGCTGCGGTACTTCGAGTCGATCATGGGTGGCGAGTTCATACGCCAATCATGTCCGACTCTAATATCCCTCACTTAATCAATACTTATAGCCGTGTAGTGTGAGGGTTACTTCCTTCACCGACACACAGTCATCGGCTGCGATGTTTTGAGTCACTCATGGGCGGCGAGTTCATACGCCAGTCCTGCCCGACTCAAACATCCTCACTTATCTCCATGGTGTTTATTATATTTTTTTTTTTTGATTGGTAAGTTATTATGCCGGTCATCATTCATTTCACTACTTTGACTCGCTATATTGATCAAATACAACAATTTACAATTAACAGAAAATTATCTTATTCTAATCATGCCTAACATGTAGTTAAACTAAAAGGTGATTAGTGTTTCTAATCTTTGTTCAATTTATACGAAATTATATCTCTACTGTTTCAAAATTTTGAATCGGTGATTTGGTATAATTCAGTTACAATGTGGATATACAGATTTATTAGACATTAAATAGTTATCAATAAAATCATAGTAATAATGCTTAGTTTCAATTAGTCTTTATTAAAATTATTATTACTTTCACTATCACTGTCTTCACTGGAAGAGCAAGCAGAGATGTTGAAAGACAACCATGGGAATATTTTGTCAACGGCAACGATTGTTTCATATTTAGCCCCTTTTCTCGTCAGAGGAGTATCTTCTACAAGGAACCGGTCATTTGGAAGGATCTTTTTGATCCTATATGGGCCCTGGCACTTTGCCTCCAACTTTTTTGACTGACCCGGTGCCGCTACTATCGCCCTTGCTATCCTAACGAGATCACCTTCTTTATATTCTGCACACTTTTTTCTGTGTTTGTCGAAACGACTTTTATTTGCCGCCTGATTTTTTTTTATCCGTTCACTCGCTTTAAATCTTACTTCTTCCAATGTTTCACTATTACTCTGTTCTATATCCTCAATTATTTTATTCAATATACCTTGGTTCGGGTTTGTCACCGTTCTTCCTAACAATAACTCAGTAGGAGTTTTTTTTGTAACGTCATGAATAGTGGTGTTTAGTCCTAACTGTATATCATGTAAAAGTTCGTCCCACATGTTTTTATTCTTCCCGTGAGCCATGGACCCAAGAGATGCTAAAATTGTTCGGTTATACCGTTCAACCTGTCCATTTGCTCTTGGAGTGGCGACAGAATTAAGAATATGTTTCGCACCGATTGATTGCACGAATGTTTTAAACTTTTTGCTTGTGAAGCTCGTGCCTCTATCTGTAATTAGCCGTGAAGGAGCCCCAAAGTAGCTAAAAAGAGTTTTAAATGCTTTTATACTTTCTTTGGTTTTTGTACTGCGCACTGGTGATAAATTAACGTATTTAGTAAAACCGTCCACCATCACAAGTATGTATGTATTACCCCGCTTACTTCGTGGGAAAGGCCAAGATGGTCCGCGTGCAACGTGTGGAACGGTATATCTACCTTTGGTATCGGGTGAAGGAATCCCTCTTTGGTTCCCGACGGTAGTTTATGGTGAGCGCACTCGAGGCATGCAGCTACATATTTTTTTATAAACTTCCGCATCTTTGGAAACCAAAATAATGATCGTATTCGTTCCAGGGTCTTTTCAAACCCAAAGTGACCCACGTCATCGTGATTGATTTTAAGGAGCTGCCAACGCACGCCTTTTGGGACCATCCATCTGGTAGCTCCATCCTTTAAAATTCTGAATACTCGTCCGTTTTTAATTGTATAGTCCTTATAGATACTTGCAATTTTAGATGTCTCTGGGTCTTCTAGCACATCCTTGATACGTTTAACCTCATCGTCAGACGACTGAACCGTGGAGATCCAGTCTTCTGTACTAACCGACATGATGTCTAGAATATTGATTTCCTCAGCTGGTGGTGACACCGGTCCCCTACTGAGTGCGTCCACATGGGACATCCTCTCACCTGGGCGGTATTCGATTTCGCAGTCGAATTCCAAAAACTGGATCCACCATCTTGATATACGAGGTATTAAGTCTCTTTTGGTGAATGTTGAGCGCAACGCGTTACAGTCTGTTACAATAGTAAATTTGATGCCGATAAGATATGTGCGAAACTTGTTTAATGAACTAATGACCGCAAGTGTCTCTAGCTCGAATGAGTGCATTTTCATCTCGTCCGCAAGTGTCTGACGACTGAAGTACGCTACTGGCCGCCAGGGATCGGAGTCTTTTCTCTGTAATAAAATACCTGCAATGCCAAATTTGCTGGCGTCGGTGTGTAACTGCGTTTCGGCATCAGGATTATACAGGGCTAGGACAGGTCTCTCTGTAAGAAACCTTTTTATGGTCTCAAAGGAGTTGGTTTGAGCGTCTCCCCATTTCCAGGGTATATCCTTCTTCAAAAGGTTTGTTAAGGGTCGGGCAATCAATGCAAATCCCTTCACAAATCTTCTGAAAAAGCTTGCAAGGCCCAGAAATCTTCTTACCTCATGTTGATTTCTCGGGATAGGAAACCTTGAAACAGCTTCGATCTTTTGGGCCCCAGGCCGGATACCATCTTTGTTTATCTCAAACCCGAGAAAGTCAATTCTCTCTTGGAAGAAGTTGCACTTTTCCATCTTAAGTGTTAATCCCGCCTCACGTAAGATACCTAGCACTTCTCCAAGACGCTCCAGGCCTTCTTTAAAACTTTTGGATGGTATCAGAATATCGTCCATGTAAATGACGATATATCCGATTTTAGTTTTGTTCAGGATCTTATGAATTGCTCGCTGGAAGACCGCTGGTGCATTTGCCAATCCGAAAGGTACTCGATTGTACTCGTATTGCCCATCGGGTGTGACAAATGCAGTCTTCTCTCGTGATTGTTCAGCTATTGCTATCTGATGATAGCCTGAGGCTAGATCAAGTGATGTGAACAATGACTGACCTGATAGCTGATCTAGTAAGTCGTCAATCCTCGGAAGCGGATAATGATCTCTTTTGGTGCGACTATTTAGAGCTCTATAGTCTACGCAGAGTCTCTTTTCGCCTGATTTCTTTTTGACGAGAACGATAGGGCTAGCGTATGGAGAGTTAGACTCTCGTACGATGCCATGTTCAATCATTTCACCTACCATGTTCTGGACTAGCTTGCGCTCAGAGTGAGGCAAGCGATAGGGCCTATAAACAACCGGGGTAGAATCCTTGAGATGGATTTCCATCTCCGTAACATTAGTAAATCCTAGGTCGTGCATACCAGTAGAGAAGCAGTCTTTATATTTTTCTAGTAATTCTACAATCTGTCGCTTATGAGTATCCGATAGCTGGTTCCCACATTTAGGAGTGATAGGATCATGGTTGTTAAAATCATTGGAAATTTTTAAAATATTTAGATCGTTATTACCAGATCCTACAATTTGCGCGCGTGTGATGAGAGTGTCCCTTTTGAAATACACCGTATTAGTTCCAACATTCTGAACTAGTAAATTACATTCAGAATTACGAATCTGGTACTCTCCTGGTAACAGATAGTATTCCTGACCCTCGCGACCTCTTATGGACCCACCCACATAGATATTACTGTCCTGACAGACGAATTTTGACCTCACAGGGATAGATACCATCATGCCTATGTCGACTGTAAGGTCACAAATTGTATAGAGGTGTAACTTGGTAAACTCGTGTCCAACTCGTTCAAACCTTATCTCTAATGGGGTCTTAATAATTTTTAGTGATGGTCTTTCGGTAAAGCTATGTCCTAGTAATACGTCACAATTAATTAGATGGTCATCAACAATAAACACCTCCACATCCTTTTCTGAAATACCCTGGACAGTTATATTCGCTAAGGTACACCCTAATGGTAAGTATGGCACATTTCCCAATCCTCTCAAATAGGGGCTATTTACGCCCTCCCACTTTAATCCTAAACTCACAGCGTTCGTTTTACGAATCAACGTCGCTTCACTACCTAAATCCAGTTGACAGACCGTGGATATTCCATTAACAATTATCATCATCTTATATTTATTATTACTATTTTCAGTGACTGAAACCTCAAGAACGCTTTTATCTTTTGAGGGATTCTTTTGATCCTTCAGCTTAGGACAGTGAGAGCTATCATGTCCTAGGAAATAACAGTTAGTACATTTTATGATTGGCTTAGGGCACTTGAAACTTGGGTGGCCGACACCTTGACAGTTAAAACAGGTAACAGGACCTCTAACACTTTTTCTAGAGTATGTACTGTCCGAGTTCCTTGTAGAATTGTTATTGACTTTTGTAACGCTAGTACGTTTGTCCTTATTGAAATCTTTATAAGAGTCTGGTTGACTTCGAGTCTGACATTTGATGGTTTTAAAAAATTCGAGTACGTCCTCGGGCTTGGAAAACTTTGCCGCTTGAGCGCCTACACGAACCCCCCTATCGTCAATCCCATAGAGTAAACAATCTACTGCCTGTCTTCCAATTATCTTACATCTGTTCAGTAAATTCAATTTTGCAAAATAATAAATTTCAAAGGACTCCCCAGAACGTACCCGTCTATCAAGCATATTCGTCAATAGTTCCGCGTAATTTTCGGTTGAAGGGAATGATTCTTTTAACATAATTTTCCATTGTGGCCAAGTATGCTTGATAGAGGGTAACCCCTGGTACCACATCTTAGCTAGACCAGTGAGTTTGGGCAGGGCATAGTGAATCGTTTGCTTGTCACTCCAATCATAAATTTCAGAACATTCGTCCACCTTGTCAAGCCAATTGTTAATTGTCTGTTCCTTTAACATGGGATCATACTCAGGAATAATATTATTTAAAGTAGAGCTAGAAAATGATTCACGATCCCCTGCTTTTGATTTAAATAATTTTATACAATCCTCAAAAACATCCATAGTAATAAGCTTAGGTTTTTTCACATTATTGACGTTATCACTGTCATCACTAGTTACACGTCCTTTTGCCGCTGTGGATACAGAACGGTCGCGATGTGTGCGTAGATTATCAGTATTTATCCAATCAGGAGTGGGGTCAGGCGTCTCAACCCGCCTGGACGATCTGTTTCTTTCATTCCATCTTTCACGCTTTTTACGTACCTTTTTTTCAAGTGTCCTTAACTTCTCCCTTTCTCGTGACAGCTTGCGTTCCTGCTCGCGTAGCGTACGCGTGCTATATACACTGCGGCGTTGATCACGCCCTGAACTGCGTCCTCGAGGCCGCTGCAATCGTAGCCGACGCTCACCATAATCACTGTGGCTGCGGCTGCGGCTAAGACTGCGCCTCTCGATCCCGCGCATATGTCGACCTCGGCTTTGGGATGTCTCGCTGTGTAACCGCTGTCGGTCATTGGTGCTACATGAACTATGAGCGCGTCGGGGATTCACCTCGGCTCCTTTGTCACTCATTTTCCTGGAACTCAAAATAATTTTTATGTATATAACTATAAGAAAGAACAAATCTCAATTTGTATTCATTCAATAACGGGAGGTATTTTGAAGTTTATTTTATTACTGCTAATTGCAATTTTAATGTTTTACGTTCTGGACCTATAATGTAATAGGGTCATCGCCTGCCAACTAAAGCTTTGCACACATTGACTGCGAATCGAAGATTTAGTGCTCTATTGCCATAAAATCAAAAAAAAATTGCGGTTCGCTCGACTTAAATCACTTCCACCAGCTTAATTTTGCACTTATATGACTAAAAGAAAGGGTGCCAATAGCAAGAGGATATTTCTATAAATACTTCCGACGTACATAGTTATAAGATTATTTATTTCGATGATTATTAAAAAAAACAACAGTGTTAATTGAAAATAACTTCACCCGGATGTCAGTTGGTCGGGTATGGAATAACATTATTTTTGTACCAGATATCTTCGGAAAAATTGAACTAACTACTTTGTTTACTTTAGATTTTAATCCTTAGAAACTCTTTTGAATTTCACTATTGTACCGTCCCGTTCTCTCTCCAAGACTATTTCTTTAATGAAATACGAATCGCCAGTATCAACAGTAAAATAGATTTCATATTGAGTAAAAGGAGACACGATATTTTTTTTTTTTTTTGCTTTAAACAAATTACGCGTTTTGGTATTTAATAGAAGTAAATTGATTATTCGAAACGTTGCATGAGCGTTCAAAGTGTGCACTTTTAGATTTTCCAAATTATTATTATTATTATAATTTTATCTGCTCACATCACAAGTCTGCTGATCATTCTCAGCCCATTCTATCACTTTTGTTGGTTAATTTCACTGCACTACCTTTAAAAAGTAACATTTCTAACCATATTGTAAATAAACATATTTAATAAGCTATACATTAATTTTAATCACAAAATCCTCTCTATTTTCATCACATAAATTAGCGATCATGTCGAATTTATTTTGGTGCTATTAATGGTTAGTTTCGCTATATCACCAATGGAAACAAATATATATATATATTTTAACACATTGTGACGCATTTAATCAGGATATAAACAAAATAAGGTAGAACAAACAATTGTTTAAACTCATCTAGTTAAATCAGGCGCATCGTGGGTCAAGTTAATATCTTGTCGCATTTAGTAGTTACATTACTTGATAATATATTTGTTATTGCATTGATTTTTCGTTAAAGTGAAAGGAAATTAATAAAAATTAGTGTCACTATTTAACGGTCGAGCTCGTGGGGTGGTTTAGTACAAAACATATTGTCTTGTAGATCCCACTTCTGAGATGTAAAAGGGTATCTCAAAAGCGGATTATAGAATTCTAAATAAAAGAATTAATCAACACAATAACAATATTTATTCCTACTAAATTAAATCAATACCACAGTGCAACAAAATAACACAGTATTTCACAAACCTTGTCGTCACTTCGGCGGCTCGTCTCTCAACAATGCCCGACTGCCCAGAGCTAACCTCTTAATCCACAGACAATATTTGATGTCACTTTTACACCATCGAGTCGAAACTTAATCCATATTGTCTCTGGTGTAATAAGACTTGACCATAGATTCTTATAGTATTGATGGGGTGATGTAAATAACTACTCTAATGGACAATTCCTGTTACAATATGGACCGGTTGTTTTGCTCTGGACAAGCAACGGACAATGTCTCTAAGCACTTCGACGGATTATCAGAGCTATAACAATTTATTAGTCCAGTTTGATCTAATTCTTTTAGAATATTATTTTTTAATATACTAACCGCTATATATATTATTACAGAATGTTACTTTAATGTTTCTTCTTATAAGTACGAGTATTAGGATTTCATAAGGTGTAATTGCTTTTATAGTTAGTAAGCGAGAATATACATTTATATAATGAGACATATGTATGTAAACACTACTATAAATTAATGAAGAGTACCGTCCCATGCTGTTTAAAAACAAGTATAATTTAAAATAAAAATTCTGTATTACAATTAATTTATCAAAACCAATATCAAAGAAAAGTGTATTGTTTATATTTATATTTATAAGTATTGTACTTTGAGTTTGTTGATTCACGTATAAAATAAAGTAATTTAATCTAGTATATATGTAAGAACAGTACTTCAGGTAAGTTGAGCACCTACGTAAGTTGTAAGTTTTTGGCAAATGACATTGTAGTTTTTTACTTTCAATCAATAGAGTGCGCTTGATGACTTGTATATTACTAGTGAAACCATAGTAATAATTGTTTGTGTATGTTATGTAAAAAAATATGTTATCATAGTGTTTATTTGACAAGTGTAAATTATGTGTTGATGATACAAACAGGATACATAAAATATCACTATAAAATAGTTCATGAAAAGATAGTAATATATAAGTAAAGTATTGTATTTCTGAAGTATAAAGAGTTGTGTGTAAAGTTTTTACATGATTATGATTAATAATTCGTAACTTTAATACACTATGCCTAAATAGAATATGGAGTAATGCATCATGAAATAGCATGCAGATATGATTTATATTGTATGAGAAACGCTTGAAATTATTAATCAAAACTAAATAACATAGTCTAGTAGTTAGTCACAAGGCAGTTTTCTCTTTTATTTTTGTGAAGTCTCCTTCTTCTTCGATAAGAATTGGTGGCAGTCCTTCTTTCTTCCGTAAATAAATTTTACCGTACGATGTCCAACAGTAAGAAAATCCATTTGTTTTTGCGAAGTCCCTCGCCAAGAAAAATAGACGCCTTCCTTTCGGGGTAAGAGCCTCCGAGATATATATCTGTTTATGAGAACTATCTAAACCAAATATTGTTGTATTTAGTTTTTCGTTCTTCTCTTTTAGGGTAAGCTTTTTAAGGGTTTTTATAATATTTTCCTTCATCAGTACGGAGTTAAAGTCGACCACTATTGGTTTTAGGGCATTAGGTTTTGCAGAGGCTCGATATATATATTTAATATCCCCGGTCTGTATTTGCAAATTTAATATATTTCCAATGTTTTTAACTGCATTTGTAAGTTCCTGTTTGTTTTCATTTTGCAATTTTGGTACATTTCTAATCTCAAGCTTTGTTGAACACGTGTATCTTTCTAAATTTTCAATTTTATTTTCGAGCTGTTTTATGTAAGAGCTGTGCTCCTTCCTTTCTTTCTTTAAATTTTCTATTTCTTTTTGAAATTCATCATATTTATAGGATATTGTTTCCAATGATAACTGTAATGAACTATTTTGCGATTTTATTTCACTTATTGATGACTCCAAGGCTTGTAATTTATTTGTTTGATCAATGACAAACTTGGAGATCATACTACGCACCTCTTCCATAAAACTATGTAATTCATTTTCCCGCTTTCTCTTTATGCGACCAATGCTCACATTGATGTTGCTTTCTACTTTTGTAAGTCAGACACACTTCCACCTATGCTCTCTGAATCAGTCTCCGACGCATGTGCGTTTTGTGGTGGGGTGCGTTTCAAAGGCATTTTAATAAAATATTATTAAAGTAACAATGTGTCTCTAAAGAATGTGCGTATAGCAAAATACCAGGAACATTTAATATGAATCAGCACTTTAAATGAGTCCGTAGCTATGAAGATAATGTACTAGGAGCACTGCTACGTACCTCCCACGCAGATGCAGCGTAGGGCGACCAATACGTGCACAGCTGATTCACCGTGCGTCGCACCGCCCCCGTAGTCAATGCGTAGGCGGCGATGGGCGGTGATTTGCGGCGTCGAGTAGCTGTTAGGGCTGCGAAAGTGTGTCACTGCAGCGGAGGACTAGGAGCGGCCGGTCAATGATAGCTCTTCAATTTCATGTACTCCTATTTTAATGTCGCGAATTTTTGCAAATAACTTTTTTTTTTAATATTAATTGTTATACGGTAATAGTTTTTGTACACGTCTGAACACCTCAGAGGTCCGGGGGGAAGAGGATGGATGGATGGAGAGGAAGATGCTGTGGATGGTATCGGGAGTGTTGCCGCGATGAAATTTGGTGGCAGGGATTAATCCGAACAATACCTTAGAGCATTCAGAGCCGATCGGAAAGGACTCGGTCGTCGACAGATGCGGTCAAGTGGAAGGAGCTGGCACTGGGGAGTCCCTGCCCGAAGATGGGAACAGTATTCCATGTGAGGCCGAACCTGCGCCTTGTTAAGTTGCAGGCGGTGTGCCGGCATGAAATACTGTCCCGCTTTGCTGAGCACGCTAAGCTTTTTAGAGGCCAATTTGGCCTTCTCTTCCAAGTAACCACGTAACTGCACGTCACTCAATATGTCGACGCCGAGGATTCCGATACTGGCTGAGGCAAGAAGAGGAGTGCCTTGAAACTGAGGAGATACGACAAAGGGGTTCTTTTTAGCGGTAAACGCGCAAACTTATGTTTACTGAGGATTAAACTGGACTAGATTTAGTCGCCCCCAATCCGAAACTTTGTTCAGCAAAGACTCGACTTCAGACACAAGTTTGTTCCGGTACTCAGCGACGTTTTCCCGATAAATATTGGCACGGCCGGTGTATAAAGCATCACCAGTGCTGTCATCCGCATATCAATGAATGTTACCAGTTAGCAACCTATCATTGATATGCAGAAGAAACAGCGTTGGTGATAGCACACATCCATGTGGAACATCAGCGTTAATAGGCTTATAGTCGGAGCATGCACCATCTACAACGACCTTGATGCTCCGATCTGTAAGGAAGCTGGTGATCCAAATGCACAATTTCTCGGGAAGCCCATAGGAAGGGAGCTTCGAAAGAAGCGCTTTGTGCCAAACCCGATCAAAGGCCTTCGCAATGTCTTAGAAATATAAAATAAGACTTTTTATTTTATATTTCTAATCTCTATTTTTATATTCCTCGTGTAGTGGCGGGTAAGAATACTCACTACCCCATATCTTCCTGTGGGTGTCGTAAGAGGGGACAAAAGGCAGCATCATCTTTCTGATAACAGCAAAACAACAATAAAAAACCTGCGGTTGACAAACCGTTCGTGTTAGTGATAATTTTATTAAATGATAGTAACGACTATATAATATATAACTCATATATAAATAATGATATAACATACGCTCCCTGAGGACTGACGAGAAGACACTGAAGCTAGAAGAAGAGCTACCTCTTCTAAACCGCAGTTTGTTTATACAAGTTGCGGTGGAATATCATAGGATTATTCGAGGTCCGAAGAGAGGGGCAGGACACGGTAATCCTCGAATCCGGCAACTTGTTCTATCACCGGGAGGGCGACCATCTGTCCCAAGGAGGTGTCGGATTTATCGTCCACAAATCTCTCGTTAACAACGTTGTAAAGATTGGGAGTGTGTCGACGAAGGTTGTGTACCTTATACTCAGAATCACCAAACGGTATTCGCTGAAGGTCATACATCCAATCTCGGCACACCCCTCTAGAGCTCTCCAAAACCCACGCGTATTCTGGGAAGGGGGACCTGCCTATGGCTGCGCGTAGACAGCGACGACCATCCCCGCGTCTACGGGTGTCTTTATAGGTCCCATAGCGGTAATGCCGACACAGACCGACTCATCGATCACGTACAAATGGCTGCAGACTCCGTGCTACAACAGGTCCTATCCGCAGAGATCGTGATACTCGGTGATTTTAACGCCCACTACGCTTAATGGCTTGGTTCCCGTTTAACCGATCATGTGGGTAGATCTGTCTATGACTTTGCCTTGGCATATGGTCTAACACAACTGGTTACTTCGCCTACGCGGATCCCAGATGTGGAGGATCATTTACCGTCATCAGGTCTCCGTCAATGCCCCTTTAGGCTCTTCGGACAATTGTCTGATCCGGAGTACGGTGCCACTCACTCTCCCATCGCAGTTGCGATCTGCAACTTGCCGCCGTGTTTTGCTTCTCGCCGGATGATCCCAGCGTTGTTGCCGATTCTGTTGCTGATGTGGTACTTACAGGGTATGGAACTTTTTATTCCATCCTCTGTGGTGCCCATCGGAGGCAGATCACAGCCATGGTTCGGTCGCTCCTGTATAATAGCATCACGCTATATGCAGAAGTGATACCGGGCCTGGGCTGACGCATCAACGTCTTGGGATGTAAACACCAACGCACTTATAAAGAAGTATAATTTCGCCTCCAGGTCCTTCAAAAGCGTCATTGACAAAGCAAGGTCTGAGCACATCGGCAGAATTGGCGCGAAGCTAGTTCGCCTAGCTTCGGGAACCTTTGCATTCAGGTCTCTCGTCAAGGCTATCCAAGGGAACTTCTGTCAACCATTTCTTCCATCTCTGCACAGAGAGAACGACTCACTGGCCCATGCCGCAAAGGAGAAAGCTGATCTTTTAAGCTCTCTCTTTGCGTCCAACTCGACTCTAGATGACGGGGGAAACACACCGCCAACCATCTCGCGGTGTGAGTGCCCCATGCCAGATGTGCGATTTACACAGCGCTCGGTTCGTAAAGCACTCTTCTCCCTGGACATCAGCAAGTCGAGTGGACCTGATGGAGTCCCTCGCATTTTGCTGAAGACGTGTGCTCCGGAGTTGGCACCGGTTTTAACGCGTCTTTTCCGATACTCCTACTCCCAAGGCGAAGTCCCGAATTCATGGAAGACAGCTTTTGTCCACCCGATCCCTAAAAAAGGCGACCGCTCAGACCCGTCCAACTACAGGCCTATCGCTATCACCTCCTTTTTCTCCAAAATAATGGAATCCATTATTAACTGCCAGCTCATGCGGTACCTTGAGGATCACCAGCCGATAAGTGACCGCCAGTACGGTTTTCGTCGGGGTCGATCAGCTGGTGATTTTCTGGTCTACCTGACATACTATGAAATAGATGGCCGCAGGCAGTAGAGTCCAAGGGGGAGGCGTTGGCCGTTAGTTTGGACATTGCGAAGACCTTCGATCGGATCTGGCACAAAGCGCTTTTTCGAAGCTTCCTTGATATGGGCTTCCCGAGAAATTGTGCAAATGAATCACCACTTTCCTTGCTGATCGGAGCATCAAGGTCGTAGTAGACGGTGCATGCTCTGATTTCAAGCCTATCAAAGCTGGTGTTCCACAGGGCAGCGTGCTATCACCAACGCTATTTCTCCTGCATATCAATGATATGTTGCAAACTAGTAGCATTCATTGCTATACAGACGACAGCACTGGTTATGCCTTATATACCGGCCGTGCCAATATTTCTCGGGAAAACGTCGCCGAGTACCGGGACAAACTTTTGTCTGAAGTCGAGTCTTTGCTGAACAAAGTCTCGGATTGGGGGCGACTAAATCTAGTCTAGTTTAATCCCCAGAAGACACAAGTTTGTGCGTTTACCGTTAAAAAGAGCCCCTTTGTCGTATCTCCTCAGTTTCAAGGCACTCCCCTTGCTGCCTCAGCTAATATCAGTATCCTTGGCGTCGACATATCGAATAGTGTGCAGTTTCGTGGTCACTTGGAAGGGAAGGCCAAACTGGCCTCTGAAAAGCTTGGCGTGCTCAGCAGAGCGAGACAGTATTTCATGCCGACACATCGCTTGCAACTTTACAAAGCGCAAATTTGGCCTCACATGGAATACTGTGTACATTGCTGGTCTTGGTATTTTGCGAAACACTATTATACCGTCATCTAGCGGAATTCATTAGACTTTTCTGACATTTTTCATACTGGTATCTTAAAATACGGACTGGACGAAATAGGTTGATGGCCTCTTACCTTGCCACTGCACTTGAAACTTTAAACACATAGCCGTTATTTGTTTTCCTTTTCGAAATTACTCACGAAACCACATATTAATGGTATGTAATATGTCCAGCACGCCCGAGCGGCAATGTACAAAGCATGCAAAAGAAAAGAAATTTACTAAGCACCAAAAAATATCACTCGCGTACGTACTCGTATAGTCACTCGGTTAGCGGGAAATTAAATTCCTGCGGGAACGGACTGTTGTGAAAGATGAGATTGTAGATTGTATAGTATGTCGAAAGCATTAAATGAAAATAAATTTTTACGGATTTTATTGCGTTTAATTTAACTTTTTATTTCCCGACTGGAGGGACTGAGGTTATTGACGTCTCGATGTCATAGTTACCCCGCTAATACCTTCAGTTTTTGAATAATAATGTTTGGTCCGATCTACGCAGAATGAGCTTACAGTATCTTGAAGTCAATTAATTTTTGCAATGGTATGCTTGGGTTTGGTTTGATTTTATTAATTATAGGATCCCAAGCAGATGGCAGCACCCATGCATCTTCTCTATTGAAATTAGGATATTTTTTTTTAATTTCAATAGCCTCGCAAATCATCCTTGGTAGGAATGGGTGTTATTTTGCAAGGATTTGTGGTCTATCAAATCTAATGTAAAGGCGGGAACGACCTTGAACGTGTTCACACACTGCAGACTTCTCGAAACGTCGGTTCTTCAAGTCAGCTATATGATTTTTCACGCGGGATCTTATAGATCTTTCTGTTTGTCTTATGCAAAAGAGACCACAGTCACAATCAAGCTTGTACACTCCTGCATCTTGTAGAGGGATATGACACTTGACGGATGGTAAAAATTCACTAATCTTCTTCGGTGGCTTAAAGAATGTTTTAATGGAAGCTCGCATAATGATGTAGCCAACCTTGTCTGTGACTCCTTTGACGTAGGGAAGTACAGCAGATATACGCTCGACTGTGGCTGGCTGCACTCGGTTACTGTGACGTAGGAGCGGGACCCGAAGCTTGTTGTCTTACATTAAACGCGATAAAATCCGTAAAAATTAGTTTCATTTAATGTGTAGTCTTCACGTAAATATAAGAAATCATTATATCGGAAGCGGTTACATTTGACTTTGTCTGAATACAAACTTTTTTTGGCGATTTCACCACTACTATGAAAAAAATTATGGGAAGCGTTATATTATGTTATAAAAGCTGTGCCCGAGTTTTAGTTATACGGGCAAATATGTATGTGTGTATGTGTTTGTCCTTCTAATATATGAAAAGTAAGCTCTGTCGTGGGTTAGGTTTAAAAATATATAATTATTAATCTTAAATACCACATTATGGTAGCTTTTGATCCTTCGGCTAATACACGCGCAATGAGAAGCGAGCATTAATAGCGAGTTTTAATTTAGGTAGTATTTGTTTCACCAATTCATGTAATTATATATTTTTTTTTATTTTGTAAATAAAATTGCTAATACAGATAATTAAATGTCAAATATTTTCGCATCGTGTTTGATGTCGATATGTCAACAATATATTGTGTCAATATTTGAAGTACAATATCTGTTATTTGTCATAAAGCTATGTGTTTTAGGCAAAGGTAGGCAAAAGGTAATCTTTTCCAAGATATTGCCAAATTTGCCAAGAATTTATTTCTCTGATCTTTTCGGTAGGTGACTTGATGACGTGTACAATAAATAATGTACATTTCACTCGGGTATATGTAAAATATTATTATATTTTGTATTTTATTTTTTTGCACTTATTGTTTACTTATTTATGAATGTGAATCATCCTAAATGCAAAAACAGCAGCATTATACTGCTATTTTACGCTGGTATACCCGTGTAGTGGCGGGTAAGAATACTCACTATCCCATATCTTCCCGTGGGTGTCGTAAGAGACGACAAAGGGAAACTGAGGCAGAGGATGGGCAGCAGCATCATTCTCATAACAGCAAGACAACAGTAAAAAACTGCGGTTGCCAACCCGCTCGCCAAGCGTGGCAACTGTGGCAATATACCATCCATAAGAGTAACGAAGAGACGGCTCCCCCGGCGGCCCTGCTATTTCTGGCTACGGTGGCGAACATGGTAACGGCGAGGCAAGGGGTGCTAAAAATCTCCGGTGGAGGTTCGGTTCCACCTACGACAAGTCGACTTGGCAACTTATAACGCACGCACGCACCCTGAGGACTGACGAGAAGATCCTGGGGCTGGAAGAAGAGATAGACAAGTCGCGCTGGAATATCATAGGATTATCCGAGGACCGAAGAGAGGGGGAGGACACGGTAATCTTTGAATCCGGCAACTTGTTCTATTACCGGGAGGGCGACCATCTATCTCAAGGAGGTGTCGGATTTATCGTCCACAAGTCTCTCTTTAACAACGTTGTAAAGATTGCGAGTGTGTCGACGAGGGTTGTGTACCTTATACTTAGAATCACCAAACGGTATTAGCTGAAGGTCATACAGGCTTACGCACCAATCTCGGCACACCCCGATGAGGAGCTGAAGGAAATGTATGAGGATATCTCTAGAGCCATGCATTCCTCCAAAACCCACTATACGGTGTTAATAGGAGACTTCAACGAAAAACTAGGCACAAGAGAGAACGGCAAGCTGTAAGTAGGGAAACTCGGAATAGGGCAATGGAACTCAAGGGGCCAGCAGCTGACCGACTTCGTGGAGAAAGAGGGACTCTTTATGATGAACTCTTTCTTCCAGAAGTGGCCCCACAGGAAGTGGACCTGGTCGTGCCCCGACGGTTCGACAAAAAATGAGATTGACTTCATTATGACGACCAGTCGACAACTGTTCAGTGATGAACAGGGTGAAAACCGGCAGCGATCACCGAATGGTGAGAGGCACACTGAACCTAAACGTTAAGTTGCAGAGGTCACGTCTTATGAAGTCGGTCACCCTCGTGCTCTAATCCAAAGTCCCGAAACCTTTCAGCTCGAGCTACGAAACCGTTTTCAGTGCCTAGAAGTTTGCAATGCAGTGGAAAATATGAATGACAAGCTCGTGGAAACTGTCCATGGGGTCGGAGCTAAGTTTTGCAAGACCTGCCGCAGAAGTACACAAAAACTCTGTGATCACACTCTTAATCTCATGGCTGTTAGAACGGATAAGAAGCTGCAGTCTTCAGTAGATTTGACAGCATACAGGCAACTGATCAGACAGATCTCCAAATGTATGCGGCGGTACGGTACGACGCTGGTATTCTATAAGAGGATAATCCTTCTCCAGTCAAGCTCGTCACGTAAACAAATCTGGTGGTACGGAAGTGCCCCCGCCAAGTCGAGCAAAAATGCGGCGCGTCCGTACCATTTATTTCTCGAAGCAGTTCAGACCATTTTCGACCCACTTATAACTTCGTTGTGGATAAAACTAGAAGCCTGAATTCAGTATTGAAGCAGGAACTGTATAAACACGATATATTTTAAATTTCATTCAATTTAAACCAGTAGTTTAAGAATTATAATCAGTCAAAGTATCTTAATTTTGTCACTCACTCACGACTGATTGACTGATCATCAAAACTCTAAGGAACTTCTAGCATACCTGGAAACTTCAAATTTAGTATACAATTAGTGTTTAATGTATAAATCAATGAAAATTTCAAATATTTTGCAATTTCGGTCCGGTTTTCTAGATACACGAACTGCATAAATAACTTTGTAATCTCATATAAATATATAGGATTACAAAGTAACATTTACAGGAAATGAATCAGTGTACCTGTATTTGTATAATATAATGGAATAATAGGTGTATATATTATCTACAAAAATAACAAAAGCTTATAAGACAGAGAGTGGGCTTTAAGAAAATTTCTTTAATGGTATTCAAGAAGTTGAAGGTACCGGAAAGGAAAAAGTGTTTTTTACAAGTTATGTTTTTGATGGTATTTTATTTTTCCTAATCGTCATAATTAATTTATGTGGAAATAGGTTGGTAATATTTTGCATCATTTTTCGTGGCATTTTCGAGAAGGAATGATACACCAAACTAATGATATGCCAACTTTAATAGAAAAATTATGGATAATATCATGCGCTTGTTAGATTTGTTAAATTATTACTCTAACATACTTCGGATATAATGTGGTTAATACCCTTCACTGCAGCAATTTCAATGCAAACACTAATCCCATGTAAGCAGCTAAGTGCAATAGACTCATTCGAAGCAAATTACTGTGCAAATATTTGTGAACTCTATAGCTACTACACGATTAATATCAGCTTTCGATATGTGTTAACTAAACTAAGCACGTTCGAACGAGATAGTGTTACAAGTACTTAAAAATTTTTTACATGGTAGAGCCATGCTGCGGCTATATTAGTAGTATGATTGTAGCACGAAAGGGTCGGCTCGACCGGGGAAGGACCATGCTCTTACAGAATAACAGCGTAAAATGGCAGCTTGACACTGCTATGTTTCGTATGGTGAGTGTAGAGAACCGAAAAAGAAAATAGGCATTCCATCTTAGTCCTCACGGGTGACGACGCATCTGCATTTTGATTCTTTATTGAGGGTAAATTTAGATATCTATGGGTCACAGCAACCACTTACCATCAGGTGGATTGTGTGCTCATTTATCACTCTATCCTATAAAAAAATCAATGTGTCAATAATTAATATTTTCAAATTAGTTAAAGACACGCGATGCTATTCATATACGAAACTATTATGTTTAACTGTCGTAGCTCAGGTATTCTTTATCTCAAAACCCTCTCAAATGAAGAAGGCTTGTGTATGTTTTGCTAATGAGTCCCCAAAGGGGCAACATCTCCCCTATGAGGCAATTTATGGGGATGTCTATGTTCAATGGACTTTTATGGGCTTTAATGGCTGGATGGATGGAAGTTAAAAATATGGACATATTTTCTGATAACTATGTATGATGGTGTATTTTTCCATGTTGATCTTCTAAATTTTTTCTACAATAAACGGGTAACAATATTATTTGTATTGCCACACTTGTAGTGATTGCCTGGAAACAAAATCTGTAATAAGAAAACTTTCCTAGATCCTGTATATAATGAATTATTGTAAACACTCTTGCAATCCTTAAATAAACTACATATTACTTTTTATTCACCAAATCCGAAATACACACAGTTACTGGTTATCAATATTAACAATTTAATTAATAGAATCAGGCGTTACTTTGTGGAAATCCATTATATAAAAGCTTTTAGAAAAATTTACTTATATATATATAAATTTACTTATATATATATATATATATATATATATATATATATATATATATAAATTTACTTATATATACATATAATTATTTCACTTACGCGGATATTTGCGAAGTAAAAAATATTTCTAAAAGGTTTTAAATATTAAAAACCGTTACAACGTAGGGAATTAATTACACGTTTCTTCTTCTTTGGGACTCAGTCCTCAGTTGGGAGTGTTCTTTTGGTAAGGACTACAGGCATACATAACGAGCACACGTCTTGTGAACATCATCAACATGGTATTAATTACTGCATTGAAGCAAAACTATTCCAGCGAAGATTTAGTTCTATCTTATATGACGTAAATTATGGAGCACTAGTAAAGTTTTATCAGTTTAATTACATCATGTGCCTTTATGATGATCACTTGCAACACTATGCTGGACGAGTCCTGATTAGAAAATCGCAAGCACCTCCTACTCAAAAAATGTCAGCTTTTACCTTTTAAGTCGAGATGACACAACTCGATGCCTCAATTGCTAGTAAAAAGCGCGTCAAAACCAATAAATACTTTCAATTTTACAAAGAAGCAGCCTCTTTAGGTGTTTTCATAACCCGTTTTCACACCAGGCGTTAAACTTAAGCGTTTTATGATAGTGTCCTCAAGGCCGAATTTCGAAAACCGCGGCCAATTTCAACGGAGTCTAGTCGTCTGCACAGGACAGGATTGCTATCCTCTCACTCTCTATCCCCTCACTCTCAGGAACTCTGAGATAGTAATCCAATAGGAGTACGAAGAGGTATACAGCATGTGCTTTCCGAGGCAAAGGGGGGAAACATGCCACCTTCCTGGCTCCGAGCTACCACTGCGAATTTTTTGACAGAAAAACCCAATAACAAATTTTGGACTGACCCGGGATTCGAACTCGGGATGATTAGTAGCCTTACACAAGTGTGGTGGTAGTTCTTGCATCCTTCCTCCTCCGTGATAATCTTTACAGGAGCTAAAATAGGACCGTAAAGATAATTCAATAAAAAAAAAATATTTTTTCTAAAGTATACTGACAACAAAAAGAAACATTCACTAATTCACGCGAGCAAGCTCTAAATAACATATTGCAGAGACATAAATTTGCATGTTCAATGCGATGTCGATACTAAGCTTCATTCGCCGTATTTTTATTTGCGAATACATGAGGAGCGTGTTCTGTTAGCAATTATTCTTTACTACAGACTTATTTCAAAGTCTATCAGCGTGCGATGTAAAAGTTTATGTTCGGAATATTTCGAGGATATCCGCAGAAGGACAAGCGCAACTTAAATAGTCCAGTAGAACAGTAAACTGAAGTGGCAGTGGGCCGGCCATTTTGATCGACGAACCGACAACCAGCTTCTTACTCGCAACTGTGCTTGCGTGTTGCGCGACCACTCAATAGATGAAGTGATGAACCGGTGAATAATTTGTACTTGTACTTTGGGGCAATCTATGGAGGAAATCTATGTTTACCAGTGGGCTTGTGATTAGCTGTAGTGATAGTGATATAAATTCGCCTAAAATTGGATCACAAAACAATAACATTTCCCTACTTTATCTCTACATTCATCTAATTATAAAAGAAATATCCCATAACATTACACAAATCTCGTTGAAAAATCCTTTACCATTCAGGCTGCAATACTCTGGAACTCCTTGCCCGAAGAAGTTAGAAAAATACCTAATGGGACTGTCTTTAAGATATTGGTACGATAACACTTTTTAAAGACAGCAGATGTTAGTTAATATGGTCAGTCATTTGCTAAACTTTTTATACAAATTAAGGACAAATTACACAGTTTATTTATACATGTATGTGCTTTACCTATCTATTAGCGTTGTATATATTGTGTATATAGATTTTATTGTATGTAAGTGTATTATATATTTTTGTTAAGATATGTAATTTTACTACATTTTTAATTTTAAAAATGTGAATATTAATTTCATCAGTAATAGTAACAGTTTTATTTCTGATCACAATACTCTGCTATATATTTAAGGCACCTAACACATTATTTCCACACATCCCGGGTTGACTAGGAGTGAATGCCAAATGGCATTGTGGTATAATGCCAGGTGGGATTGTGGTCAAGCACTGGCTTATAATAAGAAAAAAAATATATAGTCCGCCTTTTGGAATTCCTTTTTGTTAAATGTTGTACAATTAAGTATATTATTATTTATATGATAAGGATGACAAACGAGCACACAGTTCACCTGATGGTAAGTGGTTTCTGTGGCTCATAGACATCTACACCTATCCTCGATTACGAATCAGAATTCAGATGCGTTGTCACCGTTGTTGTAAGATGGAATGCCTCGTTTCCAGTTAAAAGGGTCTTCTGTTCTCTACACTCACCATACGAAATACAGCAACGTTAAGCTGCTATTTTACGCTGGTATTCTGTGAGAGCGTGGTCCTTCCCCGGTTGAGCCGACCCATTCGTGCTACAACTATACCAGTAATATAGCTGCAGCATGGCTCTACAACGTAAAATGTCATCATCTAACGACTTTCTGCTTATCTTACCAGGTCGTCAGTCCATCTAGTAGGAGGCCGCCCTCCACTTCGATTACCGGTACGAGATTTCCACTCGAGAACCTTTCTTCTCCATCGATTATCGGTTCTTCGAGTTATATATTCCAGCTTTGGACTTATACTGTCTTATTATTTAAGCCAACTCTTCTGGATTTCTTGTTGGTTCTTCCCAGAATAAATAACAAAAATAAGAATAAAGAGTTACAATAAAAATAATTTGCATTAAGTATTATTAAAATTTATGTGAAAAAAAACACCTAAAAAGAACGAAAATCGCAACTCTATATCAACCCTATGAACTCAAATTAATTATTTTATATCCTTCAAATATTATAATGGCTCTCATACGTTTTAAAATGAAGCATCTGTGTTTCGGATTTCGATTTGTGGGGTTCGTTGCTTTTTAGCGGCAGAAATAAGATAAAGTTATCCTGAGAGGAAAGAAAACAAAAATGAATTGTGCTTTATTATTTATTAATTTACTTTATTTTGTTTTTATTTCATCTCAGACAGTTAGTACGTTATCTTTATGCATATGATATAATATAACTATTCTGTACTGTGTTTTTCATGAAACCGTATCCTAATACACTTAAATGTCTAGACCGATTTTGGTAAAATTGTTTGTGTGTGTTTAAGGGAGTAACTTGGATGGTTTAGATTCACAAGAGGACACGGTAGATGGCGCTGTTATTGAAATCAAAAATCACCCGTGCGAAGAAAGAGCGGATCGCTTGTGTTAACGCTGGCTAATCGCTAGCTTAACGCCAGAAATAGGTTGAGGTAATCTAGATCTAAGTAGAAAAGAAGCCTTGTCACCTTTAGCACGTTTAAAACAACGAGAGCTTATCCCCCCAGCGACGACCTTTGTTGTTATAAGCATTCGTGATTTATTACAGTCTTTAGTATTAAAAAAAATGCAATGTAAAATGAATTTTCCTCAAGGAGATGAGTTTCGGTAAATTTCTCTTTTAATAATATTTCCATTGCCATCATTTCAATTTCGACATTCGAAAGCACCACTCAGGGTCCACTTACGGAATAAAGCGATTTGAATTGAGAATGTAAATATTTTCACAGCTATTACTTTAAACGATTCTCCTACATTTTGTTCCGTTGGCCGTTGAAATTCAAAGTTTGCTTTCATGAATGACGCTACTCGGGGAGTTTGATTGTTTTTCCAACTTTATTCCATATTTTCTTGTAATATTATACAATGGAAAAGAATAAATTATATTTATTAAAATAGATTACAAGTAATTCTTAATGAAGTAAATTTTTACTTTTATAAGTTTTTTTGTGATTACCCCACATGGACTACAGTTTTCACAGAATATCAGCATAAAATAGTAGCTCAATGATGCTGTGTTTCGTATGGTGCATGCAGATGCAGAGACTCTTTCTTCTATGAGGCATTCCATCTTAGTCTTCAGGGGTGACAATGCGTCTTCATTTTGATTTTTGTTGAAGTGGACTGTGTAGTTATTTGTCACAATTATATTATGACAAAGTAGCAACTGTCACCTCTCTCATCTCACCCCTGAGGTCAAGTAGAAATGCAACACAGTACGTATTTATACTACGTTTTTTTTTAACTGAAGTGGAAAACGAATATACAGTCCACTTGCTGGTAAGTGGCTATTGCTCCTTATGGACACCTGTAGCCAACATCAAACAAAGGAGGTTAAACTTACGTTGTTACATCCAAGAACCAAGTTGAAATGCCTCACGACAACACAACAGTGTAAGCATTGCTATTTGACTAAATTAGGTGAGTACTTACCAAGACGGACTCCTACGCAGAAAACGAGTCTTACCATCTAGTGGAAAAGAGATCAACTATAGACAACTGTTAAAAAAAAAACCACCGTCGCGCGTATTTAGATGCATTAGAATTTGTTTTATTAATAAGAAATTTACAAGATGAAACTAAAAAAGAAACAAGAATATTAAAGCATATCAAAGAGTACACGTTATTTTATAGCTTCATTATATGTATCTTTCGGGCCATAAAGATAAGCTAGGTTACTTTTGCTTGCACTTGGCGATTCATTAAGCATTTCCTCTGATTGTAGATTTAAAAAATGAGTACAGATTTATAAATATTTATTAGTTAGTTATAAAGTTTGTATTGTATGTATTTTTGTAAGTATGTCTCGTTAGTCTGGTGGTTGTAAGCGCGATTGCTGATCACGTGGCCCGGATTTGAATGCCAGGTTGGGCATCTTGGGTTTTTCTATCAAGAAATTTTTAGCTGATACGAGTCAGGAATTTGGCGGTGTTTTATTCAGCCCCGTGCTTTAAAAATACACGTTAAGCCGTTAGTTTTGCGGTCATGTCGAATTACCGTCCCATAAAAAATTATGGCAGTACTTTGATACATAAAATTAGTTGAGAAGGAATGGTAGCGTCTATATATCAAAACTATCTTAAATTGTTAAGCATCAGTCCCTTAATAACTCTGTCAAAGAATTTTGGCCTGAGAAGGCGTCAAAAAAGATATTTAGATTTGAACCTTTTAAGTTATTTATGTCTTACGTCACTTGAAAAAAGTCATGCTTCCTGTGGTTGTTTGATGTTAGCTTAATACATAATACATAATTGAAAGTTTTTAGATTATTGCATCTCTATTATATATTTGCATACTATAAATGTATATTTCTGGCATAACTCCAGGGCCGTTGTGCCATAGTGACATTCTTAGAAAGGCTAGAACCCAGAGCCGTAAAGCCAGTAAGAAACAGTGACATTTTGTTTTAGGTAGTGTAGCCATAACATTAAATGGAGTTTTTAAATAGTACTATGATTGAGATAATGTATTATTGTAGGAAGTTCTTTGTAAGATACTTATTTTCAACCATATCACTTTTATTTTTGTTATTACTGATAGTATAGTTATTATTAATAATAACTTAATATAAAAATATTTTGTGTGTTGTGTTGGTAGTCTTACAAAGTGTTCGATCACAGACTATTATATGTTCGACATTAGCAGTATGAACGTAAACAATGAATATTCTATTTCATTTTATTTTATGTAATTGCAACACATATTATACATAGAATTGAGCTTGCTGCGCTCCTCGATAAAAAAAATTAAATATGAAAACTTTCACATACTTTCGTGCGCGCAATATGCTTAAAAAGCGGTAAATGATTTAATTTAAAAGTTAAATAACATAAATAACCAAAACGAAATAAAAGTGATATCATTACCAAATATCTTATCTTCCTAACCCTAATCATTTAATATCTTTTACAATTAGCAGCAATAAATAAAGCAATAAATTTCTTTCTTGCCTTCTTTGTATTCGTAACACGTAATTTATATTAATTTTAGCTTCGTACACTCCTTCTTGATATAAACTTTAATTATGCCAAATCTCTCACACTTCCGTGCGCGCAATATGCTGAAAAAGGTGTACAAAGCGTTCTCTTCACGTTATTATATAGAGAATTAAATTATAACAAAAACGAGTTCCCTTAACAAATTTCTTATCTCCCTAACCCTAATCATGTCATATCTTTTGAAGCATGCGCCGCAGCCGATATATTGGTTGATGGGAAGAGTTCTAATAAGACACGTTTCGGAGTTATGATATTCTCCTCCATAGTCGTTGAGCTACGTGACCCGCAACTTTTAGTTGATGTTCGATAAACTAATTGAGTTCTGGTGCAGAAATATTTTTATCGTTAATAATTAAAGATAGGTCAATGTAACTGGATTTCAAGTTTTTTTCTTGAAATACTTTACCTACACACTAGGAATTTCTCCTGTATAGTGGGGGCAGTTTATATACATAAATTTCATAAGGACAAGCATCCAGACCTGGAGCAATTATTATTTGTAGGTCATACAAATACTTGTTCCGTGTGGGATCCGAACCCGCGGGCCTCAGCGCTGCAACTCATTGCTAAGCCACTGCGCCATCGTAAAAAAATATGTTGTCATTTTAGTTTTGAAATATTTTATTAGTGTTTTGTTATTTATTATCAAATTTACAATTTTATTATCAAATATATCTATATATATAGATATATAGATATATTTGATAATTAAATTGTAAATCTACATTACATTTTCCACACCAGGGAGGGAATTGCAGATGCGTTGCCGGCCTTTTAAAAAGGAGTGCGCTCTTTTCTTGAAGGTCCCTAAGTCGTATCGGTCCGGAAAAATCGATGATGGTAATCGATTCCACAAGAAAGTCGTGCGGGGAAGAAAACATCTTCTAAATCGCACAGTGGTGGACCGCCAATCGTCCAGATGGTGTGGTTGGTATCGAGAGTTCTGCCGCGATGTGCGTTCGTGAAATTTGGCGGCTGGGATTAATCCGAACAATTCCTCAGAGCACTCCCCATGGTAGATGCGAAAGAAAATGCAAAGGGATGCAACATCTCTTCGCAGTGCCAATGAATCGAGCCGATCGGAAATGGCTCGGTCGTCGACGATTCGAGCCGCCCTGCGCTGAATGCGGTCAAGTGGAAGGAGCTGGCACTGGGGAGCCCCTGCCCAGAGATGGGAACAGTATTCCATGTGAGGCCGAACCTGCGCCTTCTAAAGTTGCAGGCGGTGTGCCGGCATGAAATACTGTCCCACTCTGCTGAGCACGCCAAGCTTTTTAGAGGCCAATTTGGCCTTCTCTTCCAAGTGAACACGAAACTGCACGTCACTCGGTATGTCTACTCCGAGGATACCGATACTGGCTGAGGCAAGAAGGGGAGTGCCTTGAAACTGAGGAGATACGACAAAGGGGTTCTTTTTAGCGGTAAACGCGCAAACTTGTGTCTTCTGAGGATTAAACTGGACTAGATTTAGTCGCCCCCAATCCGAGACTTTGTTCAGCAAAGACTCGACTTCAGACACAAGTTTGTTCCGGTACTCGGCGACGTTTTCCCGAGAAATATTGGCACGGCCGGTGTATAGAGCATCACCAGTGCTGTCATCTGCATAGCAATGAATGTTACCAGTTAGCAACATATCATTGATATGTTGCTAACAGAAGTTGTAAGCAGAAGAAACAGCGTTGGTGCACACAGCCTTGTGGAACACCAGCGTTAATAGGTTTGTAGTCAGAACATGCACCGTCTACAACGACCTTGATGCTCCGATCTGCAAGGAAGCTGGTGATCTAATTAAACATTTTTTTGGGAAGCCCATAGGAAGGGAGCTTCGAAAGAAGCGCTTTGTGCCAAACCCGATCGAAGGCCTTCGCAATGTCCAGACTAACGGCCAACGCCTCCCCCTTGCACTCTACTGCCTTCGCCCATCTATGGGTCAGGTAGACCAGAAGATCACCAGCTGATCGACCCCGACGAAAACCGTATTGGCGGTCACTAATCAGCTGGTGATCCTCAAGGTACCGGATGAGCTGGCAGTTAATAATGGATTCCATTATTTTGGAGAACAAGGAGGTGATCGCGATAGGCCTATAGTTGAACGGGTCTGAGCGGTCGTCTTTTTTAGGGATCGGGTGGACAAAAGCTGTCTTCCATGAATTCAGGACTACGCCTTGGAAGTAGGAGTACCGGAAAAGACGCGTTAGGACCGGTACCAACTCCGGAGCACACGTCCTCGGCACAATTGGGAGGATTTCGTCAGGCCCACTCGACTTCTGGATGTCCAGGGAGAGCAGTGCTTTGCGAACCGAGCGCTGTGCGAACAGCACATCCGGCATGGAGCACTCACACCGCGGGATGGTCGGCGGTGTTTTCCCCCCGTCATCAAGAGTCGAGTTGGATGCAAAAAGGGAGCCTAAAAGGTCAGCTTTGTCTTTTGCGTCTTGAACCAGTGAGTCGTCCTCCCTGTGCAGAGATGGTAGTGATGGCTTACAGAAAAATTCCCTTGAACAGCCTTGGCGAGAGACCAGAATGCACGGGTTCCCGAAGGAAGGCGAACTAGTTTCTTGCCAATTCTGCCTATGTGCTCTGACTTTGCCTTGGCAATAACTCTTTTGAAGGACCTGGAGGCGAAATTATACTTCTTTTTAAGTGTGCTGGTGTTTACATCCCGAGTCGCCGAAGCCGCAGCCCAGGCTTGATAACACTCCTGCTTACTGCGTAATGCAGTCTTACTGGAGCGACCAAACCAAGGCTGAGATCTGCCTCCGATGGGTACCACAGATGATGGAATAAATAGTTCCATTCCCTGTAGCACCACATCAGTGACAGAGTCAGCAGCAGCGCTGGGATCATCCGGCGAGAAGCAAACCCGCCCCCATGGGAATCTGAATAAAGACAATATTATATGCAATAATTAGAGCTGTAATATTTTCTATAAGGATCAAGATAAGCTGCTTTTGTTATCAGTTATATAAAATTTAATGAGAGAAGAATAGTCTCAATTAGGTGTTTATAAGTTAATGACTATAAGGTATAATGTTATTGACTATAAGTCTTGTATTTAATAGGATAAATTCAATTTTCAGTTTTGATAGTTTGAAAGGTTTCTTAAATTATGATTGAAGTGTTAATATCATTTATGTTTGTGTTTATTTACACAGAATTAAAATACATAAACACAGAATAATTACATAAACCTATTGCCTTATTATGATTCGATGGTATCCTTGCAATCTTCGCCATTCAAGCGTTGAACTTCCTTCTAGATCAAATTGCAACTAACATTGTAACTTAATACCGTTACCGTCACAGCATATTAAAGCCACCATAGATTGCCTCATAGGGGAGATATTTACCATAGTTGCCACGCTCGGCAAGAGGATTTGCAACCGCAGTTTTTTATTTTTAGCTGTTATTAAGAAAAACCTGCAGCCCATCTCCTGAATAGTTTCTCTCTGTCGCCTCTTACGACATCCCCGTAATGATATGGGGTAGTGGATATTCTCACACCGCCAAGTCTTGATAATTATAACTGAATAACTTATTTAAATATTTTAATGACAATAATTTTATGATAATTTTCGCATAAAGATATTATGAGAGCTCTACTTAGATATTTCAACTAAGCCCAAGCAAAGCGTATGTAAATACAGTAACATTCCTGTCGTTTACACCACATAATTTCGGAAAACGCGGCTAATCACATTAATTGTCATATGGTAAATATTAGGGGTTCTAATAAGTTTATTAGATTTACAGCTGGAAAGTCATTTGCAGCGAGTCACGCAACGTTCTCTCAAGGCTGTCAAATAAGACGGTCCCGGACCACCAGTATTTATCAACTTCCTGCTGTGGCTACAACAACTGTCTTACTAGCTTTCACTCTATCTAGTAGGTTTTTCTATTATTAGTGATATTTTTTCCATTATTTATCAATTTTAGATCATTATGGCCTATAGAATCTAATCTTAAGATTTTTATTTATTTTGCTTTCAAAGAATAATGTTTTTTTTATTTACTATTTTTATTTTCTATACTTATATTAAATTAATATGAATAATAAAAGCAGAAGCATTATATTATAACAAGCTACAAGTGCTTCTCCAACAAATATTTTCTTTACTGGGGTTTTGCCAAGTATTCACATCAGAATTCACAGCGTATGCCAAGAAGTAAACGATATGAATTAATAAATAAATTTTCGAACATCGATCTGGCCTTAGTATTATTATCAAAATTGCCTTGCTCGCGTACTTTGAAACTTTAAGGTAAACCTTTAGTTGCTACGAAAGTGTCTTTGAAATTTAAATTATATCTTAATTTGTCGCCATGTGGTAGTGGCGTAAATGAACCCATCATCCCATTTGGTTGCGTGGGTGTCGTAAGAGATAAGTGTGAAAAATGCTAAAATAATTTTGATTTCCAATAGATGACATAACGAAACTAAGTGTTAGACTTTGGTTGCTTATATACATAGACATAGAGAGATGGACTGCATGTGTAAGCCTCACAAAAGTGATAATTATCTAGAAAGAGACAAAGCGGCTGTGCGACCCATACCTGTCTCTTTCCTACAAGCCTGGTTGGTTCAATCAATCAGAATTCTAGAAAGAGACAACTACTAGCCGCACTTTCTGTTTGTCTCTCTCGAACTTTTTGGTTGATACTGAGGTAAATACATCACTGCACAACTAAATACGTAACGCACAGTCCATTCTCTCTATGTCTATGCTTATAAATATGGTTACTTTTCAAAGACCAGCGAAATTCAAAAATTAAGTTCAAAATATAAATACAGGCATACACTTTTTGCAGTTTTGGAAAATACGTGTAAATAAGGTTTCTACATTTATTTGAAAATATCCGACATTGAATGTGATCTATAAGCAAGAAAGACGCGCGCTCATGTGTGTAGAAGTCAATGAACGGAGCTTTTGCCTATTATTTACTTCCCTAATGACATACTCCAGATTAAAAATTATTAATTTTTGTTCCGATCTACGCAGTATGAACTTACAGTATCATGAAGTCTTGCAGTTGTATGCTTGGGTTGGGATTTAATTTTATTAATTATGGGATCCCAAGCAGATAGTAGCACCCAGCCGTCTTCTCTATTGAAATTAGGATGTTTCTTGATTTCAATAGCCTCGCGAATCATCCTTGGAAGGAATCGGTATTTTTAGAGAGGATTTGTGGTCTATAAAATCTAATGTAGTGACGGGGGTGATCCTGTACGTGTTCACAGACTGCAGACTTCCCGGAGCCTCTATTCTTCACATCAGCTATGTGTTCTTTAACGCGAGTTTTTATGGAATTTCTCCTGTATAGTGGGGGCAGTTTATATACATAAATTTCATAAGGACAAGCATCCAGAACCGGAGCAATTATTATTTGAAAGCCATACAAATACTTGTTCCGTGTGGGATTCGAACCCGCGGGCCTCAGTGCTGCAACTCATTGCTATGCCACTGCGCCATCGTAAAAAAATATGTTGTTATTTTAGTTTTGAAATATTTTATTAGTGTTTTGTTTAATAAATCCTGAATTTTATATTCCGTTTGGACGTACTAAGTTTGTGGATCATTTTATTAATTTAAAAATACGTACCTTAATAAGATACGAGATTTTTAGTTCGTTTTATTTTACAAAAATTCCTTTTCTTTTTTTTCAAGGTTTCTACATTTATTTGAAAATATCCGACATTGAATGTGATTTATAAGCAACAAAGACGCGCGCTCGTGTGTGTAGAAGTCAACGAACGGAGCTTTTGCCTATTATTTACTTCCCTAATGACACACTCGCTACTAAGTTGATAACTATGACGCGAATTATGTTTCCAATTTTCCCTTCATACTTTAAACGGGCGTAGGACCGTCATAATAAATGAAAATTAAAAAAAAATTTCATCGACGACTGGAATATATGCTATGCAAACAAAATGTTCTGGACGCCTCGAATTAAATAATATTTTTACTCCCACATAAAAGACAGTTCGAAATACAAGTTAAGACTACAGAGCGAGGGAAAGAGGTGAAGAATAAACGTAAACAATTAGTTATAGAAAAGATAGTTGAACTGGAAGGCTAATGGTAGGTTGGCACGATTTAAATATTGTTTACTCAGGCGGCGCCAGTTTAGCGTCTAGCGTTGAAGGCGTTTAAAAGCAGAAGCACAAACAAGAAGTAAAAACGAAGTCGTCCGGACGGCTACCAAAGCAGTGGAATGGTTTCGAGCATTGCCGACCTCAACCGACACGAACATCGCGTCGGCGCATACGCTGTTCAATAAACAAATATTCAAAACTGACGGAAATTGTATGTTGTTGTGTAAAGTGTGTTTGTTCGTAACTCTTCTTCCTGGCTTCCTGGTACTGATATAGGCAACCGTAAGTAGAGTGAAACACACACCCACCGCTTCAGAGGTGGCCATTGTTTTGTAATTTTTGTGTTGCTGGTTGCATTACGCAACAGTTAGGTAAACATCCTAGTATACTAACGCACTAGGTGTATAGGTGCTTATTTTAGGCACACACCTCCCCTGGCGAATGGTGGGGGAGCTTGATACACATCTGTGCTTGTTAGTATAGACGAGAAAATGGCGTAAATAATGATCGATGAACTCGCTGAATTTTTTAGTCAAGCCTGCCCTGACATTTAGACTAGGTTCCATGTACAGCGCAATGCATGTCCCGCGGCTGAACCCGCGCTCGAGTCCGTGCTATAATCTACGACGCTACGTCCCTCGTGCCCTCTACAATATCCACCCGTAGCCCCTCTCCGGTCTTCTCGAGTGCCGAATCAGGCTCCGACATGGAGACCGAAACGCGCGTCCCGCTCAAGCCCGAAGACGAAGGCTTCACCATCGTCCAGGGCAAAAAACGAAAACGCGCAGCCCCAAATATTGCAGCCGAGCCTAACTCGGCCCCCTCGTCCACCATCGCCACTCCATCAAAAAAGCCTGCCCCCGCGGCGCATGCTCAAGCCTCTAAGCCTGCGGTTAAGCCCGCAGCTAATAGGTCCCCTGCTGAACATAGGGTCAAGCCGCCACCTCTAATTCTAATCCAAGATAAATCTAAATGAAGCAACCTATCGTACTGGTTAGACTCCAAAAAATATCTATTGGACTAAGGTACAAAACGCCGGTTAGGGCATCAGAATGTTCGTCAACTCGACTGAGAAATTCCGCAGCATTACAAAATACAAACCACCTATGCGCCCAACAAATAAACTTTCATACGTATGCCCTCCCAGACGAGTGCAACCGAGTTGCGTAGTCGTCGGTGGACTAACCAAAGGAGCCTGAAACGGAACATACCCTTAAAGACCTCAAAGGTCAAAATCTCCCGGTCCGAGAGTTGCACAGAATGCACCACAAGACTGATTAAAAGCGTTTCTTAGATCTGTGCCTTGTCATTCTAGATATGTCTTCAGAAGTCAAAGAGATTTTTTACGTTCGGCGCATTTGCAATCTCACGGGAATGGCAATTAAAGCCTACCGAAATAGGGGCATCGTTGGCCAGTGACACCGATAACAATTGTACGGCCACTCAGTCTAAAATTGTTACGCCAGGCCTAGGTGCGTTAAGAGCCTAGGTAATCACGGTAACACTGACTGCCCTAGACAGTTAAACCACCGAGCTGCGTCAATTGCCGAGATAAGGGACACCCAGCGAATTATTGCGGGTGCTCCAAAGCACCGCGAAGGAAACAGCGCGGAGGTGGACGCCGTCCCTGACACGCGGGTCAAGACAGTGTGTCTCGCTCTCGGCTACCTGCCCGCAAACCCCCACCGTACATGGTGCCCTCTTCCTCGGCTCAAATCGCCACTAAGCCCACCCCAGTCACTGGGACAGCCGAGCAAGGTGCTAACCCTCCCACGGCTTCCGTGCCAAAATCAAACGCTTGGGTGAAACCGCCGGCACTTGTACCCTCACGGCCAGTGCCGCCCCAGGAATCAAAATCAAAGCCCGTCCCACAAGGCTCATCCTCCTTCGCCGCTGACTTCTCGCTAGTCTGTGGCTTCATCAGCAATATCAACGTTGCTGAGTTATCCTCCTTGGCAAGCAAACTCCGTGGAGCCACCTCACCTCAGGACAAACTCAATGCTACATTTGAGCACATAGGACATTTTGACGCAATCTGGTCTTTCCAGTGCGCCTAATCACCTCTTCTAAATATCAGAATGGCAGCACAAAATCTCGGCAGAACTAAACCACGCTCTATGACTTTCGCGTTCTTTAACGCTTACGGCCTTAGGGACCAAACACACAAGATCGCGCTTTTTCTGCGCAACCACGATCTAGACGTAGTGTTGCAAGATACTTTTTTTAAACCTATTGATCGTGATTCTAAGATCGCAAACCTCACCTTAGAGATTATAGGCTGACCAGCCCTAGAGGTGCCACCATGATGTACTACAAAAGGTCCTTGAACTGCGTACCAATATACTCCCCCGTTAATCAATATGGAAGTTTCTATATGTAAGGTAGCTCTCTCTGGTCATCCGCCAGTTACAGTCGTATTGGCTTACCTACCGCCACTGAAGCGCATAGTTGAATCAGACTCTCCAAAATTATTTAACCTAGGCTCTAGTGTCATAATAGTAAGCATTCCTTCTGGAACTTGCTTACAAGCAATCCCCAGAACTCGCTTACAAGCAATTCCAATCACAGAGCGACTAAACTTCGATGTTATCGTGTCTGAGACTCCAACCCGCTATCTATTGCCTACCAGTCACCAACCGGACGTTCTTTACGTAGCGATACTCAAAGATGTTGGTTTGTCAGCATCATCAATTGAAACGTTATTAGGAGTTCCAATCACGGAGCGACTAAACTTCGATGTTATCGTGTCTGAGACTCCAACCCGCTATCTATTGCCTACCAGTCACCAACCGGACGTTCTTTACGTAGCGATACTCAAAGATGTTGGTTTGTCAGCATCATCAATTGAAACGTTATTAGAACTCGACTCGGACCATAGAACAGTCCTATTGCAGCTGGGCCAGCTCTCAGGTGAGGTTTTTCAGACCAAAACCATCGTAGACAGGCGTAAACTCGAGGTTAACTCGAGTCTACGAACTCCCAGCACTTTACAAAATCCAGGATAAGATAGACTCGCCAGAGGAGGCTAATGAGGCGATTAGCTCCCTATCGGCCCACCTGAATTCTACAGTTGAGGAATGCTCTCGTAGGGTTCGTCTGTCGACTAATCAATATATGAAATTTACAAGTGATATTCGATCACCGATAAGGAAAAAAACACGGCCCTAAGACAATACGATCCCTTTCGTACTATAGATAACAAATTCGACTGTGCAGCCTCCAAGCGAGGTGAAACAGCGCATTAAAGACCTTAGACAGGATAAGTGGTATAATCTGCTGACGGACAGAAAGCAGAACAATCCTCACCTATTCCGCCTATCATCAGACCAGGAAACGGCGATCTCGCCTTTGATGACTCTGAAAAGGGAGAGTCAATGTACTCTCTCTAGTGAACCTACAAATCCCGCTCACCTTGCAGAGTTAGAAACAGAGGTCGAGCGTAAGTCTGCGCCACCACTTGTGGGGGAACCCTAGAAACTGTGACTATCGACAAAGTCACAGAAGTGATTTTAATTAGGCTTTTAAGCCTTAAAAAGAAAACAGCACCCGGCCTCGATGGCATTAGCAACAGGGTACTAAAATCTCTCTCCGCGCCGCTAGTATTCCTCCTAGTAGGCATATTCGACGCTCTTCTTTCCAGCTGCTCCTTCCCGGATGCATGAAAAGAGGCAGACGTAATAGGAATCCAGAAACCGGGGAAGTCGCGCATCTTAGCCTCTAGTTACAGACCAATTAGCCTCCTCAGAACACTGGGGAAAGTTAACGAGCGACTCATATTGAATTGCCTTCGTAAATACGTCTTCACCAACAAGCTTCTTCCAGACGAGCAGTTCGGCTTCAGACCCGAATACTCGTGCACCGACCAGTAAAATCGTCTCACAGAATACAGTCTGATACCACAAGGTAGGCGCAGAACCACCATAACCGGTGTCCTCTTCCTCTATGTCGCAAAAGCATTTTACAAATTCTGGCTGGCTTTACTCAACGTGCCTGATAGGCTCATCCACATCTTCAGAGCTTTTCTTGCCAATCACCACTTTCGCTATCGAATAGAGGATGCTTGCTTTACAAAGCAACCCCTCAAGTCTGGAGTCCCACAAGGCTCCGTCCTCTCCCCATTTCTCTTCAAACTCTTCACGAGTGACATCCCAAAGGACCCGGTAGTGAATACTGCTCTTTTTGCAGATGATTTATATTAATTATAATATATTGATTATGTTATAATAAGTTAAATATATTATATTATAAAATATAGTAACAAGTGAATTTATCACATATAAAAATCTCAGCCACGGGGAACTTTATTTTTGTATACGCGGCAACACTGAATGCCGTCTTTCATATTTTTTAACTTATTTATAGCTCGTGTTATTTTATGTTGAAATTTCGAAATTGTATGATACTTACTGATAGTATGTGATCCCAGAGTCTTTCTTATTTGTTGTACTATTATTTTTACACAGTTTCGCTACGAAAACTGTTATTTTACTTCGGATTATGATCAAAGTTTAATAAAATATTCGGTACGTCCACATCACATATCGCCTGCAACGCGACTGGCTTGGGTACGCCGATTTCGGCGTAGTATTTGTTGCCACATTTTACAAGAGCGCCGGCGGTATCTAGTCTGAGCGCGCGAAGACCATTCATTAATCTAAGGTTATAGGCATATTACAACTACTTACAAAATGTGGCGCGCGTATCGTACCGACGAATTTATTTAAAAGTTATACATTACTCAACTTCAATGAATGTGTTGTCATTCCTAATTAAACAATATAGCTCTTCCAAAAAAAGATATTTCGATAATTATTATTTTTTCTGTGCCAGCAATGCACTGGATACCAGCTAGTATTTAATAATAAAATAGGTTTAGAGCGTTTTTACTAAGTCGGAGAAAAAGTTTCTTTGTATTTATTATTTTTATTTATTTGTATATAGAAATACAAGACATTTTTTTTTCAAAGTTTAATTACATTTAATTTTAATACATATATGCCATTTTGTTCGATAACTTCTGCCATTTTGTAGGTAGTGACATAATCCCGTTGCTGTAGAAATCTTAGGATTTGTTATCAAAAATATGCGACAAGTAGTTTTGACAGTCCTCTCTTGAGGTTAACCTAACACTACACAAAGAATTTTGAAAAGACTGAAACAGGTAAAAAACGGAGGGTGCAAGCTCAGAGCTATATAGTGGATGCTTTAATACTTCTCAACCAAGCTCTCCCAATTTTTGCTGAGTGGTCAAGTATGTGTGTGGTCTGGCGTTATCATGATGAAAGACCACTCTTTTTTGTTGACCAATTTCGGCCGATTTTTCTCAATTTATTGCTTGAGTCTCATTAATTGTTGGCAGTAGTTCTTTTTATTTGTAAATCCGAATAGGTGGTTATATATCCGAATAGGTATATGACAGTAATAGCTTATAATAAACGGTGAACTTCCGTTCCCTTTCCTTCCCACCATACACACAGTATCAACTTATTGCGTATTAATCCGGGTTTTGCTACAGTCTGTGGAGCTTGAATACCTTTTCGCCATGATCTTTTTCGCCTTTCAGACCGCGAGCTTCTGAGTGCGATGATGAGGGAGAGGGAGAATATTTATTTAGCGGGCAACGTTGCGGACGCGACGAGACGAATCTCGCACGTAATTTAGATATGATTCCTGTTGTCACTCAAAAAATTACGTCCCTTCCGGCACCTTCTTTCCACGTTGGCAGAATCGCGGGAAAAAGCTAGTGCAATATATAACAATAATTAAAGACAGTAAAAAGTACAGATCCGATCGGCTGTGAATACTGTTACCACAAACAGACTGGTGCTGAAATATAACAAGCTGCTAGAGACTCTGTGACTACCAAACTGCTTAGCCTCAAGCAGAGGCGTGTAAGGTAGCTCTCTCGGTCTCTCAGTGTGTTTCATGATAAATGTTGATTACACGTCAAGTTTTCAATCTTAAGTTGTAGGCATTCTTACCAATCGTCTTTTTAATCTTAGAAAGATTTTGTTTCTTCATTTCTTGTAAAAACCATACAGGATTGAATTTCAATAAATTGCCTGAATCAATATTTACCTTCATATTCAATGTTAATATATCCAGGTAAACTAGAATAGGCTTTTAACTGAGCTAATGCAGCTTACTACAGAAAAGTGCACCGCCACTCATCGTTAAATGAGATCATAGTAAAGCACCAGATAATTGTTTTTAAAGTTAAGGTGGAAGTTAAGTAGAAGATCAGGGTTTAAACGTTCGTTGTAAATTTAGCAGCACACGAGGATACCCTGCGTTAATTTATTTAAGATATCACTGAAATTGTTAATTGCAATTTGAAGTGCTTTCTAACCATAGGTTCGGCGGTGAAGGAAACATCGTGGGGAAGTCTGGATGTTTGAGGATTTTTTTAAGTACATATAAAGACCACCAACACTCACTGGAGAAGCGTGATGGATAAATTGCCCCATAAAGCTCATAGAAATGAGAGGAGGGCTGGTCATAGAAGTATAATGTATATAGGCTGTTGCATAATATATTTAGGTCGTAGAAGCATGCTGCAGCTATATTATGTTTTGCTACAACCATATATATGTATACGTTTACCTCACTGTTACAAAAAGGCACAAATATTGATAGTATTTTGTGATATCTGCCTAAAAGCAATTAAATGTTTACCGTGTGTCCCATAATAGCCGTACAAAGGGATGAAGCTCCACAGTAACGACATCAATGAAATAATGTTGACACGAGAGAGGCCACTGCGTGCAGCGCAACCGTTCAGAGTATTGTTATTGGAACTGCAAAATTATATTGGTTTTATTGGAAACTTCAACGAAAACAGAAAATTCTCTTTTATTTTCTTTGTAAAAACTACAATAGTATATATCTTTATATTTATAATTTCTTCTGTACATGTGTTTGTCACTGAACTCCCCCTAAACGGCTGGATCAATTTTGATGAATTTGAGTAGTTTTCTGATTTAAATTCAAAATTGAAGCCGGTAGATGGCGCTGCGATCGAGTCATAGGTTTTTTTTTATTTTTCCGCAGGACAATTTCTGCAGTAAGAGAACAGTCTACCTAATAATAAATGGATGCTGTGTTTCATAGGCGTCATCTAATACAGTGGCGTTTTACGCGTGCGTTCTCTTCACACATCGTAACATAAAATGAGCTTTAATGTTGCTACTTTTTAACCGAATTCAATACAGATGTCTACGTAGCAGAGCCATGCTGCAGCTGTATTATAGCTGTAGCACGAATGGACCGGCTAATCTGAGGTAGAACCACGCTCTCACAGAATAACAGTGTAAAGTAGCAGTGAAAAAAGGCCAGGTCAAAAGCACCCTAAACCGTAGAGCATCTATGAAGAGAATAATGAAAGTGGACGAAGCGAAACAAGTATGTAAGGATCGTAGCAAGTGGAAAGAAGTGGTCTCTGCCCACCCCTACGGGAAAGAGGCGTGATTATATGTATGTATGTATGTATGTAAGTAGCAGCGCAATGCTGCTGTGCTTCGTATGGTGAGTAAAGAGAACCGGAGACCCTTTTTATTGCATCTGCATTTTGATTTTTGATTGAGGATAAATGTAGATTTGTTTATGGATCACGGCACCCATCTACCATCAGGTGAACTGTGTGCTCGTTTTTCAACCTTATTCTATAAAAAAAGAAGGCGGTTCGATATTCGACTTAATGTAACTGATTTTTGCTGATAATTTTTTTAATAGATAGAATAATCCTCGAGGGTGGTCCTATTTCAATTCTAATTTGAATAAAAAATATTTGAATTCAGTGTGGAAAATAAGAAATGAAAAGCGGGCGGCGTTTTAGTCACCTTGAGATTGTGTTTGTCTTTTAGTTCACTCAAGAACTTGTTCAACTTCGAAAAACTAATGAGAATAAATAATTTTCACATAAATTATATAACATTTATGTGAAATTATTAATTTAATAATTATAAATATTAGAAATTATTTATTATGAATTTAACAGTGGTAGAGCCAAGCGGTAGCTTTTGCTGTCGCACGGATGGGCCAGCTCGAACCGGGGTGGTACCACGACCTCACAGAATACCAGCGTGAAGTAGAGGTTTACCTCTGCGTTGCGTTTGGTGAGTGCAGGTGGCCGGAGGCCCAATTCCCCCCCCCCCCCCCCCCCATCAACATGGTAGTGGAATTAAATACAAGACTACCCCAGGAGGGTACCAGCAACCCTGGAGAATCCCTCGCTGAGCATCCACGAACAAACTACTTCACTCCTGAGCGTGGGTGCTCAGGCTGCCCCGCGTATTCTGGGGGGGGCAAAATTCCGCTCGTGACTAATGCTGCTCGGGGCAAGCGGAGCAATACAACCAAGGCGACCCCTGACACGCTATCCGTGAATTTTTGCAACATCAGGGGACTTCATTCCAACCTTAACGCTGTCCATTACCATCTAGAGACGGCGAAGCCGGCCTTGCTCTTTTTAACCGAGACTCAGGTGTCCTCTCCGGCTGATACTTCATATCTCTCCTACCCGGGGTACAAATTGGAACACTCCTTTGTGCCCCGGGCTGGAGTTTGTGTATACGTCAGAGAGGACATCTGTTTTCGACGCCTCGGCAGCCTTGAAGGTACGGACCTGTCCATCCTATGGCTGCGCGTAGACAGCGACGACCATCCCCGCGTCTACGGGTGCCTCTATAGGTCCCATAGCGGTAATGCCGACACAGACCGACTCATCGACCACGTCCAAATGGCTGCAGACTCCGTGCTACAACAGGTCCCATCCGCAGAGATCGTGATACTCGGTGATTTCAACGCCCACCACGCTGAATGGCTTGGTTCTCGTTCAACCGATCATGCGGGTAGATCTGTCTACGACTTTGCTTTGGCATATGGTCTAACACAACTGGTTACTTCGCCTACGCGGATCCCAGATGTGGAAGACCATGTACCTTCCCTGTTGGACCTTCTGCTGACCTCTCATCCGGACGGATATCAGGTCTCCGTCGATGCCCCTCTGGGCTCTTCGGACCATTGTCTGGTCCGGAGCACAGTGCCACTCACGCTCCAATCGCAGTTGCGATCTACAGCTTGCCGCCGTGTTTGGCACTATAGGTCAGCTGATTGGGACGGGATGCGGTCTTTTTTTGCATCCTACCCTTGGGGGCGGGTTTGCTTCTCGCCGGAAGATCCCAGCGTTGTTGCCGATTCTGTTGCTGATGTGGTACTTCAGGGTATGGAACTTTTTATTCCATCCTCTGTGGTGCCCATCGGAGGCAGATCCCAGCCATGGTTTGGTCGCTCCTGTAAAATAGCATCACGCTATAAGCAGGAGTGCTACCGGGCCTGGGCTGACGCATCAACGTCTCGGGATTTAAACACCAGCGCACTTAAAAAGAAGTATAATTCCGCCTCCAGGTCCTTCAAAAGCGTCATTGCCAAGGCAAGGTCTGAGCACATCGGCAGAATTGGCGAGAAGCTAGTTCGCCTTCCTTCGGGAACCCGTGCATTCTGGTCTCTCGCCAAGGCTGTCCAAGGGAACTTCTGTCAGCCATCCCTCCCATCTCTGCACAGAGAGGACGACTCACTGGCCCATGCCGCAAAAGAGAAAGCCGATCTGTTGTGCTCTCTTTTTGCGTCCAACTCGACTCTAGATGACGGGGGGAACACACCGCCGACCATCCCGCGATGTGAGTGCTCCATGCCGGATGTGCGATTTACACAGCGCTCGGTTCGCAAAGCACTCTTCTCCCTGGACGTCAGCAAGTCGAGTGGGCCCGATGGAGTCCCTCCCATTGTGCTGAAGACGTGTGCTCCAGAGTTGGCACCGGTTTTAACGCGTCTTTTCCGGTACTCCTACTCCCAAGGCGTAGTCCCGAATTCATGGAAGACAGCTTTGGTCCACCCGATCCCTAAAAAAGGCGACCGCTCAGACCCGTCCAACTACAGGCCTATCGCCATCACCTCCTTGTTCTCCAAAATAATGGAATCCATTATAAACTGCCAGCTCATGAGGTACCTTGAGGATCACCAGCTGATCAGTGACCGTCAGTACGGTTTTCGTCGGGGTCGATCAGCAGGTGATCTTTTAATTTACTTAACTCATAGATGGGCGGAGGCAGTAGAGTCCAAGGGGGAGGCATTGGCCGTTAGTTTGGACATAGCGAAGGCCTTCGATCGGGTCTGGCACAAGGCGCTTCTTTCGAAGCTTCCTTCCTATGGGCTTCCCGAGAAATTGTGCAAATGGATCACCAGTTTCCTTGCTGATCGGAGCATCAAGGTCGTAGTAGACGGTGCATGCTCTGATTACAAGCCTATCAACGCTGGTGTTCCACAAGGCTGCGTGCTATCACCAACGCTGTTTCTCCTGCATATCAATGATATGTTGCTAACTGGTAGCATTCATTGCTATGCAGACGACAGCACTGGGGATGCCTTATATACCGGCCGTGCCAATATTTCTCGGGAAAACGTCGCCGAGTACCGGGACAAACTTGTGTCTGAAGTCGAGTCTTTGCTTAACAAAGTCTCGGATTGGGGCCGACTAAATCTAGTCCAGTTCAATCCCCAGAAGACACAAGTTTGCGCGTTTACCGCTAAAAAGAATCCCTTTGTCGTATCTCCTCAGTTTCAAGGCACTCCCCTTGCTGCCTCAGCCAGTATCGGAATCCTTGGCGTCGACATATCGAATAGCGTGCAGTTTCGTGGTCACTTGGAAGGGAAGGCCAAATTGGCCTCTAAAAAGCTTGGCGTGCTCAGCAGAGCGAGACAGTATTTCATGCCGGCACATCGCTTGCAACTTTACAAAGCGCAAGTTCGGCCCCACATGGAATACTGTTCTCATCTCTGGGCCGGGGCACCCCAGTGCCAGCTCCTTCCACTTGACCGCATCCAGCGCAGAGCGATTCGAATCGTCGACGACCGAGTTCTTTCCGATCGGCTCGATACACTGGCACTGCGTAGAGATGTTGCATCTCTTTGCGTATTTTATCGCATCTATCACGGGGAGTGCTCTGAGGAATTGTTCGGACTAATTCCAGCCGCTCAATTTCACCATCGCACGTCGCGACAAAACTTGCGTTACCATCCATACCATCTGGATGATTGGCGGTCCACCACTGTGCGATTTAGAAGAAGTTTTCTCCCTCGCACAACTTCTTTGTGGAATCAATTACCACCAGCGAATTTTCCGAACCGATACGACTTAGGAACCTTCAAGAAAAGAGCTTACACCTTTCTAAAAGGCCGGCAACGCATCTGCAATTCCCCTGGTGTTGCGGTTGTTCATGGGCGGCGGTAGTCACTTAACATCAGGTGAGCCGCATGCTCGTTTGCCCCCTATTCCATAAAAAAAAAAAAAAAAAAAAAAACATATTGAAGTCGAGGCTGTAATTATTCTTCGTTACACTTTTACTTAAGTAGAAATTATAGGCAGATTTTTTTTTTTTACTAAAGTTTAGTCATTCAGAAACAAAAACAGAAACTGTTTAACTGTTTATTCAACATAGATTATAAATAATATTTATTGAAAGTCACTCTTTTGTTTATTTTACCACTGGTACGAAAACACCTCAGTCCTGGGAAGAACTAGTAATTAATCCAGCGCGCCTTTTTTTAAATTAAAAAGCTTACTTCTAGATTTCAAAAAAACGGCCAAGTGCGAGTCGGACTCGCCCATGAAGGGTTCCGTAGCAGCAAGTAACATAATATAAAAGTTCTTGTAGTTTGTTGTAACTTTGATCGATGTTTTAATAATAGTGTATTTTTTTATATTTTTATATTTGAGTCGATTGAATGAAAGGTAAATTGCGGTTTAAGATTTATGACGCATTAAAAAAAAGTACTTACTAGATCTCGGTGAAAGCAATTTTAGGTGGAAATTTACATGGTAATGTACATTATATATTTTTTAGTTTTATTATTCTCTTATTTTAGAAGTTACAGGGGAGGGGGGCACTCATTTTACCACTTTGGAAGTGTCTCTCGCGCAAAATATTTAGTTTAGAAAAAAATTATATTATAAACCTCAATATCATTTTTGAAGACCTATCGACAGATACCCCACACGTATGGTTTTGATGAAAAAAAATTGAGTTTCAGTTCTAAGTATCGGGAACCCTCAAAATTGATTATTTTTTTTTCTATTTTTGTGTGAAGATTTTAATGCGGTTCACAGAATACATCTACATACCAAGTTTCAACATAGTATATATAGTTTCGGATAAAATATATAGTAGTTATAGCTTCGGATAAAAGTGGCTGTGCCATACGGACGGACAGACAGACATGACGAATCCATAAGGGTTCCGGTTTTTTTCATTCGGCTACGGAACCCTAAAAACACTCAACAAATTTTTCGAAGCTACCATTGCTTGTTGCCTCTGAAATTTTGCGGTGACGCAGGGTAGTCTATCGTGTCCAATCGTACCGATTATGGAAATAAAGCATTTCTAGCGATGGGTCTATTAATTTATATTTTTGCGAACTCTGCTATTGAAATATTAAACTTAACCATGACAAAAAAGAACACAGAATAGAATAGAATATAGACAATATAGATTATAAATAATTTTTATTGTAAGTTATTTTTTAGTTTGAGCACTGGCAAATCACCTCTGTCCTGGAAAGAACAAAGAACCGGTAAGAAACTTTTTTTTTCACGGTAATATTAAATAATTTAAAAACTCTCATTTAAGTAAGATTTGAATTGATCATTACATTCCCGGAGCAAGAACAGGTGCACTCTCTCATAGTCCAATAGGACGGTAATTGGACACGGCCGGAGAGATATCAGGTGCAGATCTAGCGGCTTTACGTGCTTTCTGCGACACGGGAATTGTATTTCATCCTCATGCCTCTGAAACTTCCTCGCCAACTTCCTGAATCCGTCCGCTACAGAGAATTTCTTGACAGAAAGACTCAATAACTGATTTTGGGACAACCCACATTTCGAGCCCGGGATCACATAATCAGCAATCGCGGTTACGACAACTAGACCAACGAGGCAGTGATCACTATAGACGTGTTACTGTTTTTACTTTGTTATTGTAATGGTTATTTTAACGGATTTCAAAAAAATGAGTAAAGTTGTCAATTTTACTGCATTCATTGTTACGCAATAATTATCTTCGCCAGTTGTAAATCGATTATAATTATTCTTTTCTAGGGTTCCGCACCCAAAACATAACCAACGGTACCCTATTACTAAGCCTCCGCTCTCCCTCCGTTCGTCCGTCCGTCTGTCTGCCAGCGGACTGTATCGTTATGTCGATATGCTATCCTATTACGTATCGCATGATAAGTAATAGGTAGACTGTTGAAATTTTCACAGAATGTGTATTTCTGTTACCGCTGTAAAAGCAAATAAAAAAATTAAAATAAATTTTAAATTAAAAGGGACTCCTCTACTAAAAACGTGTATTACGACGGTACGGAACCCTTCGCACTCGACTCGTACTTGGCGGTTACTATTAAATAGTCTATCATTCAACTACTACTACAGTGGACCCCGGTAATCCGACAAACATTTAGCAGGGTGGTGTCAGACTCGAATTTGTCGGATTATAGAGTACTGCCTAAGACCCCCTATAGTCCGGTATTTTTTATAAATGAGTACCTTGTAATCCGACAAATTCCAGATCTAATGATAAGATTCTATATGTTATATATATTATGTACTCTGAAGTACAAATTATACTTCATTATGTATGTCAAATTTAGTAAATTAAACAACACAATAGGGAGCTTACATTTTATTATAAAATTAACGTCACTAATGCTATAGAACTTACAAAAAATATGCAATAACTTTATATTAGGAAATAATTGTGTACAAACAAATGTACATACTAAAATAATCAAAAATTATGAATCAAGTTATAATTTGTTCAATCATGCGTTTGCGAAGATTGCCAAAAAAATTCTAATAATAAATAATAGACCACGTCGGATTACAAGGGGGTGCCGGATTAGACAGGGGCCGGAGTACCGGGGGTCCACTGTATTTAAATTAGAAGAGAAAATGATTAGGAGAAATGTTTTAATTGAAAAATTCAGATAACATTCTAGTTGAAATCTTGAGGTTATGAAATAGCTTAGTGCACTAATTATCATCATAATCGTTATTACAACCCTTCACTAGTCCACTGATAAGCATAGGCCTCTCCCAAAAAATGCCACAGAACACGGTCCTGAGCCATCTGCATACAGGAGTCTTCTCAAAAGTATGAAATAAATTTTTTCTACGAAAGTAAAAATATACTTTAAAACAAGTTCTTTATGATTCCATAGGTTCTGAGGTCGGTGCTAAGACATAGTGAGATGAAATTATTTTATCTTTTTGTTTAGTTTTTAACCGACTTCAGAAAGAGGAGGTTCTCAGTTCGAGTGTATGTTTTTTGTATGTATATTACGCAATATACATACAAAAAACATACCAAACCAATTTTGATGATTCTTTATTTATTAAATATGTTATATCTCGAGAATGGTTTTATATAAATTTGGAGCAAAAATTTCACCTCTAAGGGTAGCAAACAAATAACTTCTTTTTTATAACGATTCCTTATATTTACGCGAACATTACACATTAAATAAAACTACTTATACTTTATCACGTTTTCGCAACTTTTTGATTTTATCACGTTTTTATCCTTCTACAAGATGCAGGAGTGTACAAGATTGATTGTGAAAGTGGTGTCTCGTATATAGGGCAAACAAAACGATATATAGAAACCCGCGAAGAGAACATATGTGACGTGAAACACCAACGCTTGGGGAAGTCAGTTTGTGATCATATCCTAGACGACCCTCGCCATTATTTAAATTTGATAAACCCAAGCATACCACTGCAAGACTTTAAGACACATTAAGTTCATTCTGTGTAGATCGGACCAAAATTAATAATTAATAAAGGTAAAAGTACTCCGGGTTTACTCTGACAACGTAACGTGGTAGAGCCACGCTGCAGCTATATTACTAGTATAGTCGTAGCGCGAATGTAAGTGCAAATAACAGTTTAACACTGCTGTGTGTCGTATGGTGAGTGTAGAGAACCGGAGACCCTTTTTACTGGAAAAGAGGCATTCCATCTTAGTCCTCACGGGTGACAACGCATCTGCATTTTGATTCGCAAACGAAGATAGATGTAGATGTCTATGCGCCACAGTAACCACTTACCATCAGGTGGACTGTGTGCTCGTTTGTCACCCTATCCTATAAAAAAAAACATCGGGACGTCAACCCCCTCAGTCCCCCATGACTATGGGCGCTGAAAAGCATCCGAAACGTCGGTAACTAAAAATAAGTACAATTAAACGCGATAAAATCCGTAAAAGTAGTTTTATGCAACTTATCTTTTAGCAATTTTATGTCGCTAAAGTTATAATTATTTAGAATTCGGTTGTAAAAATAAAATGTCTCTTACAGAATAATATAAAACAAACATTTCTGTATTATCTATAAGTCCTAGTCATTGTTGAGTGGCTCTATTCTTTGTCTCTATCCCAACAAAAACAACCTATGGTTTTATTGAACTTAAAACTGATGTTGCGCTTCACCTAACTAAGCTGTTATTTTTAATAGAATACGAGTGACAAACGAGCACACAGTCCACCTGATGGTAAGTGGATGTTGTGGACTATAGACATCTACATCTACCCTCAACTACGAATCAAAATGCAGATGCGTTGTCACCCCTGAGGACTAAGGTAAAATACCTCAGCTCAAGTAAAAGGTTCTCCAGTTCTCCACACTCACCATACGAAACACAGCAGCATTAAGCTTCTATTTCACGCTGGTATTCTGTGAGAGCGTGGTCATTCCCTGGTCGAGCCGACCTGTTCTACCTGCATTAAAAGTTAGGATAAGGGTTAAAGCTTGAAAATTAAATATATTGTTATCTTTATTTTTTCAAATTTACCAGTAAATTTGTTCAATCTCAAAAAATTTGACGGCTCCGTGGTGCAGCGGCTTAGCATGAGTTGCTGCACTGGGGGGCGCGGGTTCGAATCCCGCACGGAACAAGTATTTGTATGGCCTATAAATAATTGTTCCGGGTCTGGATGTTTGTCCTTGTGCAATTTGTGTTTGTAAACTGCCTCCACGATACAGGAGAAAATCCTAGTGTGGGGGTAACGTTTTATAAAAAAAAAAAGAATAAAAAAGATTTAAATAAAAAATGGAGAATGATGTAATATTTTATTCAATTTCAACTGGTTTTCTATTTATTAATTTACCAGCTCTTGTAACAAGCAACAATTACCACGAAGAATGCTTTATTAGGCATGTACTTGGAATTTTAACTCTCATTAATAATTTCGAGTTAAAGTCTCCTAGTTAAATTTTGTTTATCGCATTAAGTATCCAACATCTTTAGAAACGTTATAAAATCTAGTTAAGTACACTCGTAGTTTCTTAGCAACATTCCCTAGTAACAAAAATTTCAAAGTAAAGCTGCCCCAACCCCAAACAAATGTATTTCTTGCGTCGGCTTGTATTTCTAACGCTGCTTGATTCTTTACGACAATACTGGCAGTCAAGATTCCTGAAAAAGCTGTTTATGTTTCCACGATTCGAAATTCAAAACTGTTGGAACGTATCCTTTCTCATCAACTGTTTCAGCTGCCCTATCGGTTTTCGATCAGTGTGCTACGTGGCGCGGTGACGTACGCACGCTCCTGTCTCGTTTTGATCGTATCTCGATTTGTTTATTCACGAACACGTGTTGCGACTTCAGATTATAAACATTCACGGGAAGGGAGATGAATGGTTTGATTCTTTGTGAATAAATGTAACTCAAGTATAGTGAAGTGTTAATAATATTTTTCTTGTACTAGCGATATTTTCTTGTGGTGACTTACAGCTATTTAATTCGTCATTAAAAAAAAGTTACATTGATATTGAATTTAAATTAGCATGTAGTTTATTTATATATTGCAATTGGAAGTAGATTAGATATGTCATGGAGCGGTTATCGAATTTAGATGTGTGCATGCCAGTGCAGGCGAAGACGGGAGTCGTTTTAATGCAGTTTTTAATAGCTCTGGTGATGTTAACCACCGTCCAAGGATTAGTGGATATGGAAGAATTCATAAGTGATCTTGATCTCCCCGGTGAGTAGAAAACTTAATATTAACCACAGTAAATTTGTCAAAAAACAGTAACATTTTGTAATAATTAGAGAATTATTATCGCCATCACCATGAACTAAATTTATACGAATTTAAATTAATGTTAATGTTTAAAACTATGAACTGAGTGTGTATTTGTTGAACAGGTAAATATAAAAATTTATTGATACGAATAAATTTATTACACTTTATTTAACTAAAGTATGTCTAGCAGTCAGCATAAAAATTGATTACGCAGGTAATATAAATATGATTATTCCAGATTTAAATTATTAGGAATAATGATGATAAAGTTAATAAAAATATATTTATTTCTAAACTTCCTTTATTATCATAAACATGCTCATTGATTAACTTTAATGTATAATATCTGAAATATTCATCTACATCAAATGTTTAGAGCTGGCTGTTAGAAAAAGATTTATCTATACAAATAAATAAAATTGAAGTGTATGTTTGTAATGTTAAAATAACAGCTTTTTACTAAATGCATATGAATGTATATACGATACATATAACAAAAACACAATTGTTTAAATTTTTGTCTGTCTGTCTGTCTATCTGTCCGTCTGTTTGTACCGGCTAATCTCGGAAACGGCTGGACCGATTTCGACGGGACTTTCACTGGCAGATAGCTGATGTTCTAAGGCGTAACTTAGGCTACTTATATTTGAGGAAAAGAATTAGGGTTCTGAGCAATATAATTAAAACCTCAAATTACAAGCGGACAAAGTCGCGGGTAACAGCTAGTAAAAAATATAAAACAGACATGCCTATATTATGTACATTATTCGGGTTTCTTAGACGTTAACGCTTGAAAAAATAGTACTGTAATTCTTTGATTGTAACTGAGACTAACTTATAGGTATCACATTTACGCCCGGTCGCCCGGTTAACAGTGCACATAATAATATATTGCGTTTACATACTAGAAGTAAGTAATGTTTATAATAATCGTGCACTGTCTGACAAGGGCTTCGCCAAAATAATATTGCACTCGCCTAAAATTTTTGTCTGTCTGTCTGTCTGTCTGTTTGTTCCGGCTAATCTCCGAAACGGCTGGACCAATTTTGACGGGACTTTCACTGGCAGATAGCTGATTTCATAAGGAGTAACTTAGGCTACTTTTATTTTAAAAAAATAATTAGGGTTCTGCACAAAAACATAAAAACCCTAACACGCGAACGAAGTCGCGGGAAACAGCTAGTACAACAATAAAAGCACTAATTACTTTTCTTTGTATATGATTGATGTATTGTGATGTATTGTGGTCGTAGCGACTTGCGGCCTAAGTATTCATCAAGAAATATACCTACATAAAATATACTTAATATATATATATCTACATACATACAGACATATATGTATATATATATATATATATACACACCTAAATATACCATAACTAATTACATAATTGAAGCATTAAACTAGTGATATATCTTCTATTGCATTAATAAAATATATAACAAACTTACTATTACTTATATACAATCAATAAATTTACTATAAAAATTATTTACTAATACACCCAATAAATATATCATCTAAACGCTGCCTTATATGTGATTATTAAAATGAACTAGATAGTTTAGAAATAAAATGATTACCTACCTACTTTGGGTTGACTATTGACTATTGATTTTGTAACACCCATAAAAGTTAATCACTCAGACCAAGGCAATCCATTTGTGGCTGAAGATGGAACCCATACACAACAATTGAGTTACAGTGGAGAGCAGTTAAGAGGTTTTTCAGAAAACAAAATTATAACAATTAACATTTCGTTGTCTCAATTACCACTATAATAGCAGAGTTTAGAGCAACCTGACTTTATAGATAGGATAGGTTGAATCTGTACTAAAACACTTTTGCACATAGTAGAGACATGCTGCAGCTATATTAGTAGTATAGTTGTAGCACGAATGGGTCGGCTCGACTGGGGAAGAACCACGCTCTCACAGAATACCAGCGTAAAATAGCAGCTTAACACTGCTGTGTTTCGTATGGTGAGTGTAGAGAACCGGAGACCCTTTTTACTGGAAAAGAGGAATTCCATCTTAGTCCTCACGGGTGACAACTCATCTGCATTTTAATTCGCAAATGAAGATAGGTGTAGATGTCTGTCTATGGGTCACAGAAACCAATTACCATCAGGTGGACTGTGTGCTCGTTTGTACTCTAATTCTATTTTAAAAAAATCAGAATTAGCACGCCCCGATTCCACGTAGTCATGTCTGCTCTACCCCTAGTGTCTTGTAAAGCTGTAGGCGCGGAGGGAATGCTCACCTCCGCAACTTTGGCTTATTGGTCGTCCTCGTCCTCTACGGCTCGCACAGGTGCCTGCGATTTGCTGCGCAAGGGCGAAGGGGCTGCACTTCTCGCAGCGCCTAAGCCGTTGCAGAAGTAATTTTCGGTCAATATTCCTATGAAAAAGTGAGGATATGATTTTACAAAAAAAATCATTACTCATAAACTATACTTTTCCGCAAGGGGGAAGGGTAGAGGGGCATCCCCTGAACCCACCCTCTCCTCCAACCCCTTCTCAACCCTGTTCGCATGTTCCGGAAGTTTATAGTTTTACCTGTACTTCTTTTGGTCCAACTATCATCACACGATATTCATTGTCAGTTAGGTTTTTTTTTCATATATTCAAAATATTAAAGAAAAAAACAAAATGTTTTTTTAGCCCTACAGCAGAAGCCACACACGGTTTAGTTGCTGTGGTGTATTAACTATAAACTAACATATTATATTTTAATTTAAATCTGGGTGTACGTACCCCACAGACGGCACTGTATGGTCACAGCCTACCTATGTTCTTTTTAGGCTGTGGTTTTTTTTATAGGTTAAGGGTGACAAACGAGCACACAGTCCACCTGATGGTAAGTGGTTGCTGTGGCCCATAGACATCTACATCTATCTTCGATTAAGAATCAAAATGCAGATGCGTTGTTACCCATGAGGACTTAGATGGAATGCCTCGTTTCCAGTATCGTAATATAGCTGCAGCATGGCTCTACCACGTAGAAAAGGTATGGTGATGTAACGCAGTAAGTACATGTTGTACCGCGTTTAATATAAATTTCGATATTATAAACAAGTTACAAACTTGTCTTGTGATATTCCTTCATTGATTACAGCCTCAAACTATTATATCGTTTAGTGGCGGTGTAAGAATATGCACTACTCCTTAGCATCCAGTGAAAGTAGCAAGAGGCGGCAGAGGGAAACAAATCAGGATATGGGCAGCAGCATCTTCCTAATAACGACTAAAAATAAAAAAACTGAGGTTGCCAACCCGCTTGCCTTGCGTGGGAACTGTGGCAAATATGAGGCAATCTATGTGGAAGTCCCATGTTTAGCAATGGATTTTAATAGGGTTTAACGGTAACGGTAACTCTACCATTTATACGCATATTAGTTGGTAATTCTATAAATAAGTGTATGTTTAGCGCTCAGGGCGGTAGGCCAGTCACGTTACACGTGGCACCAGTCACGTTTTATATGTGGTAGAGCCATGCTGCAGCTATATTAGTGGTATAGTTGTAGCACGAATGGGTCGGCTCGACCGGGAAAGGACCACGCTCTCACAGAATACCAGCGTAAAGTGGCAGCTTGACAATGCTGTGTTTCGTATGGTGACTGTGGAGAACAGGATACCCATTTTACTAGTAAAGAGGCATTCCATCTTGGTCCTCACGGATGACACGCATCTGCATTTTGATTCTTTATTGAGGATAAATGTAGATGTCTATGGGTCACGGCAACCACTTACCACTGTGTGCTCGTTTGTCACCCTATACTATAAAAAAAACATATCGTTGCATCTTCTAGTCAAGGAGCGTGCTACCATCAGTTGTTACTCCTGCGGCAAACGTGACCAGCCACTACAGTTTACAAGCACGGAGGGCTGTGTTAGTAATCTTGAATTCCCGAAAAGTTCCCATCGATGTAAATTAACATTAGTAAGCCCTAGTAGCACAGGAGCTTAGTGCTCGGTGTAAATTTTACAGTAGGTACGCGAGCAACTCGGGTTTGATCTCTGCCGTCATCAATGAAATTGTTATTTGCACATTAAGTTTTTATTTGTACTTAAGTGCTGATATACCCAAGTGCTCGGCGGTGAAGGAAAACATCGTGAAGAAACCTGCATGTCTAAGAAATTACAAAGAAATATTTCAAAGACATGTGAAATTCGCCAATACGCATTAGACTAACGTGGCGGTCATTTCCTTCCTTCCTTCCTTGTTGCGCTCAGTAGTGGAACGTATATAGACTGTAATTTTACTTTTTACTTTACATATTATTACAATAAAATGTTAAGGAAACACGCTATATCTTCCTTTCAAGAACGTTTCAAATAAGTTATATCGATAAACAAACATACAAACTTTGCTAACTTACAAAAAGGGATTGGAAATTCAACGGGCGAGAAACCGGAAAAGCAAAATTAGACGGATTTCCACGTGAGTGTGCCAATTTCCAAATAAACTCTATTTTCTGTGGAGTGTATTCGCAATATAGCTACATAAAGTTGTTTGCTCTTTATTAACACTGTTAAATTTGTTCAGGTGTTTCTTTGTCGTATGTCGAATGTTGCTGAAGTATAATGAGTATTGTATAAAATATAGATAGAAATAGTGTGCTCACTTTTTGTACGATATATTTCAATATCTATTTTCTTATAGTGACCGATAATTTAACCTGATTAAGTGTTGTGCGTCCTAAAAGTGATTCTTAGAAGAAGATAACGTTTCTGCGAATCCTTAACTGTTTAGTTTTAATTATCTTAAGCCAGCAAAATAACAATAAAAAATCTATGCCAACCCGCTTGCCAAACGTGGCAACTATGATAATGTACACCCTCATGGCGAGGGTTGCTAAAAAACGGCCCCCAGTCCCCGGCGTTTCTCGCTATTCCTAGCTACAGACCTCCTATGGAGGTTCGGCTTACACCTAAGGCGACTCGACCTGGCAACATTAACGCACGGACCCTGATGACTGTGAGGAGATCCTGGAGCTGGAAGTAGAGATAGAAAAATTGCGGTGGTATGCTAACCCGCTCCTCCTCAATAACCTTAACATTGTCTCCCAACGGATAGGTCTTAAGATGAACGTGTTCAAAACAAAGGTCATGTGTAACGTCCATGTCACTACTATGCCGATAGTTGTTGGGAGCGCTACGCTTAAAGTTGTTGAAGAGTACCTGAAAGAAATAGTCCGACTAGATAAGTACAACTTTGACCGAGAGTTCAATCGCCAATTTAATTTGTTTGGGCAGCGTTCGGGAGATTACGACAAATCTTCCCGTCAGGCAGCAGTGTCTTCCTAATGAGAGTTGAAGCTTAGATGTTTTGCGGCATCCCTTAAAACTTCAAAATAAGATTAGACCTATGGATTTGAGACGTGGTTCTTCACTGCTGGCCGTATGAGAAAGCTTAAGGCCGTTGTAGTGATAGAACCCTAGATAGTAAGCCCACTTGGAACGACCTCCTCTAACTGATCCTATTGTGGTAGACCAAGCAACAGCTACTAAGCCCCGGCCTCCTACCATGACAAAGCGGGAACCCGTTCAAGGGTGTATGTTATACATGGGTCAACGCTTCTGCATTTTGATTCTCAATCGAGGATAGATGTAAATTTCTATGGGTCATGGTATCCACTTACGAGCACCATCAGGTGGACTGTGACTAAAACTGTTGAAGGGCGCTGTCAGCGCCTACACCGGAGATCTAGAACATCTTCTGCGGTCAAAGTGAAGTTGAATTTGAGAATTAAATTGACATGAAATTCATTGTCATTTTAACCGACTTAAGAAGGTAGGAAGTTATCAATTCCTCTGTATTTTTTGTGTGTACGCTACGTGATATCTTCGCCAATTATGAACCGATTTTAATGATTCTTTTATTATTTAGTATATTATAGCTATAGATCATAGTTTCATATAAAATTCTACATAAAGCAAATAATAGAAGATGTAAGTTTGATGTAAATTAATAGATGATGTTCTGGTATTTACCTTGAGCTTTAGATATTGTATAGTCCATTTAAAAAGGGCAAAAGAAATAGTTTTGTATGTATGCTAATTTTTATCATGATGGTGAACCAATTTTAATCATTCTTTTACCAGATATTTATTTTTCACGGGTATTTTGTATGTATGTATGTTTGTAAATTTCTTTATTACTTCGTATCTTCCAAACGGCTGGATGGATTTTTTATTGAGTACACTATACCTAGATTGTGATTTGATGCAAAATTTGCCTATAAGTTTGAATTATAGGGAATAAAATTTTAATGTAACAATATAGACGACGTTCTAGAACCTACCTTGAGCTTTGGTTATTGTATATTCCTTTTAAAGAGGGTAAAATAAATATTTTTTATGTATGCTGCGTGATATTTTCGCAGATTGTGAATCGATTTTGATCATTCTTTTTATACTGAGTAGACTAGAATATACCTAGATCGTGGTTTAATATAAAATTCCACATTGAGGATGTAACCCGTCTAGTGGCGCGTAAGAATACTCACTACCCCATATCTTCCCGTGGGTGTCGTAAGAGGCGACAGAGAGAAACTGAGGGAGAGGATGGGCAGCAGCATCTTTCTGATAACAGCTATACAACAATAAAAAAACTGCGGTGGCCAACCCGCTCGCCAAGCGTGGCAACTATGGCAATATACCCCTCATGATAGTAACGAAGAGATGGCCCCCAGTTCCCGGCGGCCCCGCTATTCCTGGCTACGGTGGCGACCATGGTAACGGCGGGGCAGGGGGTATGAAGCTGCAGTCTTCAGTAGATTTGACAGCATACAGGCAACTGAACAGACAGATCTCCAAATGCATGCAGCGGGACTTACGCAACTTTAATACTGCTCGTATTGAGGAAGCGATCGAGCGGAACCAGGGCTCAAATTGTACAGAAGTCCGAAGAGTACAATTTGCCATTATATCTGGCGTATGTGGACTATGAGAAAGCCTTTGATTCCGTCGAAATTTGGGCGGTGCTGCAGTCCCTTCAGCGGTGCCAAGGTGACTGTCGGTATATCGAAGTACTGAAGTGTTTGTACAGTAGAGCTACGATGGCTATCCGAGTACAGAACCAGAGTACGAAACCTATCCAATTGCAGAAAGGTGTAAGACAGGGTGACGTTATATCCCCGAAACTCTTCACCGCTTTATTGGAAGACGTTTTCAAGTTTCTAGACTGGAAAGGATACGGTATTAACATCAATGGCGAGTACATCACTTACCTTCGATTTGCCGATGATATAGTCCTCATGGCAGAATCGCTGGAGGACCTTAGCACTATGCTCAATGAACTCAATAGTGTTTCCCAACGGACAGGTCTTAAGATGAACATGGACAAAACAAAGATCATGTTTGTCCATGTCACACCTATGCTGGTAGTTCTTGGGAGCACTAACCACGAAGTTTTTGACGAGTATGTTTACCTGGGACAAATAGTCCGACTAGGTAAGTCCAACTTCGACCGAGAGTTCAATCGACGCATTCAACTATGTTGGGCAGCGTTCGGGAAATTACGGCACATCTTCTCGTCAGGTATACCTCAAAAATTGAAAACGAGACTGTACAACCAGTCCGTGTTGCCAGTGATGACCTATGGAACTGAGACGTGGTCCTTCACTGTTGGCCGGATGAGGAAGCTCAAGGTCGCTCAGCGAGCTATGGAGAGGGCTATGCTCGGAGTTTTTCTGTGTGATAAACTTCGAAATGAGGATATCCGCACTAGAACCAGAGTGACCGATTAGTAAGCTGAAGTGGCAATGGGCCGGCTATATAGTTCGAAGAACCGACAACCGATGGGGAAAAAAGGTTCTCGAGTGGCGCCCTCGTACCGGCGGACGAAGTATAGGGCGTCCCCCACTAGATGAAGTGACGACCTGTTAAGATATGCAGGAAGTCCATGGATGCAGGGGGCTCAGGACCGTGCTTTGTGGCATTCCTTGGGGGAGGAATATGTTCAGTAGTGGACTTGTAAAGGGCTGTAATGATGATGATTGAGGATGGAATAATAGAGGATGTAATTTTAATGTGAAGATTGAGACGAAGGTAAAATAAATATTTTTGTGTGTGTGCTACTTGATATCATCACAGATTGTGAACCAATTTTAATTATTCTTCTTTTAATAATTAGACTATACCTAGATCATGCTTTCATGTAAATTTCACTATTAGTATAGATAATAGGAGATTTAATTTTAATGTAAAATTATGAACAACGTTCTAGTGCTTAATCCTGAGCTCCGAGATATTGTACAGTAAATTTAAAAAGGTTAAACTAAATAACACAATCTTACAGCTTCGAAAGTCGGGGCCTTAATTCTTAGCTACGCTTTGTCTTAACGCCGTCTTCAGAAGCTATTAAATTATGTGAAAATTCTTTTATTCTTTTTAGGTTTATGAAGTCTCTTTACAATTATTACCAGTGATAACCAGTATTTCCCTACCTACTATCCTACATAATAATAATTGTTTCTGTAGCCCAATATGGTATCGCTACAGTTATAGCCAATCAAAAATTCACTGCTAGGCCTCCACCATAGATTAACTCATAGGAGGTATATTTGCCATAGTTGCTGCGATGTTCAGGTGAGTTGACAACCGCAGTTTTTTTTTAGTTGTTTTTAGGAAGTCACTGTTGACCATCTTTTATTTTATTTCCCTTTGTCGCCTCTTACAACAACCTCGGGATGATATTTCGTAGGGGATATTCTACACTGCTATTACACGGTAAAATATGCCAAAATACTCCTGGTTATAAAAGCTTATATACCCTTAGATTAATTACAACAGTACGCGAACAACCCGTGTATGATCTCCGCCGCCACCAACGAAATTGTTAATTGCAAATTTAAGTACTCATTTACCACGCGCTCATCAAAGGAAAATATCGTGAGGAAATTTGAAGAATACTCGTAAAATGTGATTCGAGGACATGTGAAATCCCCCAATATAAACTGTAGCAATACAGTGGACTAACTGCTCTTAAAAATCGGAACTAAGGGGAAGATATTGCCCAACAGTGAAGCGTATATAGGTAGATTTTATTTTACTTTTATTAATTCTTTACTTTGAAGACAGGCAAAAATTGTGAGTATTATGAAATCTACGCCGAAATTCAATGCTGAGCTGACTGTGTAAAAACGTAGACCTTTGCAATTTTATGCATACGGACGCTCGTATACTTCTTCCCCCCAATTATTCTGCCCTTTTTCAATCCTATGCCTCATCTTTAAAGACGGTTGGACGAAACGTTATGTCTGTGAATACGCCTGTAATCTCGCGTCGAACTTATAAATGCTAGTGAAGTGTCGTTAACTGTTCGCCTGGTGCCTGTGCCGATTGGTAACTTTATACCGTTTGGCTTCTTATTATCCTCTTTCACTTTCTAAATTCTGTTTCCTTCACTTGCATATCTGTACCAACGTCAGTAGCTGTTAAAAACTGAAAATTACCATCGTAGGTAATCGAAGTGAGCGGAAAAGGTCACGGCTAACAAGATATACAAAAATCCCCAGATTAAAATCAGCCAAATTTTGTGCAACTCCAGTCAAAGTTTTAAACAGCGTTCGATTATAATTATAACTATCATCGTTTTATTCACCAAAGCGTAATAACATCGCAATCGCTTTAAATTAAAAACTATAGCGATGAAATTTACACAGGCAGCAAAATGTCCGCTCGGGACCGACAACGCGCTACGTAACTATGTAGTATGGGCTTAATGTTTATCAAATTTTAAATTCAATGTTCTACGCTGCCTATACTATAAGCAAGTTATTAACAAATGTTTTGATGACGTGGTTCTTTTTTTTATATTTATGTTTATTTTAATAAATCAAATACCGACAACATAAAATTATTGAGCGGAATAAATAGGTTTATCTGTACACCATTTATCATCGACACCATGTTCCATGTGCACAGTGTGGAGAACCGGAGACCATTTATACTGGTATTCTATTTAGCGAACTTCTACCAGCACATAAAACTTGAGCCACCAGTATTTATGGCTGCAGTGTCTATGGGTCCTTTTACCGGAACACTTCGGTCCCAACGTGATCATGGGTGCTGAAGCACACGAAACGTCGGAAATTAAAAATATTAATATTAATTGCGATAAAATCCGTAAAATTTGTTTCATTTATAATAAGTTAGAAGTAATAAACTATATAAGTTAGAGTTGCTGTTGATTTGCACATTTGATTTATCATTTTGGGGATATTTTGTATGTACCTAACTGTGTGTTATGATTTTTATAACGTAAAAGTTAATATTGAGAAATATTCCTAAATAATTTCGACACTAATTTCCAACAAATGCATGAAGGTTAAACGACTTTACTTACTAATATAAGAGGCTCGAGACCATTAAAAACCGAGATGAAAAAATATATAATTATAATTATCCTTTCAAATTTCTATATTAAAATTTGGAATTTAAGAGCAAACGAAACAGTCGAGCAATAATTAAAATATCAATAGTAAGGCTTCATTTATTGTGAAAATCATTAGCTATTGCTCGACTTTCCCCAGGCTAAGTTTGCAGAAGTTTATTTCGTACAATCAAAATTAATGTTCATGATAGTAATAATATCATATTTTATAAATAATAATATCAGTTTTCTAATTTAAATTACCAAAGAAAAATCACTAATTTGTAATAAAATAAAAAAGTGTCGTTTTCGTATAAAGCTTTTTTTTACAATCCTTTTAAAAAAACGTTACACCCACACTAGGATTTTCTCCTATATCGTGGGGGCAGTTTACAAACAGAAATTGCGCAAGGACAAACATCCAGACTCGGAACAATTATTTGTAGGACACAAATACTTGTTCCGTGCGGGATTCGAACCCGCGCCCCCCAGCGTAGCAACTCATTGCTAACCCACTGCGCCACGGAGCCGTCCACGAGCTACGTCACGGAGCTGTAGTGACAAATAAACTTACAGTTAATGTGAAGGTTGGTGATTAAAACCTGCAGCCAACTTTAATAAAGAAGAAAGACACATGGGATGCCACCCCTGAGAACTAAGATGGAATGTCTCACAGTTTGTAATTACACTGGCTCCCTATTCCTTTTATAACGGAGAAAAGCAGCACAAGCACTTCTATTTGGCTGCAAAAAAAGTAAGAAGTACCTTCCCAGACGGACTGCTAAGCAGAAACCTTTTGACTTTGACGGCTCCGTGGCGCAGTAGCTTAGCAATGAGTTGCAGCGCTAAAGACCGTGGAATCAAATCCCGCACGGAACAAGTACATGTATGGACTACAAATAATTGTTCTGGGTCTGGATGTTTCTCCTTGTGAAATTTTTGTATTTGAACTGCACTCGCAATACAGGAGAAAATTCTAGTGTGGAGGTAATGTTTTAATTATTTACAGCGACAATTTATCCCCTCGGCTACCTCGGCTTTTATAGGAGTAGTACCGACCGAAAAATAAACTGGAGTCGAGTCAACTTCATATACCATTAAATAAGGAAAAACATTATTTATATAAAGCATTATAATATAATAGGTATTTATCTATGAAATTGCCGTTTTTTATAAAATAAGTTAACGTAATTTTTTTTCTCTATTTTTTATCTATTAGTCAAAGTAATCACACGTGCAATCGACGCATCTTTACTAAAGCAGTGGCAGTTTATTAATTCCCTTCTTGAATAAATCAGCTGGACAGGGTTGCTGGGAGGCAACAAACTTTTCAAAGTTATTCTGTTCTGCCTCTTGGGGATTGATTTCTTTTCCGCCAAAAGGTTATATAAATTCTGGAAAATGTAGAAGTCTGTAGGTACAAGATCTGGTGAGTACGGCAGACGACTGAGAGCTTCCAACCGTAGTTCCTGTAAATTGGAGACAATCTGTTGTGCAGTATGAAGTCGCACGTTGTCGTGCAGCAGCGGGGACGAGCGATTGACCAAAGATGGTTGGAGACGTGTGAACTTCTCGATTATTGTGTTCAGTTCTTCACAGTGAACATCTGCAGTAATATTCATCCCGTTTGGTAAGAACCTGTAATAAATAAAACAGGCGCTGGACCACCAAAAAGTGACCATCACTTTTCTTGGGGTATGATTTCGTTTAAGGAATAGTTTAGGTGCTGAACCAAAATCGAAACAACAAACCGATCCCTAACGATTGTCAAGCAGAATCCATTTTTTTGTTGCAGGTAACGATGCGGTTCAAAATTCCTTCGTTTGTGTACCCTTAGGACAGTACAAAGCACGTCTCGACGCGTACTTCACCCTGGCGATCATTGAGTTCGTGGGGCACCCATTTGTCAAGCTTCTTTACCTTGCCCATTTGACCAATATTGTTTAAATGCTAACGGCGAAACTGCTGCTAAATCACCGGTATACTGAGTATCAACAGCTTCCACAATCGCCTATAATTCGCCATGACGACGAAAGTTTTCCGACAACCACGGGGTTCATTTTGCAAGTCGAAATTTCCAAAACGGAAGCGGGCGAACCAATAACAGGTGGATATTTCGTTTGTAGTATTCGCTCCGTAAACTTTTGTGATGTTACGTGCCGCTTGTGCCGCGTTGCTGCCTCGACGGTACTCATATTCCATAATTACTCGAATTTTATCGTATCCATGACGACGAAAAAGATTTATATGCAATAAAAACATTACGCTATTCATTAAACAAATTACTAATTTCGAAAAAAGAAATTCCACGTTTTAAAATAAAATTAATTTAAAGTCTTAGCCAAACAAATATTATTTTGATTTCAAATGGCCAGTACTGCAGAACGGAAAATTCATAGGTAAACCTATAATCAATATCATATTATTTCAGTGGTAGCACTGAATTGTTTTGTTCTTATCTATTTTGGATCTGGCTGCAGCAAGTACAGCAAAACAATATAAACAAATCAAGTTTTAAGGTAAAAAATATTATGTGCATTTTATTGAACAAATATATTGCAATCCATATGATAGATTATGGTTGGTTGGTATGGATAGCTTTTGACGGCGCCGGCTCCCCTTGTAAAACTGGAACAAACTTCATACAAAGGAGTCTACAGACGCGTTGTCGCCTCTGAGGACTAAGTGAGAATGCCTTAGAGCCTGTATTTATACTGGCGCTCTGTATCCTTTAGACTGGATCTCAAGCAGAAAAGGTGTCCTACCACCATTTCAACAGGCACCGCAAACAAAACGTGACCGATGGCGCGTGGAAGTAGACACAGAGCACTATTTTATGGCATAGACTAATTTCAAGCCTATGGGCTCTAACGCGTGTTGCAAATGACCAAGTCTCGGCGTCTCTTTTAGTACCTAGTACATACTACCTCAAAGTCTGCCACCGTAACACAAGGTGTTTCATAAATTCGCTTTGGTGTAGGCTTATCAGATTCACAAACGCCTACGATCAAAATATAAATTTACTTTACGTACGTTACGTAATTCCGTTCTGGCTTCCCGCCAATATCGCATAAGAACCATTTTGCAGCGAGCGTAAGTTAAATCAACTGTAACTGAATTTTCGCGATGCGACATAAAATACTTTGTAAAAAAAAATCACTTCATTCATCAGCCCGGCGATGGTATCTATCTTTTTAACGAGCAAATATATACCGTACTACTGTACGTGCTTGGAAATTATTTCGTGATTATTATATATACCTTGGACATGATAGAGCCATGCTGCAGCTATATTATGGTTGTAGCACGAATGGGTTGACTCGATTAGATAAGGATCACACTCGCACAGAAGCCCAACGTAGATAGCAGCTTAATGTTGATGTGTTCACGAATGGGTCGACTCGATTGGATAAGGATCACACTCGCACAGAAGCCCAACGTAGATAGCAGCTTAATGTTGATGTGTTCGCGAATGGGTCGACTCGATTGGATAAGGATCACACTCGCACAGAAGCCCAACGTAAATAGCAGCTTAATGTTGATGTGTTTCGTATGGTAAGTGTAAGAGAACAGAGATCCTCTTTACTGACAACGAGGTATCCCACTTGTCTTCAGGGGTGAAAATGCATTTTGATTCTTAATTGGGGATAAATTTAGACGTCAATGGGCCTCAATAACCACTTACCATTAGGTGGAGTGTGTGCTCTTTTGTCATTATTATTCTAAAAAAAATACTACCGATCACCGATGTGGAAGAAACGTTCTTGAGTGGTCTCGTATTGGCAAGCGCAGTGTCGGGTGAACCGTAATATATGAAGTGACAACCTGATAAAACACTCAGGTTTGTGATGAATGCAGTTGGGGAATAGGAGGCCTTATTTCAACAGTGGATTTGTGATGGGTTGTAATGATTGTGACGCTAGAGAATCAATTTCGTCCTTTTGTCCTTCTTTTAAGATGTATATCTGCTTATCACCTCATACGATAGTCATCTACAATAAAATTAAAGTCAGCATACATGACATATGGCTGCCTCGTTGTTCTAGTGATACTAAACGTGGTTATGGATTGTCAGGTCCTGTGTGCAAATCCCGGATCGAGCCAAAATCATTTATTGCGTTTTTATAGGAGAAGAGACAAACGAGCACGCGGCTCACTTGATAATAAGTGATAATCGCCGCCTATGAATAACTTGCAACACCGGGGTAAATGCAGATGCGTTACCGGCCGTTTAAATAGGAGTAGACTCTTTTCTTGAAGGTTCCTAAGTCCTATCGATCTGGAAAAATTGCTGGTTGTAATCGATTCTACAAGGAAGTTGCGCGAGGAAGAAACCTTCATCTAAATCGCACAGTAGTGGACCGCCAATCGTCTAAATGGTATGGATGGTATCGTGAGTTTTGTCGCGATGTGTGATGGTGAAATTAAGCGGCTGGAATTATTCCGAACAATTCTTCAGAGCACTCCTCATGGTAGATGCCATAACATACGCAAAGAGATGCAACATCTCAGCGCCAGTGAGTCGAGCCGATCGGAGAAGACTCAGTCGTCGAAGATGCCGCTCTGCGCTGGATTCATTCAAGTGGAAGGAGCTGGCACTGGGGAGCCCAGCCCAGGGATGGGAACAGTATTCCATGTGAGGCCGAACTTGCGCCTTGTAAAGTTTCAGTCGGTGTGCCGGGATGAAATACTATCCCACTCTGTTGAGCACGTGACCACGAAACTGCTGATATGTCGACGCCAAGGATTCTGATACTGGGTGAGACCACAAGGGGAGTGTCTTGAAACTAAGAAGATACGACAAAGGCGTTGTTTTTAGCGGTAAATGCGTAAACTTGTGTCTTCTGAGGCCACCAATCCGAGATTTTGTCCAGCAAAGATTCGACTACATACAAGTTTGGCGTGGATGGCCGTCTCTGTCTACGCGCAGCCAAAAGATGGACAGGTCTGTACCTTCAAGAAAACCGAGGCGTCGAGAACAGATATCCTCTCTGACGTACACGTTAACTCCAGCTCGGGGAATAAAGAAGTGTTAAAATTTGTACCTCGGGTAGAACAGATACCAAGTATCATCCGGAGGGACCACCTGCGTCTCGGTCAAAAAGAGCGATGCCGGCTTCGCTGTCTCGGGATGGTAGTGGACGGCGTTTAGATTCGAGTGAAGTCCCCTGATGTTGCAGAAATTCACGTATAGCGTGGCAGCGGTTGTCTTAGACTTGTTGCTATGTTTACCCCGTGCAGTGTTAGTATAGAGCGGGATTTTGCCCCTTCCGACGATACGTTATGCAGCATGAGCACCCACGCTCAGCAAGAAGAGGGTCGCTTGACCGTGGATGCTCAGTGTGTGATTCTCCATTACCAGGGGTGCTGGTACCCCCCTAGGGTAGTGTTTCTTTTTCCACTACCATATTATGGGGGGAGGGGGGATTGGGCCTCCGTCCACTTGCACTAACCAAGCGAAACGCAGAAGCGAATCTTCTACTTTACGTTGGTATTCTGTGAGGTCGTGGTACTGCTCCGGTTCTAGCCGGCCCATGCATGCTACAACAGAAACTGCAGCGTACGCCACTGTTAAAATTTATTTTTATTTCCATATTTCTCTCAAGAAATGTTTAGTAGCCCGGAGTCAAAAGTAGGTGGTAATTTTCCCCCCGTGCCTCGTAATGCACGTAAAGCCGTTGGTCTCGAACCTAATCTCTCTCCGGGAGAGTCGGTTTGCCGTGGCGTTCAACTGCAAACCAAATTGAGTGAATAGAGAATGCTCCTGTGCTTGCGCACTCATTCAGGCACTATAATCTTGTCCTGCACAGATATCTAGTCTCCGTTGAGACTGGCCGCCGTGATCAAAAAGCCTACGTTCTGGAGGACATTATTGAAATGAGCATAAATATTACATTTACAAAAAGTTGGTAATAAGTGCTGATTTACCACATGCCCAGCGGTGAAGTAAAATGCCGTGAGGAAGCTTGCAGTTCAGAGGAATAAAATATTTCAATATAAAGTAAAGTCTACCAACACGCACTTCATAACCATCTCAGATAAAATTGGATGACCTTTTGCTTTTAACTTTTAAACAGGTAAAAGACACCATGTAAAATCTTGAATTTTTGCGTAAAAGTGAGGCTCGTTTGTTATTTATTGTTTATAAAAAGGCTTTTTTAGAAAACGTTGCTTCCAGCTAAAAATAATGTTGGTGACCTTCATAGTGAGATCGATGACAGGACGCGGGGTAATACTACTAAAACCAATTCGCCAAAGTGATGCTACAATGGTTAAAAGTAATTCTATTTCCTTCATATTCCTTCAGTTCGGAACTAAATAGTGCATGCACTGATATTAAACGGCACAAGTAGGTAAGTGGGTTGTACCCGACCAGGCAGACCTACCACATAGTTATTTAAGCATTTTATTATTTTGAATTGAGATGCTACATTTATCGATTTTGGTTTTTCCCTGGAATGGTAGATGTTAGTAGGAAATATAAATAAATAAATAAATAAATAAATAAATAATTGAGCCAAATAAAATTAAACTATTCTTAAAAAATACTAAAACAGATAGACAAGCACACAACAGTTAACGCTATAAAAAAGTGTAGTTAAACGTTTGAGCCTTTATACATCCCACTGCTGGGCTTCTGAGGGGGCTTAACGATATAGAAATGTGTAGTTATTATGACCGAAATGATTGTCAGGTTTAAAAAAATATTATTTCCAATTTTCTAAAATCAAACAGTCTTATTACAAGAAATAGTTTTTAATTACTCTAAGGTTTAAAGTAGAATCAGTTTCAATAAATAAATTTCGTGACAAATATGCGATCAAAAATGTTAAGTATGTAGTTTTACAATTAATATCAAATTTCGAGTAGACTGTGGCACCGCGGCTAGAAACTTTCCTTCCCTTTCATTTCATAACATAGACTTTGATTCATTCTCGTTTTGTAATAAACTGGAAATATTTAATTTATTTTTATGTATTTCATCACCTTCATGTAGTTTATAAATAATATGAGGAGTATAGAATTTCAAATATTTTCCTAAGTTTTATTTTTCTCTATATACTCAATACTCATAGTTCAAAACAGCAAACAAGTTTGATTAAATTGATGGGCAAATATTCACACACGTGTATACATATAAAACTACTAGTAAAAAAAAGTTAAAATTACGAAAAAGCGACTTTGAACTCTAAATATTGGTGTTAAATATTTATTTAATATTGGCGCTAAGTCGATTTAGCGCGGTTTTGTATTTGGATTGGAAGATTAAAAAATAAATTGCGTTTCTATTTCCAAGCGGGCAATGAAATTGGAAAGTCTGATATAGTGGTATTTTTTGATATATTTTTAGTGTCACTGAGCTATAAAGGATACATTTTTTACTAAGATTTTTGGATTGAATGCTTGTCCTTTAAGTCATTTCTTCGTTTATCTCAGTAGTAAGTCATAATAATCCTTTCACAAAATGTTGATGCGTTACAATGCGCAGCCCTTGGGAGATTTTGATGGCAACTTGAGCTAGCAGACAGTTGGCGATAGTGTAGCTTTAGTGACACCTTATCTTAAGATTCACATCACCATCGGAGCACTTGTTTCCCAGTTTCCACTAATAGTTCACATGCGCAGACATTTAAAACACAATATCGCACCAATTTTACATATCAAAATTCACTTCAAGCCATTATTTAAACAATAATATAGGAGCAGCAATCCGCCGCCGGTCAAGTTCCCGCCAAAACTGACCCCGCCTACACATCATCGGCCATGATTGACAACCATAGAATGGGGAATGATTGTCACAATCATTGCGCGGCTGCCCACACAATCGTACATCCTACATATTTGTATTGTCATCTGTCCAAGATGGACGTTGAAATAGTAGCAGCTGTCGCTATTTATTTTAATTAGTTTACAGTATAACTATTATTGAAATGTAGACCATAACAGAGTGGTGAAAAAAAGGAAATTGGTCTAATTTTACTTGTTCTATGTTGTATGTTAACTATACACCAAAATAGATGTTTGTCCGAAAACCGACGGAGCTGCCGTTACGTTCGATCGTCACCGATCATGGGCAATCATAAGCGATTATGCCCTCCACACGATCGTTATCGCTAGAATTCGTCCATCGTGGCAGATGGTGTGTTTTTTTTCTGACTGTATTATTGTGTGCCAGCATTAATAACTAAAATGTTACCATTTTATTACAAACGTGGTTTATTGTTAATTCCGTGTTAAAACTGTGTTTTAAAAACTTAAACTTTTCTAATAACTTAAGACGTCCCTTTAGACATTTGTAGTCAAATTTAATTTATATTTTAGTTTCCATATTTCCGCGGGCCTGTTTTTCATGAAATTGATTCTAGTTTCAATCTGAGACTAATGGTAAATTAGTTTATGTAATAATGTGGCTACGAATTTTTGAATGATTAAGATTTAGAAGAACACTTCAACATTGGTCTCAATTTGAAGGGCATAAATGTCAGTATACAAATTTGTTTAAACATGTGCATGTGTATAATGCTATAATGGCTTCAAATTTTTTCGCCTTTCTTCTTCACTAACAGAATATCAGAGTAATAGATATATACAGATGAATTGCCATCCCTGAAGCCAAAAAATGCATTAATACAGTAACGCCTGTAATTATCGTCACTCACTTCTCGCAACACATCAGCATTTTTATCTATACAAATAAATAAAATTCAAGTGTCTGTTTGTAATGTCAATATAACAGCTTTTTACTAAATGCATATGAAAGTATATACGGTACTTATAACAAAAACACAATTTTTAAAATTTTTGTCTGTCTGTCTGTCTATATGTCTGTCTGTCTGTTTGTTCCGGCTAATCTCCGAAACGGCTGGACCGATTTCGACGGGACTTTCATAGGCAGATAGCCGATGTTATAAGGAGTAACTTAGGCTACTTATATTTTAGAAAAAGAATTAGGGTTCCGCGCAACATAATTAAACCCCTAAATTACACGCGGGCGAAGTCGCAGGGTGCAGCTAGATCAAAATAAAAAATAGAATAGAATATTTTTATTTAATATAGATTACAAGAAAACTCAATGAAAGTCCTTTATATTTTTGTCACTGATTCGCAAAGAACCTCTAACCTGAAAAGCACCAGCAGTAAACCCATCGGGTCTATTTTTTTGAACAATAATTTGCAATATAATATGTTTTACACTTAAATATGAAAACATAAAGCCTGGTAGTTGGAGTCAGATCACGTCATTCCCAGGAGTTCTTATCAAACATGTACGTCTTAGTAGTAGATATAATAACTCTTAATGGTAGTCTATGCCAGTATGGTCGTTCTTCAGTCGAACCGGCCAATTCGCGATTTATGGCTGCAGCATGGATCTTCTCCTTTATCAGTACGTGAAAGTTCACTACTGGACATGGGCCTCTCTATTTGTTGGAAGAACTTGCCTTAATAGTATCACGCTATTAGGCGATGACGATTGCAGGGTCACGTTTATTGCATCTTTGACTCTGCTTTTCGTCGCCGGTCTGTGTTATTTTACGTTTGGCGTTAACGAGATCATAATATTTTTTTATAAGATAAGGGTGACAAACGACCACACAGTCCACCTGATGGCAAGTGGCTGCTGCGGCCCATAGACATCTGCATCTATCCTCTGTTACAAATCAAAATGTAGATGCGTTGTCACCCGTGAGGACTAAGATTGAATGCCTCATTTCCAGTAAAAAGGGCCTCCGGCCACCTGCACTCGCCAAGCGAAACGCAGAGGTAAACTTCTACTTCACGCAGGTTTTCTGTGAGGTCGTGGTACTACCCCGGTTCGAGCCGGCCCATCCGTGCGACAGCAAAAACTGCCGCGTGGCTCTACCACTGTTAAAAATATATATAGCAACATCATGGCTTTAACCTCAAAATTTTCTCAGTAACGCTATCTTATAGCGGATTTCAGAAAAAGGAGGAGATTGACAATTTAGCTGTATGTTTTTTTATGTATGTAATTCACGTGGTAGAGCCATGCTGCAGTTATATTAGTAGTATAGTTGTAGCACGAATGGGTCGGCTCGACCGGGGAAGGAGCACGATCTCAAAGAAAACCAGCGTAAAATAGTAGCTTAACGCTGCTGTGTTTCGTATGGTGAGTGTAGAGAACTGGAGAACGTGAGTGTAGAGGCATTCCATCTTAGTCCTCACGGGTGACAACGCATCTGCATCTTGAGTCTTTATTGAGGATAGATGTAGATGTTTATGGGTCACAGTTACCACTTACCATCAGGTGGACTGTGTGCTCGTTTGTCACCCTATCCTATAAAAAAGTACCAGTGTAAAATAGCAACTTAATGCTGCTGTGTTTCGTCTGGTGAGTGTAGAAATCTGAAGGCCGTTTTTGGTGGAAATGGGGCATTCAATCTTAGTCAGGGATGACAACTTAACAGCATAATAATTTCTTATATTTACGCGAACACTACACATTGAATAAAGCTACTTTACGGTTTTATCGCATTCAAATAGAAATAGAGAAAGAAATATAATTAAACTATAATCAAAATGTAATTTAATGCTTTTTTTTTTACGTGGTCGAGCAATGCTGCAGCTAGCTATATTATTAGTATAATTATGGCACGAATGGGTCGGCTAGACGGGGGAAGGACCGCGCTCTTACAGAATACCAGAATAAAATAGCAGCTTAACACTGCTGTGTTTCGTATGGTGATTGTAGAGAAACGGCGACCCTTTTTACTGGAAAAGAGGCATTCCATCTTAGTCCTCACGGGTGACAACACATCTACATTTTGATTCTTTATTGAGGATAGATTTGGATGTCTATAAGTCACAGCAACCACTTACCATCAGGTGGACTGTGTACTCGTTTGTCACCCTATTATATAAAAAATGCATCTGCGTTTTGATATTTAATCGAGGATAGATGTAGATGACTAATTGTCCATCCACTTAACATGAAGTGGACTGTGTTTTTTTATATGATAAGTGTGACAAACGAGCACACAGTCCACCTGATGGTAAATGGTTGCTGCGGCCCATAGACATCTACATCTATCCTTTATTACAAATCAAAATGTAGATGCGTTGTCACCCGTGAGGACTAAGATGGAATGCCTCATTTCCAGTAAAAAGGGCCTCCGGCCACCTGCACTCACCAAGCGAGACGCAGATGTAAACCTCTACTTCACGCTGGTTTTCTGTGAGGTCGTGGTACCACCCCGGTTCGAGCCGGCCCATCCGTGCGACAGCAAAAGCTGCCGCGTGGCTCTACTACTGTTCAAAACTGTGTGCTCCTTAATCATCCTTATTCAATAAAAATAAATTATCGCACTTTCTTTAATTGTGAACCTATCTCGATGATTATTTTGTAATAAATAGGTTATAACGTATTATAGAATAGTCATTTTAATAATGTCATGTCATGTCAAAAAAATGATCGAAATCGGTTTACCCAGAAAAAAATTATGAGATAACACACATAAAAAAAGAACATACAGTCGAATTGAGTTGGTAGATAACTTTTAATAGAAACCGATCAAAGTCCCACCTGTTGGTAAATGGTGATAAATTCTTGGATGGTAAATTGCAATGTCTTATCTCAGATGCGTAAAAATGGGTTTTGGCACATACATAACATACGCACATAAAAAATAAGTTAAAAAATTGATAGCTGTTTAAGGACTTTATTTAAAACATGAAATAGTTAATTAATTATTCCGTCCTCTGGAATATTTTTCCAGGTGATAGAGCTCTTATATTTGCTATTAAGCCGTCTGATCAGAAACTACCACATAAAAATATTTCGCTTGAAGTTGCTAGTTTTTCCGTGAACAGAGGTTTTTTCGAACCAATGGAAAAATAAATGAATTTCAGTAAAAATTCGTGTTCTATATAGAATAGAAATGGTTCTATTCAATTATAATACTACAAAAATATTATACCGTTTGCTCAGACTTTTTAATTTTCTGCCACCCGTCGGTCGCCAGGTGTTCGTGTGTACTAGGTGCAGCGATATAAATTATATAGAACCTCCGGTAAGCCTTGAGAGCTCAGGAACTAAGTCTCTCTCGTCATAAATTTCTAAGCAAGCAACCCCGGTACCAATGAAATGTTAAATTGCATTTTTAGTGATGAATTATTTCCTATATTTACGTGAACACTACATTGAATAAAACTAGTTTTACGGATTTTATCGCGTTCAATTTTACATAATTTTTATTTTTAATTCTCGAAGTTTCGAGTGCTTTGTAGTACCCATCGTTTCGGGAAGACTGATGTATTTGATGTCTATGTGAAACATAATCCGAAGTAAAAAATTTCGGATTAAGTTTCATTCAATTTAACGGACGATTCACCATGTGCTCGACGGTGAAACAAAACGTCGTAAAGAAACCTGCACATCTGAGGAGTAATATGTACATACTTACTAAATACTACGAAATAGACCTATTTGCTGATTGTTTAGGACTCGTTTGTAATAAATTCAGAAGCATTTGAATGATATACTTAATTTGATATTAGTTCTGCCAATCGTTTTCAATATAGAAAGTTATATGACTTTGATAACAGGCTATTTATGTACTTTTCTGTATTTTTTACATCTTGATTTGACATTAATTTTATTAAATTTAAATAGTAATTTTCTTTTGATTCAAACAATTGACATAAATTAAGTAATTTAATTTTAATATTATTTTTATTTTTATAATCATTTTTTAAGAGTATCTGTATAAAAGTATATTCACAACCTATATATGAAAACGTAAGAAGAGCGCGTGAAACGAAGCGATGTTGTACGTTAAGAATGATGAAGATATATATTGATATATTTCGATGTTTTTTTATTTGCAATTTCAATATCTGTATTTTATTATCATATGTATCGTTTATATTATATCTATGTATTATCTACGTGTAAAGATTTAGGATATTAAATGTATATTATAGTACGTATGTATGTTTTTTTTTATAGATAAGAGTAAGAGTGACAAACGAGCACACAGTCCACCTGATGGTAAGTGGTTGCTGTGACCCATAGACATCTACATTTATCCTCAATAAAGAATCAAAATGCAGATGCGTCGTCACCCGTGAGGCCTAAGATGGAATGCCTCTTTTCCAGTAAAATGGGTCTCCGGTTCTCTACACTCACCATACGAAACACAGCAGTGTCAAGATGCCATTTTACGCTGGTATTCTGTGAGAGCGTGGTCCTTCCCCGGTCGAGCCGACCCATTCGTGCTACAACTATACTACTAATATAGCTGCAGCATGGCTCTACCGCGTACAAATAATATACTTATAATAAGTAAAATAATAATAAAGAATAGTTAAATTAATATTTCTGTTTTCATTTATTTACTTATCATTAAAATAAATGCAATATTAAGAAAAACACAATCAAAGACTAAAATAAATGCTGCTTATGTTGTTAGAGTGTAATTCCTTTAACAATTCATATGGTGCAGTCTTTTTGCAAATAAGGCATTGGTCGTGTTAACCATTTTATCCCTGAGATTATGAACATAATATACGAGAATTTACACTAAAACAAAAGAAACTTATCTAACTTCATTGCGTTTTAATACAAGTATTAGTAACTAAAATTCATTACTGTTGAAACATAAAACATAATTTAAAAAAAAAAATATTAAAAAAAGCTGCCACTTCATGGCGTAAGATAATCCATTATCCCATATCATCACCTGGGTGTTGTCAGAGGCAACAGAGGGAAACTAAAACAGAAGACGAGCGGCAATGTCTGCCATATAACAATAATTAAAAAAAACTTGGGTTACGAACCCGCCTGCCGAGATTGACGAGAATAGCCAATATTCCCTCTTTTGGAAACTATCTCCCCTAAGGTAATCTACGGGAGAGAACCATGTTCAGCAGTGGACTTTGACAGGTTTATAAATGAATGAATAATAAAACAAATTATGTAAGTTAAGCTACTAAATCACAGCATTTGGTCGAATTATACGAAAACAACAATAAAGTTAAATCTCTATGTTGTATTTCTTTACTCTGTGGCATAGTAGATGACATATGACCCTCGGGCCGTGTGCCAGAAGCATAAGCATATTCGTACAGATAATATGTAAATACGGTGTGTTTTATTTCCTAACGTTGCTAAAACACGCACAGAAATACAGAATTTTTAGGAAGGTTGAGATTTATAAACATTTTTGTTATAAAAACATTAAATGAGAATTCACATGTGTTTGAATTTGCTTCATTATTCGTCATGCGTACAACAAAGGATAAGAATATTTTGCCAGCATCTTTATTCCCATTCGATTACAATATGGGTGATTTTAAGTCAAGAGTGAATTGTCTTCATTTAAGTGCGCTGTACTACCTCCAGCTGTATCACCACTTACCATCAGGTGGCATAGTAGTCCAGAGCTGACTTAGAATAGTCAATAAAGATGTTTTTATGTAAGTTAATGAATTTTTTTATCGGACTTTTAATAACTTAATATTGCACGCCTCATAACGCGAATCATTTGAGATAGCGCTTTACTCCCGATACGTCAAGGTCAAGCAATTTTTCTGCCGACTTCCAAAAAGGATACGGTACTCAATTCGACGCGTATGTTTTTTTTTATGTACCTCATAACTTTTTACTGGGTGGACCGATTTCGATGATTCTTTTTTTATATGAAAGCAGATACTTTTCTTGTGGTCTCATATGAATTTGACTAAGGTAAGATCATTAGTTATTGAGTTATTTGAGTCATTCTTAATAACTTATATTGAAGTCGGCTGTACAAAATTTTAAATTTTAAATTTTAATGTACTTTGTCCACTGTCGACGACCTTCAAAGCGTTACAAGAGGTGCGTTAGTTATGATGGATGATTGTTTCTCTACGTCATGCATATGCTAAACTTACAATACTCATACGTACCGTTAAAAGCGAGGTAGCACTACGGCTTATCTGTAAAAAATCGTTAAGGACTAAAAAGACTTATTTTTCAAGAAAAAAAAATTAAGTTTATTATGTGGTCTTAAAATGCCTCTATCGTAACAATATTGCACGTATACGATGATATGAGTAGCCGTATATCAACAAAACTCCTAATTAATCCATCTTGTATTTTCTAAAAAGTCATTTTATATTGCTACTTTGAAACGAAACGGTTTGAAGAAAATTTTAGGAGGACGTCCCGATGCCTGTATAGTTTTTTTTATATGGATACGATAATATCCCAAAAAAATTACGTATCGAGACAGGGGTTTTTTATTAGCATCAGAATTACATCAACTGGTTCCCTATGCATTATTTTATTAATTTTATATCAAATATCAAAAAAAAATTATAAATGTACCTTTTACCTAATAATTTACATTTGATTTTTTTTCTAGCCCTCGTAAAAATATTAAAATAAAATAATAAATAATTTATTTTTCTTCACAAAACTTAAATTAATTAGATAGTTGATTGGGGTCTCCATTTAAGCAAGTAAAGCTTGTGTTTAGAAACCCCGCTTTTCCTTATCCAAACATACATTTTAATTCTAAAAACCAAAAACGATAAACCAATTACTCTATTTTAACAAACCAAAAATGACAAAAACTAATTTATTTTACTTTTTATTTTACAAAATATTACAAAAAGTACAAAAGTATATGTGTGCATGTATGGCAAGTGTGTGTGTGTGTGTGTGTGTGTGTGTGTGCGTGTTTGTGTGAGTGTGTGTATGTATGTGTGTGCACGTGCGTGTGAATGTATGTATGTGCACGTGCATATGAATGTGTGTGTGTTTGACAAAGGACAAAATCCTATACGGACTTTGTGTAATCGATTTATTTTTTAATTTTTTTTTCATCAAAATTAAATGAAACGCTCATAAGGCGTGCGCTTTTGGATTATCCAAATATTTTTAACATATGCATGTCTACAATTTGTGTATAGTTTTTATGTAGTATGACTGCCTTGTTGGCTAAGCGGTCGGTCCGCAGATGGCTAGTCTCTGATGAGGCGGGCACTGTGACCGAAATTCGACCCAGAGGACATTAATATTTTTAAGTATATATAACATAACAAATTACAAATACTAAGTACAATACAAGCGCCGCGCGTTCATTTTATTTCACCGACAATATAAATCAACGCGTGATAAGTGGATTATCTATGCAGTATCAGATGTCGCGAATCTTTGACATTGAATACTGGAAGTAATTTTATACGTCCTATCACCGGTTTTGACATTGTGGCTATTTATATAATTCATTTCTTACGGCTGATAGCTTACTTGGCAACGGGTTCGAATCCCACACAAAACAAGTTTACTTTTGGCGTACAAATATTTGTTACTTGTGTGTATGTAAAACGGCTCCATGATACAGGATTCATCATCACTACAGCCCTTCACAAGTCCACTGCTGAACATAGGACTCCCCCGAGGAATGCCACAAAGCACGGTCCTGAGCCGCCTGCATCCATCGACTTCCTGCGTGACTTACCAGCTCGTCACTTCATCTAGTGGGGTTCACCCTATACTTCGCCTACCGGTACGAGGCTGCCACTCTAGAACCTTATTCCCCATCGGTTGTCGGTTCTTCAAAGTAATATATTCACTTTCTCATATCTCCCTAATTATAAAGCACTTTCCATGTTGTCTCAGCTAGCATCGAAATCTTTGGCGTTGGATTATAAAGTGACGTTCCATTCTGCCCTCAATTTTAATAGAAGGCCAAATTAAAAAGCTTGACGTGTTTAATAGAGCGGAACAGTATTGCATGCCGGTAGACCGCTTGCAAATTACCGCCTCCGTTACAGCCTATTAAAGTTCCCTGCCGAACTTAGGCTTTCTCCATAGATTGCCTGTGAGGGGGGATATTTACCATAGTTGCCATGATTGGCAAGCGTGTTGGCAACCGCAGTTTTATTTTTTATTTTTAGTCGTTATTAGGAAGACGCTGCTGCCCATCTCTTGATTTGTTTCCCTCTGTCGCCTCTTACAACACCCACGGGATGATATGGGTTTGTGAATATTCTTACACCGCCACTAAATAGTAAAAATTGACAAGGCGTGTTTATACGTGGTAAATCCATACCGCAGCTATATTATGGTTGTAGCACGAAAGTGTCGGCTTGACCGGGGAAGGACTACGCTCTCACAGAATACCAGCGTAAAATAGCAGCTTAATGCTGCTGTCTTTCGTATGGTAAGTGCAGAGAACCGGCGACCCATTTTACTGGAAAAGAGGCATTCCATCTTAGTCCTCATAGATAACAACGCATTCTTCATTTTGATAAATGTAGATGTCTATGGGCCACAGCATCCACTTACCATTAGGTGAACTGTGTTTTTTTTATAGAATAAGGGATACATATAATAAACGGGCACACAGTCCACCTGATGGTAAGTGGTTGCTGTGGCCCATAGACGTCTACATCTATCTTCGTTTGCGAATTAAAATTCAGATGCGTTGTCAGCTGAGAAGACTAAGATAGAATGCCTCTTTTCCAGTAAAATGGGTCGCCGGTTCTCTGCAACCACCATACGAAAGACAGCAGCATTAAGCTGCTATTTTACGCTGGTATTATGTGAGAGCGTGGTCCTTCCCCGGTCGAGCCGATCCATTCGTGCTACAACTATACTACTAATATAGCTGCAGTATGGCTCTACCACGTGCTTGCTTCTCACCATTGTTCTATTAAAAAAAAGGTGCAATTACGGCACATGGAATACTGTTCTTATCTTTGGTCTCGCGCTTTCAAGTACGATCTTCTTCAAAGAGAGACCCGAAATGTGACCGCGACATTTCTGATTAGCTTGATTAACTAACGTTGCATTGAATTTTTCTTCCTCGTATGAAACGCACGGCTAAAGTGTAAAACCTACTTTCATCAACGATTTTTCCGGACCGATATTATTTACGGACCTTTTGATGTAGACCTTACTCGTTCCTCATAGGCCGGCAACACTCCTGCAATTTTGTTCATGGGTGACAGTCACTTAACATCAGGTTAGCCGCATACTCGTTGGTCCCGTCTTGTATAAAAAATATTGAAATAGTACCCAAGTTTTTGATCTTGCACTTGATAATATTATGATAGCAATTTGATGCTACAAGCAACAAACAACAAAGTTCTATACAAACCTTAATAGTCGAGTTTGTATAGGTGATACCTTCTTTTCGTTTACATATTTCAAGTTATTCTCCAAGGAACGATTACTTCAGATCGGTATTCAGAGACTATTTCGATTCTAAGCGCAAACTTCACAATGTTAAAATTACAGTTTTCATATTTATTACAGCCTGTCAAATGTCACCGTAGATTGTAAGAGCGATATTTGCCATAGCTGCCACGCGTGGCAGGTTGTTTCGTAACCGCAGTATTTTACTCTCTAGTCATTACTTAGAAGAAACTTCTGCCCATCTCTTAGTTTGTTTTCCCCTGTCGTCTTTTATCTTGTCCCTTGGGGCAATATGCAGTAGTTGATATTACTCCGCTACAACATTGTTAGTCTAGGAGTCTAGGGAGTCCACTTTAAAAAATTCGATTTTAACTTTTAAATTGTCCCTGAATACCGATCTAAGTCTTACATAAAAGAAAATATTTACCTATATTTTTCATGTTTTGGCTAAAATGCCTAACTTTAGTCACGTTAGTCCCATGTTAAATAAGCTCTTGAGGCAATATAGTAAGGGCACAAAGTAAAGAGTGAGGACCAGAGGGGAAGCTTCTTAACAACGTCGAAAATGTATACCTATTCTGATAGGGTTGTCACAGGATGCATGTGAAATTATAAGGAAAAAATAAAAATATTGTATAGCATAAGACAACATGTGCATTAATTATAATTTATTTTATTGTAACAACATATCTATTAATTGTTCGAAATCAAGAGCTGTTGCGTATCGATTAATTTTAAACAATAAGGAAAAAAATTAAAATATTATATATATAGTGTATAAAATAACATGCGTATTAATTATTACTTATGTTACATAATGTAACAACATAATATCTATTCATTGTTCGCAATCAAGAGCTGTTTCGTATCGATTAATTTTAAACAATATATATTATTTATCTATATAAATTTATAATATCTTAATTCTTAATTATTTTAATTAAAATACTTAAATCTAATTATTTAATAATTGCAAAAAAACTTAATAAATTGATTGATGTATAAAATTTCGAAATATTGTTGGTCTATTTATTTAAATGCGCACGACTAACAGTACAACAGTAATCTGTTAGCCCTTTCATGGATACTCTGACTGAGCCGGCGCAAACCGGTTTGTAACCCCGACGGAGCGTCGGTGAACATGTCGGTGAGAGCTCACGCAGACATCGCTGCTCTATGTGTGCGTGTATTCGCAGCGAGCCGTTTGTATGTAGCTTCCCCTCTGGTCGGTTTCTTTACTCATGTGATAAGGGTAAGGATTGTTATATTATGACTAGTAAATAATACTTATGCTGATTAAATTTATCAATTTACACTGTAGCTGTTTTGTTGCAGCACAAAATGATAGGAATGATTTTTATCTATTGATTGCAAAAATTGAAGTTACTATTCAGTTATTTATTATTAAGATGGTGTAGACGTAGATAATATATTCACCATTTATAAAGGTGATTAAATGCAAGATTTAAAAATAAAAATGCCCACGGTGGTTTCTGAATTAATTATATAATTTCGTGAAATCGCGCTACTTGCACCGAAATAGGAATAAAAATGCATAATTACTGTATCCGCTGACATAAATATTAAATAGAGTTTTGGATTTTGTCGGGGTTAGTGTAAATTTAGCGAGCTGCAATTAGCCTAACCTATGCATTAATCATTGCCTATTATGCATGTAGTTTTGGCTGAGTTCAAATTGTCTAGAAACATTATTTAACGTCAGTTTGCGCTTTGATGATGAATATAATCCACTGATATCTTGAAAAATTTTTATTTACCCGACTAACCCAGAATGATGGTAGTGTTTTACGAGAGTATGTTGGTATGTATGTCTCTTTCTTTGGTACGCTCTATAGTCTAAACGGCTTGATGTATTTTAAGATACGGGGTGTCATTAGATTCGCCTTAGCTGTGTAAGTGACATAGGGTATAAAATTATCCTCTTTTCGGTGAAATTTTTCACGCATTCCGGTGTTTTAACCTTTAAGTTTGTTTCTTAAAATAAACATTAACCCCAGACTAGCATTTACTCCTTAATCATGGAAGCAGGCAGTTAACATATATAAATTGCAAAAGAACAAAATGCTGACTCGGAACAATTATTTGTAGGCCATACAAATAGTTGTTCGAACCGGGAATCGTACTCACGGCCCGCAGAGATGCAAATCATTGCTTACCCACTGTGCCATGGTGCCGTCAAATACTAGACTTTGAACGCCGTTATTAATGCCATAATAATATACTCTGCGGTAAAACACAACTTTTTTTTATTAATAATGAAAATGCTATTAAATATTAGTAATATTCTTTTTAACCACTTCTGGTAAGCTTAATGTTTGCTTGTGTTAGAAGTGGTTCACGATAGCAGTCGAATGGCGGATTCGAACCCACGACCTTTCGAGTTCGCGGTCCGCGCCCTGCCATTAGGCTACTGACTCTGAATTCAATGATGAAAGAAGCCTTAGAGAACACCGTTACAAACCAATATACTAAATACCTACTTAAATTAAATACCTAGTTCGAGCTAGTTGAACCGAGGTGAACTACGCAGATGGTCACACAATGTCGTCATGATTGAAAAGTTGCAATTTAAATAAAAGTTTAGAACCGGTCTAGTGTATGTATATATACTAAACAATGCCTCTTATCTCAAATTTTCAAATATTTTCAATATTTTTTTTTTGTAATTCTTCTACTTTTAGGAATATCCTTGCTTAGCCTATCCATTTCTAATCTAATTAATATACAATAAAACTATTTTTTCGGAAAGAAACGATTTTTTAACGTGGTAGAGCCATGCTGCAGCTATATTAGTAGTATAGTTGTAGCACGAATGGGTCGGCTCGACCGGGGAAGGACCACGCTCTTACAGAATACCAGCGTAAAATAGTAGCTTAACACTGCTGTGTTTCGTATGGTAAGTGTAGAGAACCGGAGAACCTTTTAACTGGAAACGAGGCATTCCATCTTAGTCCTCAGGAATGAAAACGCATCTACATTTTGATTCTTAATCGAGGATAAATGTAGATGTGTATGGGCCACAACATCCACTTAGTATCAGGTGGACTGTGTGCTCGTTTGTCACACCACCCATATTCTATTTAAAAAAAATTCAAGAAAACGTTGCGTTTTTTTTAAATTCCATACTAAATTTCACCACTACGTCGATAAAGAAGTTTCACTTCTATAATGCTTACTGAGAGTTATTCTTACGTTTAAACTAGCTGTTCACCGCGACTTCGCTCGCGTGTTAGGGTTTTTATTTTTTTGCGCGGAACCCTGATTCTTTTTCTAAAATAAAAGTGGCCTTACTCCTTATGACATCAGCTATCTGCCAGTAAAAGTCCCGTCAAAATCGGTCCAGCCGTTTCGGAGATTAGCCGGAACAAACAGACAGACAGACTACACTCGAAAGAAAACACAGCAGCATTAAGCTGCAATTTTACGCTGGTATTCTATGAGAGCGTGGTCTTTCCCCGGTCGAGCCGACTCCTACGTGCTACAACCACAATAAAGCTGCAGCGTGGCTCTACCACGTTTGATTTGTATTGTTTAATTAAATTGTTTTTAGCTTATAATGTTTTATTGTAACGTTTGTAACCATCAAGGGTATATGAGTATTAAGTATATAACCTACTTATGTAAAATATAAAATAAAAGAATAATGATATGTCGTAATGATGTTTCACTTCTTTCGTGTGTACATAGTCACACTAATAAAACTAAGGTTCTGGTATTTGAAAGGGACGAAGAGAGAACGAAGTGTGAAATATGGGTAAATCAGGAATGTCTAGAACAAGTAAATGAAATTGTATACTTGGGGAGTGCTTTTAGCCGGGATGGAAGATGTGATTTAGATGTGGACAGGCGTGTCGCTGCCGGGAACAAAGTCAATGGTGCCCTGACTGCGTTAGTCAAAAGGCAAGGCGTAGCGAAGAGTGCACGCCTTGCAATACATAACGCAGTGTTGGTACCGACTTTGTTATATGGCAGCGAAACCTGGGTATGCCAGAAGAAGCATAAAAGCAAGTTGAATGCAGTGGAGATGCGATCTCTTCGTAAAATGTGCGGCGTTACCATGGCCGACCGAAAGCGAAACGAAGAGATTCGCAATATGGCAGGTTTGAAAGATGACCTTATCACAAAAATTGATAAGGGCGTGCTTCGGTGGTTTGGGCACGTTGAGCGAATGAGTGAAGACCGAATGGTGAAGAAAATATATAGCGCGAAAGTTAATATTAAAAGGTGTCGAGGTAGACCGAGACTAACTTTCGAAGACCATGTGAGCAAATTGCTCGAAGAGGGTAGGGTCAAGAGTACTCGAATACCTAGACGTGCATGTATGAAGAAGATAATGAATCTGAAAGAAGCGAAAGAGGTATGTAAGGATCGTGACACTTGGCGATCTGTTCTCTCTGGCTACCCCGTCAGGGATTGTGCGTGAAGATAAGTATAAGTATAAGTATAAGTATAGTTACACGTATACTATTTTTATAATCTATATCGAATAAAAACGTTTCTATTTGTATTTCCCGGTCATGTCGACAACCCTGAGTTGCCTTAGGTTATTGTTTCGGAGTAAAGAGGTTTAATGTGTTCGACCTTGAAGTTCTCTCCTTAGTTCGTAAGTGATTCAGCTAAGAATAACATTTGAGCTTCGTATTCGTTTAAATATAAGCTGTTTCAAGTGTTTTTGTGTACAAGAGAGTTTGGAATTTTCCAGATAATATTGAAGTACTGTTGTTATTATTCACAAAATTATATATTCAAGAACCTGGAATGTTTTGTTACAATATTATTAAACTACGTATACTATATTTTCTTAGTAATTACCTTAATAGAAGTTTTTGCAATGGATTTATAATATAAGTTTGTATTTGGCGGCATTTTAATGAACTCCACAAACGTGGAGTCCAAGGAGGGGGGGGGGGGGGCGTTAGCCGTTAGCTTGGACATAGCGAAGGCTTTCGATCGAGTTTGGCACAAAGCGCTTCTTTCGAAGCTGCCTTCCTATGGGCTTCCCGAGAAATTATGCAATTGGATCACCAGTTTTCTAGCAGATCGGAGCATCAAGAAGAGAAGACGGTGCAAGTTCCGATTACAAGCCCATTAACGCTGGTGTTCTACAAGGATGCGTGCTATCACCAACGCTGTTTTTTCTGCATATCAATGATATGTTGCAAACCAGTAACATTCATTGCTATGCAGACGAAAGCACTGGTGATGCTTTATACACCAGCCGTGCCAATATTCCCCGGGAAAACGTTGCCGAGTACCGGAACAAACTTGTGTCTGAAGTCGAGACTTTGTGTTCAATCCCCAAAAGACACAACTTTGCACGTTTACCGCCTCTAAAAAGCTTGGCGTGCTCATCAGACCGGGACAGTATTTCATACCGGCTCACCGCTTGCAAATTTACAAGGCGCAGATTCGGGCTCACATGGAATACTGTTCCCAACTCTCGTCAGGGGCTCCGCATCCAGTGCAGAGTGGTTCGAATCTTCGACGACCGAGTTCTTTCCGATCGGCTTGACTCACTGGCACTGCGTACAGATGTTGCATCTATTTGCGGAATTGATTGGACTAATTCCAGTCGCTCAATTTCACCATCGGCGCAGTTTTGTCGCGATACCATCTATACCATCTGGATGATTGGGGGTCCACCACTGTGCGATTTAGAAGAAGTACTTCTCCCTCGCACAACTTCCTTGTGGAATCGATTACCACTAGCGATTTTTCCGGACCGATACGATTTAGGGACCTTCAAGGAAAGAGCATATTACTTTTTAAAAGGCCGGCAACGCATCTGCAATTCCCATGGTGTTGTAGTTATTCATAGGCGGCGGTATTTACTTACCATCAGGTACGTAATGTACGTACGTAATTACTTACTCTCCTATAAAAAAAAAACGTGAGTACTCAAAACGTTGGTAATATACGCGATAAAATCCTAAAAAACTAGTTTTATTTAAATGTACTTATAAATATACTGTTCGCGTAAACATTAGAAATCAATATACTCATATTAGGAGACATTTAAGTTGTTACCTCGAACGTGTGACTGTACCGAGTCCTCGCTTTTAAGAAACGTAAAAACCTTCAATTTACTCTATTCTTATTTAATTTACTTTATTCTCTTTAAAAAAAGTGTTTTTTTGTGTTTTTGTTTGTGTTTTAACACGATTGGGTCGCCTTAACACAAACAAAAACAAAAAAACAACATAACAACAACATACACAAACAGGGGTTAATACTTTTAACACGATTGGGTCGCCTCGATCGAGGAAGTACGAACCTCTCAGAATACCATCGTAAAATAGCAGCTCCATGCTGCTGTGTTTCGTAAGGTGAGATCCTTTTTACTGGAAACGAGGCATTCCATAGTAGTTCTCAGGGATGACGCATGTATCTACATCTACATCTACTACAAGCATCTGCTTGATTTTGATTATTAATTGAGGATAGATGTATATGAAAATTTTTTAAGTCTAATCATTTTTATGTGTATACTTACTTTGTAAGCTTTTCATTTGAAAACTTATTATTGTGTGGCAATAAATATTTTTGGGGTATCTATAAAGTTTTCTCATCTGGTTGGGCAGTATAAATATATAATTGTAAATGAAAATGGTAAACATACATAAATATGAATAAAATAAAATAAATACATAAAAAATACATAAATATATAAAAACCCAACCAGATGGAAGCCCTCGGCAGGGGAGACCAGACGGCCGAGGGTTAGGGGGAAAGGTAAAGAAACCGGCGGACGATGCGGGCGGTATCGAGGAGCACCGCCTTCTGCATTTGAGCCTGGAGCGGTCCGTCACGGAGTCCCAGTCGCCTCAGATGACCCGGTAGGCTGACTGGGATTAACCCGTTCGCAGAAACGACCACAGGAATAATTTCGGTCGGCAGACCACCCCACATGCCGGTAACCTCGTGAGCCAGGTCCAGATATTTTGTCACCTTATCTGTTTCGGCTTTCACGAGGTTCTCGTCATAAGGAACGGTAATGTCGACCAAAAAGATCCTTGACTGTGCCCGGTCCATCAGCACAATATCAGGCTTATTCGCAAGAATAGTCCTGTCTGTGATGATGGCCCGGTCCCAGTAGAGCCTGGCGCGGTCATTTTCGAGCACGGCTTCCGGCAAGTACTTATAATACGGCAGTTTCCGATCCACGAGGCCGTATTTCAGAGCGAGCTCCTGGTGTAGAATCCTGGCTACTAGGTTGTGTCTGTGCAAATACTCAGAGTTAGAAAGCGCCGAACAACCGGAGATGACATGCCTAAGTGACTCACCGGGATGGCGACAAGCTCGACAGATGTCGACGGCGCCATCCTTTAGGATGTATCTCCGATAATTGTTGGTCTTAATAACCTGATCCTGTATCGCACAGACAAAACCCTCGGTTTCCCCAAAGAGGTCACCGAAACGTAGCCAGTGAAGGGAGGCGACTGTGTCTACGAAAGGCTCGTTTAGAGCCTTGTAGAACCTCCCGTGGAGCTCCTTCTCCTTCCATACAGTCTCCCGGTCGGAAATGCACTGTACTGCTGGGTCTTGCCATTGGTCGTTGGCTAAGGATAGAGGGGTCAGTCCTTTATCACAAGAAATAACGTCCCTATAGTATGGATCATCCGCTCTCGTCAGAAAGTAATTACGGAGGCTGCACACTTCGCGATTATGCATGGTAAGCGCGCTTAAAAAGCCGCGCCCACCATGCTTCCGCGGCAAGTACAGCCTCATTACTGACGATCTCGGATGATACATCCTGTGGGACGTCATTATAGTGCGGACTTTTCTGTCCAGAGCGTTTAGTTCGGTCTGAGTCCACCTAAGTATGCCAAAGGTATACATGAGAACAGGCATGACCCAACCGTTATATGCGTGCGTCTTATTCACACCGGACAAAAGGCTGTTAAGCACTTTGGTCAAGCGTGCATAAAACATATCGCAAACTGACTGTTTCATACCCGCCTCATCAACACCGATGTTCTGTGACATACCCAGGTATCGGTATGTTTCAGCCTCGGAAAGGGTCCTTATGTTGATGGGCATAGATAAATCTATGCCCTCAGAGTTAGCAACCCTTCCCCCTTCAACATGGAGGACCGCACACTTATCCGTCCCCAGCCGCATTCCAATAGAATTGCTAAAATCACAAGTGATGTTTAGCAATTCCATTGACATATAATAATAATAATAATAATAAATATTTATTATTATTATTATTATATGTCTATGCTCCACAGCGTTCACTTACCATCAGGTAAACTATGTGCTCAATTGTCATCCTAATTTTACAAAAAATTTGTTTGTGTTTGATATAATATTATAGCACTGAATGTACTGCGTTTATTGGTAAGGATGAAAGGCGGTATTAAACAGACTAAAGATTTTTGTTAACGTTCGGAAAAATATGTGTTTTACCCTCTAATCGCGATCGAAGTATTTTCAATTTAAAAATTTTTGAATTATCGATATGGTTTCAATAACAATGTATAATTCGTTGTCTGAAAATGTATTATCATAACAGAACGGGATGTTAAATTGAGTAGTACTTTGAATATTATTGTGGTAGAGCCATTCTACAGCTATATTACTAGTATAGTTGTAGCACGAATGGGTCGGCTCGACCGGAGAAGGACCACGTTCTCACAGAGTACCAGCGTAAAATAGCAGCTTAACACAGCTGTGTTTCGTATTGTGAGTGTAGAGAACTGGAGACCCTTTTTACTAGAAAAGAGGCATTCCATCTTAGTTTTCACGGGTGACAACGCATCTGCATTTTGATTCGCAAACTACGATAGATGTAGATGTCCATGGTCTACAGCAAACACTTACCATAAGGTGGACTGTGTTGTTGACTTGTGACCCTATCCTATATAAAAAAATTAAAATTATTTACTTATGTAAAAAACTGACTTCAATAAACTACAAGAAACAATATCATTTCCACATAATATAATAACTAAATAGTATAGTGGAAAGATAGTTTCCACTATACTTTTTAGTTATTGTGCCATGTAGCGGCGCTTAAGAATATCCCATATCTTCCCGTAGATGTCGTAAATGGCGACAGTGGGAAACAGGCTGGAGATGGGCAGCAGCATCTCCATCTCCCTGATACTAGGAATATTACCATAAAAAACTGCAGTTGCCAACCCGCTCGCCAAGCGTGGCAACTGTGGCAAATATCCCCGCAATCAATAAAGTTAAAAAGTGACGGCCCCCAGCCCCCAACGGCCACGCTATAACTGGCTATGATGGCGACCATGGTAACGGCGGGGCAGGGAGTGCTTAGAACCTCCGGTGGAGATTCGGTTGCCACCTAAGACGACTAGACCTGCAAAACACTAAGCACGCACCCTGAGGACTGACGACAAGATCCTAAAGCTGGAAGAAGAGAAGGATTTTTTTTTATAGGAGAGGGGGCAAACGAGCATGCGGCTCACCTGATGGTAAGTGACTACCGCCGCCCATGAACAACCGCAACACCAGGGGAATTGCAGATGCGTTGCCGGCCTTTTAAAAAGGAGTAGGCTCTTTTCTTGAAGGTCCCTAAGTCGTATCGGTCCGGAAAAATCGCTGGTGGTAAACTATTCCACAAGGAAGTTGTGCGAGGAAGAAAACATCTTCTAAATCGCACAGTGGTGGACCGCCAATCATCCAGATGGTGTGGATAGTATCGGGAGTTCTGCCGCGATGTGCGTTCGTGAAATTTGGCGGCTGGGATTAATCCGAACAATTCCTCAGAGCACTCCCCATGGTAAATGCGAAAGAAAATGCTAAGAGATGCAACATCTCTTCGCAGTGCCAATGAGTCGAGCTGATCGGAAAGGACTCGGTCGTCGACGATTCGAGCCGCTCTGCGCTGGATGCGGTCAAGTGGAAGAAGCTGGCACTGGGGAGCCCCAGCCCAGAGATGGGAACAGTATTCCATGTGAGGCCAAACCTGCGCCTTGTAAAGTTGCAGGCGTTGAGCCGGCATGAAATACTGTCCCGCTCTGCTGAGCACGCCAAGCTTTTTAGAGGCCAATTTGGCCTTCTCTTCCAAGTGACCACGAAACTGCACGCTACTCGATATGTCGACGCCGAGGATTCCGATACTGGCTGAGGCAACAAGGGGAGTACCTTGAAACTGAGGAGATACGACAAAGGGGTTCTTTTTAGCGGGTAAACGCGCAAACTTGTGTCTTCTGAGGATTAAACTGGACTAGATTTAGTCGCCCCCAATCCGAGACTTTGTCCAGCAAAGACTCGCTTTCAGACACAAGTTTGTTCCGGTACTCGGTGACGTTTTCCCGAGAAATATTGGCACGGCCGGTGTATAGAGCATCACCAGTGCTGTCATCTGCATAGCAATGAATGCTACCAGCTTGCAACATATCATTGATATGCAGAAGAAACAGCGTTGGTGATAGCACGCAGCCTTGTGGAACACCAGCGTTAATAGGCTTGTAGTCGGAGCATGCACCGTCTACAACGACCTTGATGCTCCGATCTGCAAGAAAGCTGGTGATCCAATTGCATAATTTCTCGGGAAGCCCATAGGAAGGGAGCTTCGAAAGAAGCGCTTTGTGCCAAACCCGATCGAAGGCCTTCGCAATGTCCAAACTAACGGCCAATGCCTCCCCCTTGGACTCTACTGCCAACACCCATCTATGAGTTAAGTAGACCAGAAGATCACCAGCTGATCGACCCCGACGAAAACCGTACTAGCGGTCACTAATCAGCTGGTGATCCTCAAGGTACCGCATGAGGTGGCAGTTTACAACGGATTCCATTATTTTGGAGAACAAGGGGGTGATGGCGATAGGCCTGTAGTTGGACGGATCTGAGCGGTCGCCTTTTTTAGGGATCGGGTGGACAAAAGCTGTCTTCCATGATTTCGGGACTACGCCTAGGGAGTAGGAATACCGGAAAAGACGCGTTAGAACCGGTGCCAACTCCGGAGCACACGTCCTCAGCACAATTGGGGGGATTCCGTCAGGCCCACTCGACTTGTGGATGTCAAGGGAGAGGAGTGCTCTGCGAACCGAGCGCTGTGAGAATCGCACATCCGGCATGGAGCACTCACGTGTTCCCCCCGTCATCAACAGTCGAGTTGGACGCAAAAAGGGAGCCTAAAAGGTCGGCCTTCTCTTTTGCGTCGTGGGCCAGTGAGTCGTCCTCCCTGTGCAGAGATGGTAGTGATGGCTTACAGAAATTCCCTTGGACAGCCTTGGTAAGAGACCAGAATGCACGGGTTCCCGAAGGAAGGCGAACTAGTTTCTCGCCAATTCTGCCTATGTGCTCTGACTTTGCCTTGGCAATAACTCTTTTGAAGGACCTGGAGGCGAAGTTATACTTCTTTTCGAGTGTGCTGGTGTTTAAATCCCGAGTCACCGAAGCCGCAGCCCAGGCTTGATAATACTCCTGCTTACTGCGTAATGCAGTCTTACAGGAGCGACCAAACCAAGGCTGAGATCTGCCTCCGATGGGTACCACAGATGATGGAATAAATAGTTCCATTCCCTGTAGCACTACATCAGTGACAGAGTCAGCAACAGCGCTGGGATCATCCGGCGAGAAGCAAACCCGCTCCCATGGGTAGGAAGCAAAGAAAGACCGCATTCCGTCCCAATCCGCCGACCTGTAATGCCAAACACGGCGGCAACCTGCAGAACGCAACCGCGAGGGGAGCGTGAGTGGCATCACACTCCGGATCAGACAATGGTCCGAAGAGCCAAGAGGGGCATCGACGGAAACCTGATATCCGTCCGGATGAGACGTCAGCAGAAGGTCCAACAGGGAAGGTGTATGATCCTCAACATCTGGAATCCGCGTAGGCGATGTAACCAGTTGTGTCAGACCATATGCCAAGGCAAAGTCATAAACAGATCTCCCCGCATGATCGGTTAAACGTGAACCGAGCCATTCGGCGTCGTGGGCGTTAAAATCGCCAAGGATCACGATCTCTGCGGATGGGACCTGTTGTAGCAAGGAATCTGTAGCCATTTGGACGTGGTCGATGAGTCGGTCTGTTTCGGCATTACCGCTATGGGACCTATAGAGGCACACGTAGACGCGCGGATGGTCGTCGCTGTCTACGCGTAGCCAAAGGATGGACAGGTCCGAACCTTCAAGACTGCCGAGGCGTCGAGAACAGATGTCCTCTCTGACATACACGCAAACTCCAGCCCGAGGCACAAAGGAGTGCTCCAATTTGTACCCCGGGTAGGAGAGATACGAAGTATCAGCCGGAGAGGACACCTGCGTCTCGGTCAGAAAGAGCAAGGCCGGCTTCGCCGTCTCAAGATGGTAGTGGACGGCGTTTAGGTTCGAGTGAAGTCCCCTGATGTTGCAGAAATTCACGGATAGCGTGGCAGGGGTCGCCTTGGTCTTGTTGCTCAGTTTGCCCCGAGCAGTTATTGTGTTGAGCGGAATTTTGCCCCCCCCAGAATACGCGGGGCAGCCTGAGCACCCACGCTCAGGAGTGGAATAGCATGGTCGTGGATGCTCAGCGAGGGATTCTCCAGGGGTACTGGTACCCTCCTGGGGTAGTTTATGACGTAATTCCGCTACCATGTTGATGGGGGGGGGGGGGAATTGGGCATCCGGTCACCTGCACTCACCAGACGAAACGCGGAAGTAGAGCTTCCACTTCACGCCGGTATTCTGTGAGGTCGTGGTACTAACCCGGCTCGAGCCGGCCCATACGTGCAACAGCAAAAGCTGCTGCAAGGCTCTACCACCGTTAATATAAAGGATAAGTTACGATGGCATATTATAGGATTATCCGAGGGCCGAAGAGAGAGGGCGGATACAGTAATACCCGAATCAGGCAACTGCAACGGTAGGGCAACCATTTGTCCGAAGAAGGTGTCAGATTTATGGTTTACAAGTCTCTCATTAACAACGTTGTAAATATTGGGAGTGTGTCGACGAGGGTTGCGTACCTTATACTCAGAATCACCAAACGGTATTTGTTGAAGGTCATAAAGGTGAACGCACCAACTTCAGCAAATCCTGATGAGGAGGTGGAGGAAATGTGTGTGGATATCTCTAAAGCCATGCATTCCTCCAAAACCCGCAATACGGTGTTAGTGGGAGACTTCAATGGCAAAACTAGGCACAAGAGAGAACGGTGAGCTGAAGTTAGGGGAATTTGGAATCGAAAACTCAAGGGGCCAGCAGCTGGCCGACTTCATGGAGAAAGAGGGACTCTTTATGATGAACACTTTCTTTTAGAAGCGGCCACACGTGAAGTGGACCTGGTCGAGCCCCTACAGTTCGACATAAAATGAGATTAACTTCATGATGACGACTAGACGGAAACTGTTCAGTGATGTCTCAGTGATCGCGACAGTGAAAATTGGTAGCGATCACCGAATTTTTAGAGGTTGATTGAACCTAAACGATAAGTTAGAGGGTTTCGTCTAATGAAGTCAACGCTCCGTCCCCCTCGTGCTCTGTTCCAAAGTCCCGAAACCTTTCAGCTCGAGTTACAAAACTGTTTTCAGTGCCTAGAAGACTGCAATGAAGTGGACGATATGAATGACAAGCTCGTGGAAACTGTCCATGCGGTCGGAGCTAAGTTCTGCAAGACCCGCCGCAGAAGAACACAAAAACTCTCCGATCACACTCTTAATCTCATGGCTGTTAGACGGGAGATGAAGCTACATTCTTCACCAGATTAAACAACATACTGGCAACTGAACAGACAGATCTCCAAATGCATGCGGCGGGACTTACGCAACTTCAATACAGCTTGTATTGAAGAAGCGATCGAGCGGAACCAAGGCTCCAAAGTATTTGCCAGAGATCTGTCTGCCAGAAAGAGCCAACTGTCAAAGCTGAAGACCGAATGTGGCAGCATCGTTTCCGGGGCACCTGAGATTTTGAGTGAGATTAAGAGGTTCTATGGGCAGCTGTACACGTCATCGTTGGAGCCACACTAACACTTGCGTAGTAACGATTCAAGAGCAAGTATTATCTGACACTATTCCGATGATATCCCGGACGTCAGTCTAAGTGAGATTAGAATGGCACATAAAAAACGGCAAGGCCCCAAGTGAAGATGGAATTATAGTGGAGCTTCTAAAAGCGGATGGAAAACCGGTACTTGAAATCCTTCAGAAGCTCTTTAATTCCGTTCTCCATGGCAAGACTACTCCGGCATGGACATGGAACAGAAGTGTGGTGATATTTTTCTTCAAAAAAACGGGAAAACGCACTCCTAAATAACTACAGACTGATTTCCCTTCTGAGGCGCTGTGCATGCTGTTTTTGAGAGTCATTACGGATCGTTTCGCATGCAGACTCGAAGACTTCCAGCCTCCTGCACTAGCCAATTTCCGAAGAGGCTTTAGTACCATAGACCACAAGCACACCCTTCGGTAGATTTTACAGAAGATAAAAGAGTACAATCAGCCTCTTTGCCTTGCGTATGTGGACTAAGAGAAAGCCTTTGATTCCGTAGAAATTTGGGCGTTGCTGCAGTCCCTTAAGCGGTGCAAAGTAGACTGTCGGTATATCGAAGGGCTGAAGTGTTTATACAGTAGGGTTACGATGGCTACCTGAGTACAGAACCAGAGTACAGAACCAGAGTACGGAACCTATGCAACTGGATAGAGGAGAGACAAGACAAGAGACAAGGTGATGTAATATCCTCGAAACTATTCACCGCTGCGTCGGAAGACTTTTTCAAGCTACTGGACTTAAAAGAATGCGGTATTGATATCAATGGTGAGTACATCACTCACCTTTGATTTGCCGACGATATAGTCCTTATAGCAGAATCGCTAGAGGATCTAAGCACTATGCTCAATGACCTCAATTGTGTCTCCCGACGGATAGGTTTTTAGATGAATGTAGACAAAACAAAGATCATGTTTAATGTCCATGTCACACTTATGCCAGTAGTTGTTGAGAGCACTAAGCTCGAAGTGGTTGACGAGTATGTTTACCTGGTACAAATAGTCCGACTAGGTAAGTTCAACTTCAACCGAGAGGTCAAGTGATGGATTCAACTCAGCTGAGCAGCGTACGTGAAATTACAGTACATCTTCTCCTCAGATATACCTCAAAACTTGAAAACGAGATTGTACAACTAGTGCTTGTTGCCAGTGATGACTTATGGATCTCAAACATGGTCCTTCACTGCTAGCTGTATGAGGATGCTGAAGGTTGCTCAGCGAGCTATGAAGAGTTTCTTTGCGCGATAAACTTTGAAATGAGGATATCCGCAGTAGAACTAGAGTGACCGACATAGCCCAACTGGTTAATAGGCTGAAGTGGCAATGGGCCGACCATATAGCTCGAAGAACCGACAACCGAAGAGCAGCCTCGTACCGGTAGGCGAAGTGTAGAGCGACCCCCCACTAGATGGAGAGACGATCTAGTAAGACATGCAGGAAGTCGATGGATGAAGGTTGCTCTGGACCGTGCTTTGTGGTAACCCTTGAGAGAGGCCTATGTTCAGCAGTGGACTTGTGAAAGGCTGTAATGATGATGGTGATATCTTATTTTTATTTTATTGATGAATTTGGTTTTCACTTTTTTAACGATTTTATTCTTTTGAGTAGTTTAATGGCCAAACACTTAAACGCTACTCAATTTTAAAATGTCGTTAATTCTCATATTATCACAGTTACTTTTCTTACGATTACGATACGACGGAGTTTTGGCGGGAACTTGAACGGCGGCGGTTTGCTGCTCCTGTTTTTTTATTTAAATAATGGTTTGAAGTGGACTTTGATATTTAAAAGTGGTGCGATTTTGTGCATTAAGTGTCTGCGCATGTGAACTATTAGTGGAAACTGAAACAAGTGCTCTGATAGTGATGTGATTCTCAAAATAAGGTGCCTGTCTGCTTAGGCGCCTTGAGATACCATCGCTAACCGTCAGCTGTCTGCTGGCTCAAGTTGCCGTCAACATCTCCCAAGGGCTGCACAATGTGACGCATCAACATATTGTGAAGCTGTATACTATGAAGAATAATTATTATATATTATATTGTAACTTCAGGCTCAGAAGGGCTAGATCCCAGAGCCGTAAAGCCAGTTATTAAGAAGAAGAGATCAAAGACTCGAAGGCGACTTAATTTTTACGTTATGTCTCGTGGTGTCATTGTAGTTTGACTTAAAGTCATAGATACAGCGTGAGACTTAACGGCATTTTAAAATTAAGTAGCGTTTGAGTATTTGGGCATAAGTTTCTAAACAATATTGCTCAAGATACTAACTAACAGACCTTTAAATTCTTATAAATTAATTACTTTATCCCCTATTCTTCCATCCTTGGGGATACAACTTCGAATCGTTAAAGTCGGTAACAATTAGCGAAGACATCATGTAGTACGATCAAAAAAATATATACTTAAATTTGAATTTGGAACCTCCTCTGTTTTTGAAACGAGATAAAATGTACAACGCATGAGACGTGAAGGATTGATTACAAAACAATAAATCAATATCAAATGTCAGTCAAATGTACATAAATCCTTTCCTATCCTTCCCAATGATTCAATTTTGTTTATAGTTTGTTTAAAATTCAATTTTAAAGCGATAAGCATTGTCCTGTTCTGCGTAGGTAGGACCAAAATATTAATTAAGAATATCGTATCCTGGGTAAACGGACGGGCATGAGGACGCCAAGTCTGTCAGCCCCTGAGGGACAAAGGGTACTTCAAAGTACTCGACATGTCTTACATTTCAAATAAATTATAAATAAATACGATTAAATAAGAAATTATATTGCTATTTTTTCATCCTATGGGTGAAAAAGGGAATAAATTATTTAATGCCGTATTTAGACGATGTTATGTTCGTTGTAGCTTCGAGGTCCTAATATTGCATACTCAAAAGGATCAATTAATCAATATTAAAAAAAAAGGCGAAAACCTAAGAGAAATAAAAAATAACTTCTACTTAATTTAATAGTTTTTGGAGTTTGGAATACATATTATAAAAAATTGATATTAACATCAATTATAGCTAAATAGGACGATATGACTTTAACTCAGAGTATCACGGTGTCACTGTTTTGTCTTATTCCACGAATTAATAGGAAGTCAATTTTATTTGAAGAAGTAAACGCAAGTCAACTTTATTTTAAAAAAAGTACCGAACCCCAAAATAGAAACGATCATACATTTATTTATTTATTTATTTCGTACCTTAAATGTTAACTTTCAGAAATTTTAACTGAACTTACTCGTATCTTCTCCTAAACGGCTGGACCGATTTTGATGAAGTTTTGTGTGTGTGGTTTGGTTTATTCGAGAATGTTTCAGATTCACGATTAGACTCGATAGGTGGCGCAGTTGTGGTGACCCAGAAATCACCTGGGCGAAGCCGGTACGAATCGCTAGTATATATGTACAATTACGTAGCCATATCGCTAAACAACGATATCTTCCAAGCAAACCTTGGCGAAGGAGATCATTTTCATATAAATATATTTAGAAGTGTGAATAAATAGTAGATAAACAAGTATGTATTAATACATGTAAGCTTGTAAGTTGATTTTGTTTACTTTATTATCATACTTCAAAACACAACACTTAACAAACGTCTTTAAAATGTTATCAGTATCATAATTTTCTAAACTAAAACAAAATATATTGCGAAAAATATTATTTATTACTTAAATAACATTTTCATGTACGAGTTAGTTGATATATCTCTTACTGTTATTAAAACATAACTATATTTATTCAAGGTAAAAGTAAAAAGAAGTTTCAAATTTTACGGTTTTTATTACTTTTCTTCCAAATATATCACTATAAAGACTCAAATATGTCATATCCAAGAAAGGGTTATTTTATTAAAGTATATAAATTATATATATAAGTAAATCAAAAAACACAGGTATATACTACATCATTAAGGTATTAAACAAAATAAAGAAGTTCCGTGATAGTTTACAAAAGTTTTAACAAAGGGTCTCCTTTTAAAAGTTCATAATAAGAATTCGCTCAACTCGCTATCCAGTTTCCGCTAGAGTATTAGATCCAACTTCTTCTACTTTTCTAACGACTTTCGAGTTTGAGGATTCTCGTGTCGCCAAGGTGAGCATCTAACTGTATAGTTATAAAAGCACAGAGTAGTTATAAAAGCGATATTGTTTTAGTGCTATCATAACTGCATAAGGTTCTATCGATTAAACGACTTTTAATTATAGTAGAATTACTTCTGGTGTTGGTAAGGAAAGGAACAGAAACATTCATACGTAGTACAGCTCCTCACTTCAGCTCTATTATACCTTTATTTTTTATAGAATGAGGGTGACGAATGAGCACACAGCCCATCTGATGGTAAGTTGTTACTGTGGCCCATAGACATCTACATGTATCCTCGATTAAGAATCAAAATGCAGATGCGTTGTCAGCCCTTTTTTTTTTTTTTGCGGATGGAAAATCATCAAATGACGCCTTTCGCTCTGGGTGGAGCGGAAGGGAGTGTCAGACTTTTACTGACTAAAAACCATCCGTGTTCCTTCAGTGCCCTTACGTTCCGGAGCCGCGGTATCTCTTTCGAACAGCCCGCAGCCCCGGCAGGCGTCGGCCCTTGCGGGCCCCTTCACGCTGCTGACAGCTCTTTGAGGCGCGCGTGGAACAAAACGCGCCGTCGACACGGCCTGTCGTCGTTAGACGGACGGACGGCGAGCTACCCATTGCTCGCCGTCCACAGGCCCGCGCCTACGGTGGCCGGGGGCCACGACGTAGCCCCCGACGCCCGGGGCGTCTCCCGCGGCGGCCGGGAAGGAAAGCTGCTGCTCTCTCCTTCTCCCGCTCCGCCACCTCCTTCGCTAGCATCACTGCTTCGCAGAAGGTGGTGACGGCATCCCATTCCGTCTCGCTCCGGACCATGGCTTCGACCAGGGCCGGACGCGAGAGGTCGCCGCCGCCTATCACCGCTACGAGGACACGGCGGTGCTCCGCCCAGGCAGGGCACACCTCCACGGTGTGCTCCACCGTGTCCTCCGGTCGATCCTCGCAGTGGGAGTACCCGGGCGTTTCCTCCCGCCCGATTCGGTGCAGGAACCTCCCGAACACACCGTGTCCGGTGAGGACTTGCGTCAGGCGGAAGGTGAGGACGCCGTGGCGTCTCTCAAGCCACTCCTCAAAGAGGGGTCTTATCGCCGCTATAGTGGCGTGCCCAGCGTTGTCAGCCCTGAGGACTAAGATGGAATGCCTCGTTTCCAGCAAAAAGGGCCTCCGGTTTTCTACACTAACCATAAGAAACATTATTTTATGCTAGTATTCTGTGAGGGCGTGGTGCAATCCCGGTCGAACCGATCCATTCGTGCTAAAACCATGATAATATAGCTGAAGCATGGCTCTACCACGTATAAAAATAAATAAAATAGTCTATGTAAGTCACTCTGGTTCTACTGACCATCCGAAGTAGAGCTAAAGTGGGAATGGGCCGGCCATATATCTCGAAGAACCGACAACTGATGGGGAAAAATGTTCTCGAGTGGTGGCCTCGTACCAACGGACGAAGTGTAGGGCATCCCCCCATTAGATGGAGTGGTAAGACAGTTGGACCTGGTAAGACATTCAGGAATTCAATGGATGAAGGTGGCTAAGGGCATGCAGACTTTTACTTTTTTTTAGGACTGGATAACTTTTTGGCCGAAAAAAAAATTAAATATCCGAGAGGCTTGCTGAGCGACCTTAAACATCCTCATATGATTAGTAGTGAAAAATTATGTCTCATATCCATAAGTCATCACTGGCAACAAACACTGGTTGTCAACAAATCTCATTTTCAGGTTTTGAGGTATACCTGACGAGAAGATATGTTGTAATTCGCCCGAACGCTGCCCAACCGAGTTAAATACGTCGATTGACCTCTTGGGTGAAGCTGGACTTACCTAGTCGGACTATTACACTGATTAGTAAGCTGAAGTGGCAATGGGCCGGCCGTATAGCTCGAAGAACCGACAACCGATGGGGAACCGATGGGGGGAAAAGTTGTCGAGTGGTAGCTTTGAGAATCTTTTTCCTAGTTCCCACTAGATGGAGTGACGACCTGGTAAGAGATACAGCAGGTCTATGGATGCAGGTAGCTCAGGAACGTGCTTTGTGACATTTTCTTTGGGGAGGCTTATGTTCAGCTGTGGACTTGTAATGGAATAATAAAATGAATAAATGGATGATTTATTTGGCACACACAAAACGTAAACAGAAATTAAAATACAATATACACAAATACCTCGCAGCAACGAAAAGATATCAAGTAAGTGTTACCACAACGCTGTTATTCTGTCGTTATATTTATCGAAATATTACCGGATATATTTCTGTTCTAATAGAAAACATACGTGAATGTCGTGGACACTCAGTTGGAACGAAGTTCCTTTCGTGGTATATTATTATTGTTGACGCTCTTAAATGCTAATGGAGCGGGTTCGCTGGTGGGGTGATACTAGGAGAGAGCGCAGTGGTAGCACTATGTCGAATAATAACTTCTTCAGATTTCTTGGTTTAGTTTTTCTTTTCCTTCTTGATCCACAGTTGAATTCAGAATGAACAACCACGGATTTTTTGCGCCTAATGCAAGGCTACCCTCCGGAACGGGTGAGGAAGGTGGTGAATGCTCATAGCATACCACGCAGCCGGCTGCGTGTTTATGTGGAACTCACTAAGAAGTGCCTACCCACTAAACACCACCTGTGGGACTGGCTTTAGCCTATAAAGCCTTTCTGCTGAATCAGAAGCGATCCTCTTTAGGGAAAAGGGGGCGCAGAATGACCACGGGAAATCATCACTATTTTATAAACAGCTCTGACCAATCAGATTCTTTCCATTTTGCACACGGCCCTAATCTTTTTTACGCCGACCAATCAGCGTGCAGCTAATTTTACGGCACTAAGAACGCCTTTGTATGAGGAACTTAAATGTGCTATTTTTCCGTGATGAAACACTCTTTACAATGTTTTTCTTAATTGACTAGCTTAGGGATATTTTTATTTTATTTATTTATGTAAACATTATTCGAAAACCTTAATCCTACACCTTGAAATTACACACCTTAGTAATTAAGCTTACGTTCTACTAATACAGGTGGCAGAAATGCTTAATTATTTATAATTAATCCTTAACTAACTAAATTTACCGCTAAAACAATAAAAGCAACATGGGTTTATCGCATTTAAAGAATTTAGTTACATATTGTTGAAAACATAGGAAGTTACATATCGTCGATAACACAGGCTTATTGTATAAAAGAATTAATTACATATCGTTGATAGCGTAGGTTTATTTGTACATAAGAATTTAGTTATACATCGTCGCTTACATTGAATATAAGAAGTTAGTTATATATCGTCGCTAACATTGTATATAAGGAGTTAATTATATATCGTCGCTAACAGTTATTGATAAACGTATTATATTATTGATTAACAAAAATACAAATAAATGAATTACTAGCATTAAAGAAAGGGGGTGGTTACGGAAAAATCTTACACCTTTTCTCGCTTAGCTTTATTAAATAAGATGGCTTCAATATTTATTATCGTGTAATGTCGGTGTAAGAATAACCACTACCCCATATCATCCCGTCGATGGTTAAGAGGCGACAGAGCGAAACAAATCAAAAGATGGGCAGCAGCGTCTTGCCAATGACGACCAAAAATAATAAACTGCAGTTGCCAACCCGCTTGCCGAGCGTGCCAGCTATGGATAATATCGCATCTATGAGGCAATCTATGCGGGAGGCCTATGTTCAGCAGTGAACTTTAATGCTATAACGGTAAAGGTAACGGTAATTTTGGAATTCGATACTGATGATATGGTAACTCACATTTACGCCAATGCTACCAATTGCATGGGGTTTTCTTATGCCGAAGAATAAACATTTTTCAAATTTTCATTTTATTTTGATAGACCGGTCTTATAGTTCATTGCCACATCTGCCTCCTGATATATTGGACTATTGCGCTACCCTTGTTCTACTGCGAATATCTTCATTATGAATTCTATCACGCAAAGAATTTACGAGAGTAGCTATCGTATTATAAAACATGAAATTTTATTTTATGTATTTTCCAATAATTAAAAATTAAACATTTTTAACAACCGACTTCAATATTATAACTCAAAAACTATTGGTCAGACCTTGATTAAATCTGTATGGGATCATATGAGAAGCACCAGCTTTTCAATAAAAGAAGAATCATTGAAATTAGTTATCGTAGAATAAAGTTATGAGGTAACACATATAAAAATACTGTCGAATTGAGTACCTCCACCTTTATGAAGTCCTTAGAAAAGCATTTTAGTCACGTAATAATTCCATATGATTTCAACAAGTGATGTTGCAAAGAAAAATAATCCTTATTTTAATATGTTTGATAGCCATTCTCTCTCACTGTTAAGTTACTGGATCTTAAACATTTGTTTAATAACTTAATCGTAACATTATCCCTGCTACGCTTACCCAACCGCCTTCACTCGCACCATTTGAAACTTTACTCGGAAGTCTGCCAGCTCATTAATTCCGCCTTGTCTAATCGCACCGTGAATTTCTTCTGTTTGTTTTATCCAACGACTTTTACTGCACTGTAACTTCGCATAAAATGCGTTAACGCCGCACTATGCTGTCTTTTAGCTACTATTTCCTTTATAAACTGTTTTGAGTTTTGATCTGTTTAGCATAAATTGTTAGATAAATTTTTATTTTTATTTTTTAGAGTTTCTTGCCAGTCAAAAAAGGTCTTGTGTTTGCGAGCCAAATATTTAAACAAGCTTACGTTGCTTACCTACTTTTTACGTGGTAGAGCCATGCTGCAGCTATATTAATAATATAGTTGTAGCACGAATGGGTCGGCTCGACCGGGGTAGGACCACGCTCTCACAGAATACCAGCGTAAAATGGCATCTTAACACTGTTGTGTTTCGTATGGTGAGTGCAGAGACCCGGAGAACCTTTTTACTGGAAAAGAGGCATTCCATCTTAGTCCTCACGAGTGACAACGCATCTGCATTTTAATTCGCAAACGGGATAAATGTAGATGTCTATGGGCCACAGCAACCACTTACCGTCAGGTGGACTGTGTGCTCATTTGTCACCCTATCCTATAAAAAAAAACAAGCCTAAATTGAATAAAAATTAAGACTGAGAAATCTTTTATTATTAGAATCTTATTGCAACATTTATAAGGTTCAGTTTCTCAATTCAACTTTGTTCTTTTTTTGTGTGTTATACGATATTTTTGCGGATAATTTTAGAACCGATTTTAATGATTCTTTTTTTTAATAAATTCCAATTCTGGAGCATTTCCATATAGATTTTAAGAAAATGTTTCACGTATAGGTATAGAAAATAAGGTATATATTTTTATAATATTACTAGTTAGATGACAATACAGCTTGTGATACTCCTTATCTCATTCAAATGAATAGAAACTAAAAAGAATCAAATAATTTTAGCATAATAACTTCTGAATTCGAGGCACTACGATGCACCGACTTCTGAAGCTATTATATAAAATTTATTTTATTCCTTTGAGTTATTTAAATACAGTTTAACTTTTTTTGCTAGCTTTAAAAAGTTTGTTGTTGGATATCATCTATTGATATTATTAAAATTGCCAAAATGTGTTTGGCAATTTTAACAATGGTAATGTAAGGTCAGATGCCGAATCTTCGAAAAGAGAATCTTCAGTAGTCTGTGCCGCAGTTGTATGTGGGTAGGTTGTATCCATGTCTCGCAGTATTGTTTGTACAGTAAACTCTTTTACAATGTCATGACCGTGTATATTTGCATCACCCTAGCACACAATCTTCTCTACAGTAGCAGTAACTTTGCAAAGTGTTCTATGTATGTAATTTAAACGTAGCGATACTGCCTTCGGCCAATACTATAACTGGAACGATTTGTGATCTGACTTAATATTATTACGTATTACAATATGTCTACCCTATACAGCTTCCAAAAAGTGAGTCTAGTCGAACAGAGATCTTTTCATTAAATGTAACCAAAGATCTTTCATTATTTGACAGATCACAAGAAACTGTTTGCCTCAACATGAAGAGTAGACGTCGTTGTTGTTGTTTTAACCGACCTCAAAAAAAGGAGGAGGTACTCAATTCGACTGCATTTTTTTATAAATTTTTTATGTGTGTTACCTCAGAACATTTTTCTTGGTGAACCGATTTTGATGATTCTTTTTTATTTGAAAGCTGTTGCTTGTCATGTGTTCCCATAGAAGTTTGATCAAGAGATCTGTGCAGTAGTTTGTAGTTATCCTTAACAATGCGTGTTTAATTGACTTCAATTACATAGACCATGTTCTCGTTTTATTTATATTTAAGTCGGTTGTATAAAATTTTTAATTTTACCACTTGTTGGTCAGGTTTTCTCGTCTCCAGTCATCATCAGCCACGTTTACTGTCTGACAAGGAGTGCATTGATCCAATTATTACGTTTTTATTATAACGTATTATAATAATAAAATATCTATACAAAAAAAAATATTGAAAACCAGAAGTTTTCACTCTTATCGTGTGACCATAAGAACACACCCATTTTTAAACAATCGTTACAAACACGGTACAAGAAAAAAATAACTAAGACTCCTGTATCGTAGAGTTGTTTTACATATATAAATTGCACATTAATTAACTCCCAGACACGGAACAATTTTTTATGGTAGTGCGATGCATCGTTTTCCAGGTCAGAACGAATTTTCTACTTTACGATGTTTCTTGTCCTAAGTACATGATTTTTGACTTGTTTGTGTAGTTGTTTTTTGTCTGTAAATAGTAGATGCAAGCAAGCTGTCTTTGAAATAGTTTCGGGCCGGAATACGGAGTCATAATATTGTTTGTGGTACCTTATCCACCGCCTTATGGATGTTCGCCAAATTCATATTATTTTATAGAATAAGTGTAACAAACGAACACGCAGTTCACTTGATGGTAAGAGAATGCTGTGGCCCATAAACATCTACATCTATCCTCGCTTAATAATCAAATTTCAGATGAGATGCTACCTCTGAGGAAATGCCTCGTTTCCAGTAAAAAGGGTATTTTTATTGGAAACTGCTGGAAACGGCTTTATCACGTATTAATAAAAACGACGTATAAGAAACGAGTACCTACGCTAATGTAGAAAATGTTTGTTGTTCCGACAAAATAAATATAAAAATATAAAGGGATAGTGACTCGAGAATATCATTATTGTGCCGATGATAAAATATTCATAGGATCCATTTGTTTGTTTTGTTATAGGGTTTGAAATATTATTCTATTGTAGCAGATAAGAGCAATTACAGTGAAGGGTCGGCCGCAACGTATATATTATTAATGTTCTAGGGAAGAAGATAAGATGACGGTTTTCGCCGAAGAAAATTATGACCTTCTGTTTTATTATTCACAACTCACAAAAGTGAGTAAATTGAGACACAAAAAATATATAAATATCTTTTTGGGAACAGGTTCGCTATTCGCTCTATTTAGTCCAGTCAAGTAAGGTCTGAAATCAAAATATTGACACTCAACTTTGCATTTTTGATATAATGTAGTATTAATAATACAAAATCAATGTGTAAAGGTTATTGTGTCCACAACCTCCAGTAAGGGCTGAAAAAATTGTCAAAAGTGTTTTTTCGCAATTACTCGAGAACGGTAAAAACTAGACAAAAAAGTTCATATAAAAACGTGTAGAGATTACAATTATACATAAAAAAGGTTAAATGATTTTTTCCTCCGGTCAAATTTAGCCGAGTTGGGGAGGTTTTAAGTTTAAGGGATGAACGTTAATTTAAAAAAAAAAACGTAGGGAGTAGACAAATAAGCGATTTTTTTAAATTGCTTAAAAATTCTAACCTAGATTTTAAAATTTAGAAATTAAAATTTTAGAGATACATATTTTTTTATTGTTACAAAAATATAACAATTTGAAATTTTCAAATTGAAATTTCTAAGCTTAAAAATTGACTAAATATTTTCATATTTTGCCATATTTAGATTCCTCGTAAAATTTCCTAGATTTACTATTGAAACATTTTTATATTTCGGCAGGTGTGAATTTATGCACATATAAAATCTTTTTCGAATCCTACGCCGTTGTATTAAGTCCCGAGTTAATGAATTAAAAGTAATTTTTTTTTTAAAACAAGCCTTTATTAAAATGTGATAAAAAGAATAAAATAAACTTTTCCTTTAAAACTTTTACTATCAATTTATAACGTCAAATGCACAATTTATATGATATAAAAGCTTGTCGCGAGATTTAAGTTTCTACTCATTTCTACTTACTCGTATTTACTTACTTTGAAAATTTTAAAAATTAAAATCAATCAGATCCTGTTTATCTACTCTCTAGGTAAATCTCGCGACAAGCTTTTATATCATATAAATTGTGTAATGACGTTATAAGTTGATAGTAAAAGTTTTAAAGGAAAAGTTTATTTTATTATTTTTAGAGCATTTAAATAAAAGGTTGTTTTAAAAAAAGTTTTTTTACTTTTAATTTTTTTTACCTTTTAGTTATCGCTGGACAGGTTTCGCAGTTTGATCATCTCATTCAACCCATCATTGTTTCAAGGTCGTTTGTCGGTTAATTTCGAACAGTCTAGCTCTTCAATAAGGAAACCTTCTAATGATTTTACCTTACTTAAGACCACGTATGCTTGACCAGCAGCGAAGAGCTTCGAACCTAAGTATACAACGGCATGGTTGAGTGTACTACCCTGCATTTTGTGTACTGTGCAAGCCCAACATAATACAATTAGCAGCATTCTTCGTTCTGCAATGCCATGACTATATTTTGCTGGAAATTGTACAGTCTTGGGTTTAATGAGATGAACACCGTCTTTACCGAAGTCTATACGGACGAATGGTATGTAAGTATCATACATTTGTGCTCTCTGGAAGCAGTGCCATATGATTTCCGTAATATGTCCAATGGCACCATTCACCAGAACTTTGAACAGCCAAAGTTTATCAACCAATGCTACAGACTCGAGCAATTCGACCTCGATATCATATTCGAGGACTACAAAAACACAAGTACACCAACATTTCAGACGGATTGATATCATGTTACACCCTGATGGCACTCAGTCCTCGGCACGGCCTCACCTTGACTCGGATGTTTGGAGGAATGCACTACTTATTTCAGCTTGAAGCGTACTTGTGCCTTACGAAACATAGCTCCAGGTTTGATTTTGGAGTTACCCTTCTCCTAGACAAGTTGCAAAGCAATGCTTTTGACGCCTATCTCGCCAAATTACACAAGTGAAAGTTAACCCACTGATGCTACAGACTTGAACAATTCAAACTCAATACCATTATCGAGGACTGCAATAACCCCAGTACACCAAAATTTCAGACGGATTGGAGCAATCGAGTTTATGATCACCATCTTTTTTTGGTTAACTCGCATTCGTATTCTTAGCAAGTCCTTTCATTTGATACCCATATTGTAGGATTGCCGTGTAGTGACGTTTGAGAATATCCACTACCCCATATCTTCCCGTGGGTGTCGTAGAAGGCAACAAAGGGAAACAGGCAGGAAATGGGCAGCAGCATCTTCTTGATAACAGCAAAATAAAATAAAAAAAACTGCGGTTGTAACCCGCTCGCCAATCGTGGCAACTATGGCAAATACCCCCCCTAAGAATGAATGTAACAAATAGCGGCCCCTAGTCCCCGGCGGCCCCGCTATTCCTGCCTACGGTGGCGACCATGGTAACGGCGGGGCAGGGGGTGCTAAGAATCTCCGGTGGAGGTTCGGTTCCCACCTAAGACGACTCGACCTGGCAACATACAACGCACGCACCCTGAGGACTGACGACAAGATTGTGGAGCTGGAAGAAGAGATAGACAAGTTACGCTGGCATATTATAGGATTATCCGAAGTCCGAGGAGAGGGGGAGGACACGGTAATCTTCGAATCCGGCAACTTGCTCTATAACCGGAAGGGCAACCATCGGTCCCAAGGAGGTGTCGGATTTATCGTCCACAAGTCTCGTTAACAACGTTATAAAGATTGATAGTGTGTCGACGAGGGTTGCGTACCTAATACTCAGAATCACCAAACGGTATTCGCTGAAGGTCTTACAGATTTATGCACCAACCTCGGCACACCTCGATAAGGAGGTGGAGGAAATGTATGAGGATATCTCTAGAGCCATGCATTCCTCTAAAACCCAATATACGGTGTTAATGGGAGAGTTTAATGCAAAACTAGGCACAAGAGAGAACGGTGAGCTGAAAGTAGGGAAATTGGGAATAGGGCAACGGAAACCAAGGGGCCAAGAGCTGGCCGACTTCATGGAGAAAGAGGGACTCTTTATGATGAATTCTTTCTTCCAGAAGCGGCCCCACAGAAAGTGGACCTGGTCGAGCCCCGACGGTTCGACAAAAAATGAGATTGACTTCGACTCGTCTACGTGCTATTTTCGAGAGTCATTACGAATCGTCTCGCGCGCAAACTTGACGGCTTCCAGCCTCCCGAACAAGTCGTTTTCCGAAAGGGCTTAAGCACCATAGACAACATACATACCCTTCGGCAAATTGTACTAAAGTCAGAGGAGTACAATTTGCCACTATGTCTGGCGTATGTGGACTATGGGAAAGCCTTTGATTCCGTCGAAATTTGGGCGGTGCTGCAGTCCCTTCAGCGGTGCAAGTTGACTGTCGGTTTATCGAAGTGCGGAATTGCTTGTACAGTAGCTTCTTTTTACAAGCGTGTAAAGTATTTAATCATTATGTTTGCTTTGTTGAAAAGAAAATTGAAATTGAGTAACACTATTTGTGCCGATGGAAATAAAAATCAATCTTCTCTTTGTTTTCAAAATTTTGTTGGCGCTGTCGATGATATTTATTTGGAAAGAAAGCTTGTAAAAAGTGAGGACTATTGCTTACTCGTATGCTAACTATACGAGGTCCGAGTAAGAGTTAGAAGGCATCATTGGAGATCATAATTCTCGCAATCTCTCTATTTTACGATCTTTTCATTAAAAAAAGATCAGGTTATTTATGCATACTCAATCATTGAATCCGAAACCAGGAAGTAATTATTTAACATTATTATTACTTAAAAATAAGTTTAAGTTTTTTTTTAACTGTCCCGACGATAGTAAATATATTTTATCGATCCTAAATTTCATGATTTTAAAAAATAACTTGGCATGTTGGGATTGATTTTGAAACTTAAATAATGCCAACATGTTAAGTTAGTTTTTTGAATTTCGCAACTTGGAATCGACCCAGATATACAATTGATACAATTCTTTAAAGTTTTCTTGAATTAAATAAATTCAAAATCCTGATTTAATTTAAATTTTTAAGGGGTGTTATAGTATAATGTTCCTTGTATTATTTAAAAATAATCGATTTTTGTGAAAAGTTATTAATTTTATTATTTAATTTATGTAAAGGTAAGTAAGTAAATAAATAAATTTATATTAATTTAAAAGCTTACAAATTATGGGAACTTCAAAAGTAGACTAGTAGAATTTGCCGCTTTTAGAATGTACCTGCTAAAAATATAATTGGCATATAGGAAATGGTAAAAAAGTTTATTCATTAATAAAGAAATATAAGCATAAGAAATAGAAACACGAGCGTATGAACCTAAGTGTATATACTTTTTCAATATGGTGCTGGATCTGAAGTTGACATAATAGGCAGCTTCATAAGTTATGTCTTTCTCCATCCCAATTCTTCAGGGTTCAAAGTATTGCCCAACCATATTTGAATCTGATAATATACCCGTTTTGTGTGTTCAAGCAATGATGATTTTTTTGGTAGTAGAGAAGATTATATAACTTATTTTTTAAATGCAGCTGCTGATGCTGTAAATGTTTTTTTTGTAGGATCGGGTGACAAACGAGCACACAGTCCACCTGATGGTAAGTGGTTACTGTGACCCATAGACATATACATCTGTCCTCAATAAAGACTCAAGATGCAGATGCGTTGTCACCCGTGAGGACTAAGATGGAATGCCTCTTTGCAAGTAAAAAGGGTCTCCGGTTCTCTACACTCACCATACGAAACACAGCAGCGTTAAGTTGCTATTTTACGCTGGTTTTCTGTGAGGGCGTGGTCCTTCCCCGGTCGAGCCGACCCATTCGTGCTACAACCATAATATAGCTGCAGCATGGCTCTACCACGTAGAAGAATTTTTTCTTAAATCACCAATCTTTAAATAATCAGCATCACCAATATGTATCAACTGAGCTATTTTGTTCGTAAAAAACTGTTATCAATTGCTGTAGCTCCGGTTTCTTCTTCAATAAGGAGATGATGATTTTTTTCTCTTTTTTAAAGATGTAGTATGGCAGCCGGCAAATGCAATTTTTTTTCAATCGTAAATTTAGAAAAGAACCATGCCCACTTTTAATACATTTAAAATCCTGATAGTAAAAGTTTATGTATAATTATAAGGTATAGTAGAAAAACTTCCTGAAAGCTTAGAAAATAATTTCATGTAGTCATTTTTACGATTTAAATGCTACAGAGCCCAAAAATATTAATGTTACTCTTTAGGTTGCCGTTACCTATCTATCTATCTCCTATTAATGTTCTATCACCACTTCCTCTAAGATTATACTGAGATAAATTTTGTGTATCCCTACATATTTCTATTCGATATGATCCATGAAAAACACACAAAACGGCACAATACACAACGAGACGCAAACGCAACAAGTGAAAAACTCAACCGGTTCTCTTATGCTCTATATATACTTGGAACAATTGGGAATCAATCTGCCGTCATCACTGCGTACCACGGTTATGTGTTGAATCAGTGTTAAAGTATGGTGTCATCTTTTGGGGTAACTCTGTAGATAATGAAATGATATTTAGAGCCCAAAAGAGATGTGTAAGAGCCATTGTGAAGTTAAAACAGACGGATAGTTGTAAACCATTTTTTATTAGTCTGAAACTGATAACACTTCCGTGCCTTTATATATGTGAGAAAGCCGTTTTTGTTATTACGCATATGTCTTTATTTGAGTGCCTACACAGTAAACGTAATAATCAAAAAATATGTTTTCCATCAAACAGAACAGCCCAATTTAACAACAGTGTATTTTGTATGGCTCCTCGAATTTATAACCATTTACTATTACACATTTTGAGATGCTCCAATGTACGAGTAGATAAGTTTAAAATACTATTGAAGCAATTTCTTCTTAGTAAGGCATACTACAGTCCTAGAAAAAGAGTAGTTGGGATGCGTTCAAAAAATGGGCATCTTTCTTTACGAGGAATCTAAATATGGCAATATTTAAATAATTCATTAATTTTTAAGCATTGAAATTTCAATTTCAAAATTTCATATTTTTATATTTTTTAACAATAGAAATATGTGTATCTCTAAAATTTTAACTTTTAAAGAACAATGGCCAAATTTCTATAGGAGCTGGACTAGACTTTTATTTTTCATGTCCCAAAACAAACTATAGCTAGATTGGTTTGTTTTTATGTTGTAAACACCATCCCGTTTGAAAATCCTATCTATATAGCTACAATTTTTTATAATAACGTCAACAATATTTTTGAGGTTAGCATCACATAATATGTAATCTTCTTCCGTAATCTAAAATAAGAATTAAATTGGTATTATGATGCACGATTGTGTGTGATGGTTTATATTAATGTAATAAATTGTAGCAATCACAGGGCTAGTTGTCCTTGTTGTGTAACTGTAGTTTGCATGATGTCTCTCACAAATATCCAAGATGCAAAATCGGTATAATATTAAAGAGTTTTTTAATTACAAATAAATTCACTTGACCATGAATATAATATAATGTTTGTAATGTATTATGATTTTAAATATGACTACTATAATAATAAAAATAATTGTACTGTTTAAATAATAACTAATTTTAATTCAATTTAATTCAATTCAATATGTTTGTAATGAATTATGATTTTAAATATGAATACTCTAATAATAATAATTGTACTATTTAAATAACTAATTTAAATTTAAGTGATCATATACTTAAATATTTGCACGCCCTAACAGGACAAAACATGTTGATCTTTTATTTAATGTAACAACTTATTTACCGTGTTTTATGCAAATAAATGATTCTTGAATCTTGATTCTTGATTCTTGGTGTTCAGAAATCAAAAGCATAGAATAATCGTTACAAGTGGTAGTTATCAGTCCGTAAAACAATGCCGAGGTCAAAACAACAGAAGGAAATCTAAAATAGTATAGTACGTATCACAATCCACAACAACGTGTGAATCAAATAAGATGATGCGAATGATTGCCGGGTGACAATCAATGGTGTTGATCGATGACCACAGATTATGTAACCTGTCGATGACAAATCATGTTCCGTTGTACGTAATTGAACAAAACGCTTAGCTTACTATGAAGCTACATAATTATTTTTATGACATGAATCCAGTACATAATAAATCAGTATAGTAGTTGATTTGATGCCTAAATACTAATTGAATTAAATTACAATTAACAACTATTCGAAAAAAACGTGAATAATTATAGTATTTGAATACAAAGTCCTTTCATACGTGAAATGAATCGTCATTAAGCGCGTTCCAGTGCGTTCTGAAACCATTATTTAAAAAAAACTTTGGAACAGTTATAAAACAAAAATAAAAGGATAACTTTTTTGTGGCTACTTAGAGAAGTATTTTTATTGTTTTTTAAGACCTTAACAAATAAGTATATTTTTCACAAATATGGCATATAGTGGCGCCATCGTTTCGTCGTCTTCTATGATTTGACTAACATTCTTTAAAATCTTACCTGTAGATTAGATTTTTAAGCAATTTTAAAAAAATCAGTTATTTTCTATTCCCTACGAATTATTAAAATTTACGTTCATCCCTTAAACTTAAATCCTCCCTACACTCGGTAAATTTGACCGGAGGAAAAAATGTTTTTTTTTTAAACTTTAAATCTCTACGTATTTAAATTAGAACTTTTTGTGTTATTTTTACCGTTTTGGAGTAATTACGAAAAAACTCTTTTGACATATTTTTTTAAAACATGCCGGGGGTTGCGGACACAAAAAGCTTTAATTAATAATACAAAACATTGGTTTTGTATTATTAATACCATATTATATCAAAAATACAAAGTTGAGTGTCAACATCTTGATTTCAGACATTATTTGACTTGACTATATTGTGAGACGTAAGAATGTGTCTAGAAAGGCGGCGGAAAAGTGGAACATTCCTATTAGGCATTTACCTATGAAATTGCCGTTTTTATGACATCAGTTAACGTAACGTTGACGTTTTCTATAACGTTAGTAATAAACAATATAGAAATATTTTTTCCATGTTGTTTATTTCTATTAATGAAACTAATAACTCATGTAATCGATGCAACTTTGCCAACGCTGTGGCAGTTTATTGATGCCCTTCTTGAAGAAATCAGCTGGACGGGAGGCAACAATTTCTTCAAGGCATTTCGTACTGCCTATCGGGTACAAAAGTTATCCGAATTCCGTAAAAGTAGAAGTCTGTAGACGCAAAGTCTGGTGAGTACGGCGGATTATGGAGAGTTTCTAAACCCAGCTCTTGTAACTTGAAGACCATCTGTTGTGAAGTATAAGGTCGCGCATTGTCGTTCAGGAGCAGCGGGGACGAGCGATTCACCAAACCTGGTTGGAGACGTGCGAGCTTCTCCATCATTGTGTTCAGTTTTTCACATTACGCATCTGTAGTGTATTTGCAATGCTCATCCCGCTTGGTAAGAAGCTGTGATGAATGGACCATTGCTCAGGTGCTGAACCAGGATCCAAACAACTTGCTGAGCTCTTGCGATTGTCAAACATAATCCATTTCTCGTCGCAGGTAACAATGCGGTTCAAAATTCCTTTGTTAGTGTACCTGTTGAGCAGTGATAAGCGTCTCTCGACGCGTACTTCACGATGGCGAGCATTTAGTTCGTGGGGCACCCATTTGTAAAGCTTTTTTACCTTGCCTATTTGAAGCGAATGGGACAATATTGTTTTGATGCTAACTTCGAAAGCCGATGTTAATTCAGCCGTAGATTTAGTATCATTGGGTTTCAAAATCGTCTTTAATTCGTCATTGTCGACCAAAGTTTACGGATGACCACGGACGACCTCGTTTATTTTTTAGCTCAAAATTTCCAGGACAAAAGCGGGCAAAACAATAACAGGTGGTATTCGCTTGCTTGTAGTATTCGTTCCGTAAACTTCGTTGACGTTGCGTGCCGATTGTGCCGCGTTGCTGCCACGATACTACCGCTCATACTGCATAATCACTCGAATTTTTAATGTATCCGTGATGACAAAAAAATTCAAATACGATGAAAACAAAGTATAGTAAAGTATGCAAGGTCTGACTCTGAATGATAGGGTGAGAAATTGTGTGATAAGAGAAAGTATGCAAAATCGTGTTGTGACTAGGATTAAGAAATGCTTCGGAGGTTTGGTCATTTAGAAAGTATGAATGAGGAAAGAGTGACAGTGCAGATCAGCAAGGGACGCATTACACGAAAGTTTATCGAATAAATTGTCGATATATTGATTATGAGCCAATTAAATTATCTATGAGTAGATAAAGTTTTGCAACGAGAGAGGTGTTAGAATCATGCCAAATTGAAGATCGCAGTCTCTGCTTACTCTATCTTCCCCACGAGATGACACGCATGAGAGTTTATATATTACATACTTGCATATAAAATAAAGTGGTACAACGAATGAATTTAGAGCAAATTTAAGAAGAAACTATTAATAGAAGAAATCGTTGTTTTTTTCCGCACAGTACATGCTCAATCTGCCTCCAGCAATACGCAGTTGAACAGCGCAGCGAAATAATTGGTCAATATCTTGATTATATTTGTTACCCTTTCAGATATGAGATGGCTTATGCCCAGCAGTGAAATTTAATAGATGTATAAAAAGAAAAGAGCCTACTTTTTTTTTAAAGACCGACAACTCCCGGTGTTGTAGTTGTTATTACGCGGCGGTAGTCACCATCAGGTAAGCCGCATTGCTCGCTTGCTTCTGATAAATAAAAAAAATATATTCACCCTTTTATTTAAAGGTAGTATATTGTTCCTTATAAAAGAAAAAAAAATACAGAATTAATAAAACAAATCCTAGAAAAATTTAAGCTTTGTAGCTACATACGTCTTTTCACGCCTTTTCAATGTCACTGTCTGGTGACCAAAAAGCTGACAGATACTTTTATCAGCCTATCACCCTCGCAATACAACGAGACAAGTCAGCCAGTCTTTTGGGTACGCTATTTACTTATATTTTGTTTAATTTAAGCTTTGTAGTCATACGGTATAATTTTGTTAAATATATTGTACTTTTAAAGTGTTTAATATCTTAGTTAGAAGTATATAAGTTTTTTTTAATTATTATCAAAAAAATTATGATAAATTTTATTTTATTTACTAATATATAGATAAATTAATAATAACAATAATTTATTTGATACAGACGACACAGATCCATTACAAAATTAAAATATTTTTTTTTAATTTTTAAAACTATACCTTAAATTTTAATTATAATTATAGGTTAATCAATGATATTATTACATTTTATTAATAAGATTTTCATAAATTTGACCATCTACTAAAAATTTCACTACATGCATACATATTACAAATAATTTTGATGAGATTATTCTGCGACCCAAAAACAAAACTTCTAAATCGGGCGATACGGTGACGGATCAACGCATCCAAACCAACGACACGGGCCTCTGCGAACATCTGAGACGCGCTAGAGTATCGTGGCTGACGGAACAACACGCGGAACGAATCATTATACTGCACCTTCAGCCTGCGATATTCCTCTTTAGTGCGATATTACTCTTTAATAAGTATGAATTGAACTGCTTAGGATTGAAGCACCATTTTATTTTTAATTTGCTCAATTATTTTAATTAGAATGATTTTTGTTCATAACAGTAAAACTTAAATAGCGATATCTGTTTGAATTGTATTTTTTAAGGTATATAATGAAAGTTGTACAGTAAACCCATTAATCCTTATAGTTGATTACGTTGAGTGATTTTCATTTACATTACGTCCAAATTGCGGTCTTTGTGTGTGCATTAAGTTGATCAATGAGCACGCTTTGAACCATATTTTTTCAAGCATGTTAAATGTAGCAGCCTACGAATCCTTAAATAACAATTTCTCATGCTGCATTGTCTGCTTCCTGTTGTTTGAAAACTCCATTTGATCAATCAGAGTAATAATTGCAAAGGATATGTGGGCGGTGTTTAGTTTATACACACGCATTCCTCTGTTTTCTCTTTTTTTAAACGTTACCTACACAATAGGATTTTCTCCTGTATCATGGGGGCACCTAACATACACTTCACAAGGGCAATCATCCAACCCCGGTACAATTATTTGTAAGCTATACTGTTCCATGCGGGATTCGAGCCCGCGGCACTTAGCGCTGCAACTCATGGTTAAGGCAATGTGCTACAGCGCCGTTTCTGAATAATGAAATGAGTATTTTACAAGAGCAAACATTATTAAACGATATAATTAATCAATGTTTTACGATACAATGCATAAATACACAAACTCTCACGCCTGTTGACCAGAGGGTTAGGCAGAGACTACGGACTTCCATTTGGCACGATCCTGACACACCACGCATACATGCTCGTCGGTTAATGGTACTTTTCGATAAGCGTCCGTCTAGCGCGTCTCTTGCCGACTCTGCCATTTAATTCTGTGTCACAAATTTATTTTTCCTCATTCATTCTTTCTACGTGATAAAACCTCAGAAGCATTAATAATGCACATTTCTTAATTCTAGTCACAACATTTTCTTTCAAACCACACTTTCCTGTTCTTTTTTTCATGTAATAAATTTATGAACTAGGAATTTTAATAAATTACTAAAACTGCCCAGTTATACCACTTATTTATGTTGGCCACTTATTCATGTTAGAATACCTTGTGAAGTAAATAAAGAATTTATCATAATTATTATTATACCGCCTTAAGACATCCAGTAGACAAATTTAATGAGCATTAAAACATAACAGTTACACAGAAACAATCTTTCTTATATTGTTCTTGGAAAACTTAAAATTGTTCTAGATTTGAAGCCGGAAATAAAGGAATACGAAATGAAGATTTCGTCAATCTTTATAGGCTTTATTTTTCTGAGATACTGTTGTCTTTTTTGACTACCATCTCGGTATTTCGGGCAAAGCGCGACAGTAATAAATCAGTTGAAACCTATTCTTTAAATTTCTTCTGGTCATACGTATTTATAAATTATCTAATTCATTAGCCATTTAGAATTTCTCAAAACATTCTCCCCAAGTTAGAGAGTTACGGTTATGATAAATAATTTTTACAAATGGGAAGAGTCGTATCTATATTATATGTCAGCCATACTATTCAAAACGAATAGTATTAAACACGTAATATTCTTTTATTTATAATATATGGAAAAAATTGCAACGTGATAGAGCCGTGCTGCAGCTATACGCGAATTATTTGGTTCGACTGGGGAAGGACCACGCTCTCACAAAAAATCAGCGTAAAATAGCAGCTTCACACTGCTGTGTTTCGTATTGTGAGTTCAGAAAACCTGCATTCCATCTTAGTCCTCAGGGGTGACAACGCACCTGCATTTTTATTTTTAATCGGAGATTGTACATGTCTATCGGCCAAAGCGCCCACTAACAATTATGTGGATTTTGTGCTCGGTGGCACCCTTATTCTATAAAATATACATACTATAATAGTCAGAAATCAAATAAGCTTCTTAACTATACATTTTTTTCACAAGTCACTCCATTCATTACACTTCATTACGAATGAATTAAAACTCTAATAACTAGCAATTTCTTTCACATCTTAATAGCGTAATAAAACTTTAAGCACGTTCGTAAGTCCACCAGTAACGAAAAGCATAAATTTATCCTGGTCAAAGGAAACCCACCATTAACATCGTGGCCAATGTCTTTCCCGGTCCAATCGAGATAGCGTCAGAGCTTGGACTGGCTTAAACAAATTACCGGCGATAAGCGTTGCTGCCGGAATAACAAAATATATTTTACTGAACTTCTATTAAAATCGTTTGAGAAAATTAATTTATGTTATAATTTAAGGAATGCAATAATCTGCCAGCATCTGTCTTTTCATTCGATTATAATGTGGGTGTGTTCAATGCAGGAGTGAATAGGTTTTTGTTAAGCTAATTCAGTGCTCTTTACTATCTTCTGTTGCAATACGACTTACTATACCTGATTGAAAGTAACATATATATATATATAAAATTAAATATGATTTTAAAACTTCCTGATCAATACCTGTGAAGATTAGTGGGAATACTGCTCTATTTCAGTATTTTATTTCAATAATTCTCAATCTAATTACTTTACGTCTGCCGCGTAATTTAACCTGTATCAGTGTAGGTCTGTTCAACTCATTCTCCATAAAGTGAAGTCATTACCACTTTTTATAGCCTAAGGGTGTCAAACGAGCACACAGTTCACCTGATGGTAAGTAGCTGTGGCCCACAGACATCTAACGGAGACATTTGTCGTCGACTAAAAATTAAAAAGTATATGCGTTGTCACGCCTAAGGACTAAGATGGAATGCTTCGTTTCCAGTAAAAATGGTCTTCTATTCTACACTTACCATACAAAGCATCAAGCTGCTATTTTACGTTAGTATTCTGTGAGAGCGTGGTCCTTCCCGTATCTAGCCAAATTATTCGTGTTACAACCGCAAAATAGCTGCAGCATAGGTGTACCACATTTATATATCTGGATCAATAACCTTGCAAGTAGGCTGGAAGCTACTCTGTTGCTCATCATCCCTAAGACTCTGTTTGGACTCCCTCGCACGAGTCTTAAGCTGCGTATCGATTACGCGCTCCTGGAGCGCGCGCCATGAATGACCGCTCCTGCCAGTGCACTCCGCGGAACGCGCTCCAAATGTTGGAAGTGTATCAACAAAGCGCTCATGGCGCACGCGGCAGCCGCTCCAGTGTTTGACCGTTCAACATGGATGTCGGTCGTGTACGAGCAACTGCCGCTTTCATAGTTCTGTGCATCTTCTCTGAGCGCTTTATTATGATAAATATGACTTTTGCTACACAACAATTATTTTGAGCCATATAATTTTGTCGTTTTACGGCAACTTTGGTTATCCATAGCTCGGAACGCAACGAACACACGAATGATGAAAACAACCGCCCCAACTGGCGCGCGCACCAGAAGTTAAACTACTTTGATGCGCAGTAAAAAATCGACACCAGATGCAGCGGCCCGCTCCACGTTTGAACGTTCCAACGAACAATTTGGCGCGCGCTTAAAGGTGGTATCCATTTCGCGCGGCTGGAGCGCGCGCCAACGTTCGACCGCTTTGAGCGCGTAATCGATACACGGCTTTAAAATCGGCCATTTTTGCATTAGCAAACATACTTGATGCACTGCAATAGCGAGGGAGCCCCGACAAGGTCCTAAACACATTTGGTATTAAATTGAATTTATAAATTAAATATCAATAAAAAAAAACAACTCTTAATGATTATGAGCTGTGATGATTTTCATGAAAATACTAGGTCATAGTCGAATAAAATCTAATCGAATTAAAGTTTGAATATTTTACGTCTGCCGTAAACAATATCTAACCCTGTAGAGTTCTTGAAAGTACGTGGGAGGTTAAAAGATGTTATTTAGTTGACGTCTGGACGCGTACTGACTTAAATTAATTAAAACTCTTTAACTATGAAAACACTTATTAAGTAAGCAAAAAGTTACGCGGTGCCTTTACATTGTATAAGCTATGGAAAAATACTTTAATAGGTAAATATGCTTAATATCCAATATTCCCATATTAGACTTGGGTAAAATAGAACATCTAAAAAGCACATTAAACATAAAATGACGTCACAGTTATATATACATACATATATACATACATATATATATATATATATATATATATATATATATATATATATATATATATATATATATATATAATGTTTGGTATTTGTTAGCAGTCCTTAAAAGTTCTTCTTCTTTTTCATCATCATCAGTCCGTAAAAGTCAATTCGTAGACTTTGACTTTTCTCGTTGTAGGGAGGATTTGTGGTATACGGGTTGACGCTAGCAGTACCATTTGTCTCGCATCTTTGACACTGCTGTCCATTTCCATTCTGGGTATATATATATAATGTTTGGTATTTGTTAGCAGTCCTTAAAAGTTCTTCTTCTTTTTAATCATCATCAGTCCGTAAAAGTCAATTCTTAGACTTTGAATTTTCTCGTTGTAGGGAGGATTTGTGGTATACGGGTTGACGCTAGCAGTACCATTTGTCTCGCATCTTTGACACTGCTGTCCATTTCCATTCTGGGTATTTAAAGTCTGGGGTAAAAGAGATGGTTATATATTGGTCCTCATCTGTCGGAAGCCATAAGATTTAACTGTTATTTCTCACAGTCGCCTCTTCTAAACAGCAATTATATGTTATCTTATAATGCACGCATGCCAAGCTGGATCAAGTGTAACTCAAAACTTGTAAACGAGACTGTTCAACCAGTGCGTGTCCTTCACGGCTGGTTGCTCAAGTTTGATCAGCGAGCTGTAGGGAGGGCTATATGCTCGGGGTTTCTATGCGTGATAAACTTATAAATGAGGATATTCGCAGTAGAACCAGAGTGACCAACATAGCCCAACGGATTAGTACGCTGAAGTGACAATGGGACGGCCATACAGCTCGAAGAACCGAAAACCGATGGGGAAAAAAAGGTCTCGTACCAGTGGACAAAGTGTGGAGCGTCGCCCCACTAGATGGAGTGACGACCTGGTAAGACATGCAGGAAGTCGACGGATGCAGGTGGGTCAGGACCGTGCTTTGTAGCATTCCTTGGGGGAGGCCTATGTTCAGCAGTGGACTTGTGAAGGGCTTTAATGATGATGATGATGATGAATGCACGCATGCCAGGCTGGATAGGACGCTTTTGAATCGCGAATCCTATCCATCTTTTCCTATCCTAGACCACCTAACCAATTTCTGCTGTCAAATAGCAGTACGTGCACGGCTGTATTCCATTCTCAAGAGTACAAGAGTAATTACGTTGTGAGGCATTGTATCTTAGTCTTCGGGGGTGACGCATCTTCTGTGGACTGCAGTAGCCACTTACCATCAGGTAGACTGTGGGTTCGTTTGTTACTCTAGTTATATAACACATTTTTGTACAATCTAATAACACTTTAACCGTACGTACACACACACGAACGCTCTATGTGGTGTGTGATAATACAGGGTTATTTTACATATACCGCAATATTTTGGAACTTTGATAGCGCGATTAAGGCTTCAGTGCGTTTCACTTGTGGCACGAAGACAGCGCTGTCTCAACACTGTAAAATTTATGAATTTTATGCAATTTTTTTTCAGTTTAGCCTTAAATAAAATAATGTAATTTATGTTAAAACCAATATCAACACTGAAATTGTCCATTCACAAGTCGGCTAATGTATTCCGCGCCGTGGTCGCACTGTAAACAATTTACAATATTGAGTTAATTTATGTACTTTAGCGGTAACGTTATTGGACGACGCAATTATGATTAAGGGTAAATTGTTCACGTTTATAATATTTAGTGCCATTAATGATAAAAAAAATAATTGTTGGTTAGATTCTCTAAAGTAAATTATTATTGTTTGAAAAAAGAATATAGTTTAATCGACTCACTAGAATTCACCTCCACAATGTGGAGGCAAGTTTTGCAAATATTTGTATGTATATCTCCGTAAACTTTGTATATAATCTTCCGGATTTGAATTATATTTCCAATTCAGATCCAGACGATCTCGAAGACCATACAAATATACTTATTCTGTGCTAGTGATGGTGTAAAAATCCACTACCCCATAACCACCCCCGTTGAAACAAGAAATGGGCTGCAGTATGTATTTAAAAAACTCAAAGTAATAATAAAAAAACTGCGATTCCCAACCTACTTGCAAGCGTGTTAGCTATGGCAAAATCCCCCGGCAACCAGGGAGGTCATTGTTCAGCAGTGGATTTATATGTTATAATGGAATGTTAAATGGTACGGGATTCAAACTTGCGACCGCGTAACACGGTTGCTTATTCACTGCGCAACCGAGCCGTGAATACTGTTTATAATTTTGCTTTGAATAATTTATCTAATTGTAATACAAACGCAATAATTATTGCAGCCCATTATATATGAAATGTGAGTACAGTATACAGCGAACTAAACTAATTGGACGAATATGACCTAATGTAATATGCGTGATTGAACGCTTGAGGCTTATGTTTAATTGTGGTGTACATTTTTATCATCATCATCATCATTACAGTCCTACACAAGTACCAACTGCTGAACCGAGGATTCCTCTAGAAATTACACAATACACCTGAGTCCACCATAGGGAGCCTTTTCTTGGGCTATAGTCATGTATGAATTATTAAATAATGGATTATAGCCTGTAAAAATGAACATTACTAAAATATCACTTCATTACATTTTATAATGAAATATGAAGTGCAATTGTAATATTTAATTTCATATTTTAAACAAAAGCATATTAGCAGTACTCTATTATATTATATACATTACTATTATTCCCTGTAACCACTCTTGGTGAACGAAAACGCTTGTGCTCAAAATGGTTCACAACAGCAGTTGAGTCGTGGTTTCTCCGGGTGAGGGGGTGTTAAGCCTCGTCCACTTAACTATTTTCCATCCACTGATAAATAGTAAAACTACTTGCATCGTTCCTTTAGCTACCATCGTTAGTTTAGCTACCTTGTCGATAGATGGCGGCCTAGTTAGAATCACAGTGCACAGTTCCTTAGGCCGTCTCCTCTTTGTATTGGTCCGTGGTTTCACTCGACATGGATTAAAGACGATGCCGCATTTAGAGGTGAAACTAGCGTCGTATTATCAACAGTGGTGTGTCTTTCCTATTGTAGTGGTATCGAGAGTAGTGGTGTTGAGAAAAGTGGTTGACAGGGGATAGTACACGCAATTGAGGGTAGGGCGGGAGGTGCTTTTCAAACTAGGTAAGTCTTATCATTTTATTTTATAACCAGCAACTTAGCAAATTAATTTTAAACTCATTAATATAATGGATTTCCACTAAGTAATGCCTGATTCTATTTATTACTGCCTCTTGTTGTCGTTGTCTTCTAATCGTAGAAACAAACGAAAGATCAAAGGATTCAACGTCAAGAGTTCAAAATTCTAGGTATCAACTGAAACTGTGTTTATTTTTAGTTACAGAGTCCTTTAAGAGCACAGTTTAATTACTCTGTACTCGGTAATCGCCTCTACCGCATGTAACTTACACCATACGGATATCGGCAGTTACGTAAACAAGTCTTTGTGTTGCCGCATTTCTTCTAACCACAGTTGGGCGCGACCGGTACTATTTGTTATCTACACGACGTCCTAAACACACTGATTGAATGCAGCCGGAGCTACAGAGGAACTGTGGTACTGAAATAGCTTTAGATTGATTGGTCCCATTGAACTTGGTGGTTGTGCTAAACACTTTGTTCGGACACACGTCATTTCCTTCTAAACGAAACAAATTAACTACTTAGTAACGAAACAGCTTTCAGTTTGTTTTGTCATTAGCTAATTACGATTAAGTTTAAATTGTTACACGGTTGATACAAGATTTAAGGTTTTACAGGTTGTATAGGTTGGATCGGCTCGGGCGGGGTAGGACCACGCTGTCACAGAATACCAGCGTAAAATAGCAGCTTAATGCTGCTGTGTTTCGTATGGTGAGTGAAGAGAACCGGAAACGCTTTTTACTGGAAACGAGGCATTCCTTCTGAGTCCTCACGGGTGACAACGATCTGCATTTTGATTCGTAATTGAAGATAGATGTAGATATCTATGGGCCACAGCAACCACTTACAATCAGGTGGACTGTGTGCTCGTTTGTCACCCTTATCCTATAAAAATGATGCGTTATCATACATCAAGACTAAAATGGAATGCGATTTCCATCCTGCGACTTTTTGTAGAATATTGTGACAAATGAGCACACTGTCCACCTTAGGGCTAAGATGGAATGCTTCGTTGCCAGTTAATAGGGTCGCCAGTTCCCTATACTTAACATACGAAACGCATTAAACTAATAATACCCCATTAAGCTGCAAAATACGCCAGTATTGTGTCGGAGTGCGGTCCTTTCGCGGCCGAGCCGACATTTTCATGCTACAACCATTATATATCTGCAGCGTGGATCTACCACGTATAAATTTAAAGTGAATAAGAAATACGCGTGTGGATAAGAATACTGGTTCTCTTAATCTTTCCACCGGAATACAATAGAAATGCACGCAACTATTTATCGGCAGGAATAGATACTAATACCGAAAGTAATATAATTACACAATTCTACATTACATCAGGTCTTTACCTATGAAATTGCCGTTTTCTATGACATAAGTAAACAAAATTGTTTTCTATATTTTTTTTATTTCTATTAATGAAAACAATCACCCAAGCAATCGATGTGTCTTTGCCAATGCAGTATCAGTTCATTGATTCTTCAAAGGCAAGTTATCCAAATTCTGGAAAAAGTAGAAGTCTGTAGACGCAAGGTCTGGTGAGTACGATACGATGGAGAGCTTCCAACCCGAGATCTTGTAGCTTGGAGACAGCCTGTTGTGCATGAGTCGCGCGTTGTCGTGCAGGAGCAGCGCGGACGAGCGATTGATCAAAGCTGGTTGGAGACGTGCGAACTTTTCTATCATTATGTTCAGTTCTTCACAATATACTTACATCTGCAGTGATGCTTATCCCATTTGGTAAGAAGATGTGATGAATTACACCAGGGCTGCCACGACGGTTAACCCATATTCCATAATTACTCGAACTTTCAACGTATCCATGACGATGACGAAAACGATTTAAATGCGATGAAAAATGTTTCTATGCGTTTTAATAATATTTTTATGCGTTTATAAATATGAATTATATTGATTGCTTTGAAGTTTCCTTGAACGCTACATCAATACACATTCTGTTGTTCGCAAGCCAATATCCCGTGGGAATCCATTCTGCGTCATTTGTTCCAAGATAAACAAAACATGAAAATGTAGTTATTTAAGAGAATAAAGAATTTTAAGACTTTTATTTATTGTTAATAATACCGATAAAGCATATCAAAGTCCACTGCTGAAAATAGGAGAGGGGAATATTTACCATAGTTGCCATACTAACTAGCACTGGTAAGTGGTTGCTGTGACTCATAGATATATACATCTATCCTCAATAAAGAATCAAAATACAGATGCGTCGTCACCCGTGAGGACTAGGATGGAATGCCTCTTTTCCAGCAAAATGGGTCTCCGGTTCTCTACACTCACCGTACGAAACACAGCAGTGTCATGCTGCCATTTTATGCTGGTATTCTGTGAGAACGTGGTCCTTCCCCGGTCGAGCTGACCCATTCGCGCTACAACTATACTTCTAATATAGCTGCAGCATGGCTCTACCCCGTATAAAATAATGAATATAAATATAGGGATCAAGTATATTCACAGGCTGTGAGGCATTCCGTCTTAGTCCCCAGGATAATGCATCTGGAAATTTCTTTGTGAGAAGTTGGCTCCAGCTGTCCATGGACTGCAGTAGCCACTTACCATCAGGTAGACTGTTAGTTCGATTGTCATTTTATTTTTATAAAAAAAAAATTAAGGTTGTGTTGACGTTTTATTCTGAATGTAGAATTATTGTTGAAAACTTTATGTTTGTAGATAATTTAGCAGTATCATCTTAGCACGTATAAGCCATCATTACACAAGTAAATAAATGCTGTTGTTTATATGTAATAAGAAGTTTAAGTTATACATCATTTATTGCTAATGTTTTTAGCCGAAAGGCTAGCCCGCCCTTCGTAACCCTTTTAATTAAAGTAATGATAATAAAGCATAAAAAACTTAATTAATGAAATAGTTCTTAAAATTGAAACTATAATATACCATAAAAATACACTAATACACAATATAGCTGTATCTTCTTGTTACCTATAATTAGAATTAATTCCAAACACAAACATGCCACCTCAAAACTTCGATATATTTTTGCTGAATATGCGTAGATCAGATCAAATAACAATATTTAAAAGACATAAATTATATAAGGACGTAAATCACTTTAATTTACATATTATAATCTGCAGAATATTCTGTCTTGCCTCTGTTGTATCCCGGTTTGAATAATTACATTTAGTTTACGACTTAAGCGGCGACGTTCACACACGGTAGCCTTCTTAGACAACAACAATTTAACAAAACCAAATCCATATATTATGTGAATAAAATGGAAGTATTTGCATGTAATATACAAATAATTGTCTTATATTTACTGAGCTGAGGGGTTGTTTGCACGCCATTAAGTTGTGAAAATCTAATTTCGGAATGGCTCATTATCTAGCTAATGAAATATCACAAACAAATAGAGCAATACTAGAAGTGATCTAGGCTTTATTTTTACCGAAAAATTTGGACATAAAAAATGGAAAAAATGATAAAATATAGTCTTTAAGTATCTCAAATCTAAAATATCCTTTCCTTCCCAGGCGAAGCCAGTGCGAGGCGCTAGGACAATATAAAACAAAAGTATGTGGTACCATCCTATTTAATATTTACCAATTACATTTAAAATAAAGTTACGAGCATTTAAATGTAATTTGGTTGCATTTGTCTATGGGCAATAGCTACTCACCATCAGATGAATTATAGCTTCGTTTATCATTTTAACGTTACCCGTGCAGTGGCGGTGTAAGAATATTCACTACCCCATATCATCCCGTGGGTGTCGTAAGAGGCGACAGAGGAAACAAATCAGGAGATGGGCAGCAACGTCTCCGTAATAATGACTAAAAAACTGCGGTTTGCTTGCCAAACTTGCCAAGCGTGGCAACTATGACAAATATCCCCCTATGAGGCAATCTATATGGGAGGCCTATGTTCAGCAGTGGACTTTAAGTAGGTTGTAACGGTAACGGTATTCATTATAACGAACAAAATATCTTCGATTCAGCGGTCGCCTATCGCTTCCTTCATCAGTTTAAAGTTAGTGTTTGTTTACAAATCGCACACATGTCTGACGTCTGGCCATGCAGCAATTGCGCGTTCAAATGACGGAGCGATTAACACCTATAGTGTAAATATATACGGACAAATTAATATTCCATAATGAATTTTATGAGGTAATGGATATATTTGTTCATGTTTATACAATTTTGCTTTGATTTCGTTTTACTACCGTGTAATAAATTTTGAGAAAGAAACATAGGTTATTTTTAATATAACGTGTAATTTAATGACAATTTAATAGCGTCCTAATTTACTTTGAATATTTTCATCAGTATGTTAACAGTTCCCTACTGGGAATAAGCCTCTTTTGATATAAATGAGAAGCGTGATCAGTGGATCCATCTATCCATTGCAGCCTATTAAAGTTCACTGCTGAACATCCTCACCTTATCTGATAAGGAGGATGTTTGATATGGCCATGCTTGACAGTTGGGTTAGCAACTGCAGTTTTTAATTCCTTTGTTGTTATTAGAAAGACTTTGTTGCCAATCTTCTGGTTTATTTTCCTCTGTTACCTCTTATGTGACGATATGGTGTGGTGGATATTTCATTTATTGCCTTTTGCACTATCAGTAGATTGTTCATCGTTATTATACCAAAACCGCATCATATTCATGGCTTATATCTTCGGTTTAACTATTTAACAAGTATTATGTGATATATTTGCAAGGGCTTCATCAATTTGATTTTTCTAAGTCCACTCTTAGATCGCACCGCTATCCGATATTTTGCCGAGTATATATTTTTAGAAACCGATGTTAGAAATTATTTGCAAAATTATTTAAATAAAAGAATATTACTCGTATTAGAATTTACTCTGAAGGTTAATTGTTAAAAATAATAAAAATATAAGAGCGGATGTTCAACTTTCTCTCTTGCTTACGCAATTGACTCTTATCAGGAATAAGACGACGTACAGCACTACACATTCAGTATAGAGCAAATACAGTTTGACCAACCGTAATAGTACCAGTCACAGTCACGCATTGGTGTAACGTGAAGGACATAATTACACGATAATACCAAAGTATGCAAAGTAACAGTAACACTAGTCATCTCAATATAACACAGAGCAGCCTCTCAGCAACACCTTCCTCGCTTACACTAGAAGAACTACTGCACGAACAGAACCACATCACTTGTCTTACTTAGGCAGAATCTCAGTGTAGAGGTAATGTTTTAGCCCAACGGGCATAATAACGACTTGAGACTCGTAAAATTATAGACTGATCCCTCTTAGTCGCACACGCAATACTTTATACTGCTAGAACTGGTGGGAGATTACAGTTCCACTTCAATTCTTCTTATTTTCCTTTATTATTTTACACTCATTCAATATAATATTTAAAAGATAAACAAACTTACAGTAAACCTGAGTAAACATGTTGGGAAGTGCCAACTGTAATCCATAGACGACTTTAGTGGTTACCTTCAAACAAAGAGCGTTGTCATCTTTGAGGATTAAGTTGGAATGCAGCAGTGCAAATAATACTTTTTCCTAGCAGAAATAAGTAAAACTGTTGATTATACTCTGACGGTTTCCTAGACAGAAGAGTAGTCCTATCACCTGGAAAACCGTGTACACCTGCAACCAACTAGGAACTGATAAAGCTACAGATGGGTTGTCATTTATAAGGACTAATGTGGAATGCTTCCCCTGTTAGAAATAGGTGAGAAAAAGAGTCCTACCACCTAGGGTGTAATGATGCCGTAGATTCGATATTTAAGTATAGAATATTTAATTGGGAATTTCAGCCGTGGTTTAAGTAGCAAACGCACACCGTTATTTTATTGTACGTAAGGTTCGATGCCCGCCGTCTCCAGAGTAATTGTCAATTGTAACATTAAGTAATAACTTTCCACGTACTCAGCGGTAAACGGAATATTTGCAAAGAAACCTGCATCTCTGAAGAATAAATATATTTCCCATCCGGTACCATCTGAATATGAGAGTGTGGGAAAAGAAAGTAGTACAGTTTTGCATATACACGAGTCTTATTATGGTAAATTGCGATGCTTGGAGCATCAATAAATAATATTTATTTCAAAATAGCAGTATGCCGCGCTCAGTTATTCAGCATACCACTAGGAAACAATAATGTTTCAAGGCATTATTATTGTTTGCTAAACATTGGTTGTTGAAATAATGGAATGTGTAACATTGTACAGTAATGTCTTTCTTCACTAAGACATATTTTGTGAAAATATATCAGTGCCCATTTTTTATATGTTTCTATGGTTCAAATAAGATATCAGATATATAATGGATATATATATTGATACGCTGTTAAATATTTATAAGCTGTTTGTATTCTGTTATTCGTCGAAAGTAGCTAACAAAATAAAATAAAAAAGAAATAAAATAGCTGGCCTGGCTTGTAGTGATTTTAAATAATTACAGAAGAACCTGGTATAAATCACGACAAACGGACCGAAGGAGCATGAAAACGAAGCTAAATTGTACTTTTCTCTCTACATTCAAGGTTTAATGTGGGATCGCCATTTGAATATAAGGCCCTGACCCCAACGTTGTCCTTCCTATTTCGGGTACAAAAATGATCCTGCCTTTGTAATTTGTATACGGGAAATGATTGTATTATTCCAATTGGAGTACACTGCGTGATTTGGTTGGAAATTTTATAAAATAAATGAAATTCGCATCTGTTACGCTTAAAATTATTGTACGATAGGGCACGAAGCGAGTAAGTAATTCATTTAAATACATTTTGTTATAAATTATATTGTAATACGGAATTGAATAGTCAGTTCTAAAAAAAGAAAGTTAAATTTATTTGTGATTGAAAAGCCTTACAGAACGCAAATTTTTAAGATAATTAAGGCCGTTTTTTCATTCCCCAGATAAGTAAATAGCCATATTTTCGACAGGCAGCAAGTAAGTGAATTTTTCAACCGTTAGATAGGCCATGTTTGATGATTAACTTGACTACCGGCGTAATATCTGCTGCATATGTTCCTTTGAAGGCTAGATAACTACTTTCCCGACAGATAAAGACAGATGATGGTAAATTCAAGAATTAAATTTGCGTTTGGCGCATAGTTATTAAACTATTACTATTACTTGTAAGTCTTATAGTTTCTGACTTACTATTACAGTAAGTCAGAAAGTATATAGATTGACAATTTAAGATCTACAATCGCAGAACAAACACGGTCTTTTTTTTATAGGAGAGAGGGCAAACGAGCATGCGGCTCACCTGATGGTAAGTTACTACCGCCACCCACGAACAACTGCAACACCAGGGGAACCAGAGGCGTTGCAGATGCGTTGACGGCCTTTTAAAAAGGAATAGGCTCTTTTCTTGAAGGTCCCTAAGTCGTATCGGTCCGGAAAAATCGCTGATGGTAATCGATTCCACAAGTAAGTTGTGCGAGGAAGAAAACATCTTCTAAATCGTACAGTGGTGGACCGCCGATCATCCAGATGGTGTTGATGGTATCGGGAGTTCTGCCACGATGTGCGTTCGTGAAATTTGGCGGCTGGGATTAATCCGAACAATTCCTCATAGCACTCCCCGTGGTAAATGCGAAAGAAAATGCAAAGGGAAGCAACAAAATCATCAACGTCTTTTCGTGTATCGGGAGATTCAGCAACCCCTGAATTAATCATCAGCAGCCACAGACCACAGATTGGTAGCACAGTGACTTGGTAGCGGAGGAACGCTACTGCAGTGCTGCTAATTCCACAAAGTCCAAGTATTGGGTATCGTCATTTCATAATCATCGTCAACATTAACCTTTCAAAAGTCCACTGCTCAAAACTGGCCTATTTTGGATATTATATTAGAGATATTTGTCATAGTTGCCACGCTTGGAAGGCGGGTTGGCAACCGCAGTTTTTTTTTTACTACATTGAATTGTTATGACGAAAACGTTGCTGCATATCTCAGGTTTTAGTTTATCTACCCTCGCCTCTACACGTTTAAGTGTGTGTATGGCCTACCAAAATGGTACCACGTCTCGTTTGTCCACGTGCTATTTATGTACCCACATAGTATCATTTATTTATACGTGGTAGAGCCATAGTATAGTTGTAGCACGAATTGGTCGGCTCGACCAGGGAAGGACCACGCTCTCACAGAATACCAGCGTTAATTAACAGTTTAACTCTGCTGTGTTTCGTATGGTGGGTGTAGAGAACCGGAGCCCCTTTTTACTGGAAAAGAGGCATTCCATCTTAGTCCTCACGGGTGACATCGCATCGGCTTTGATTCGCAAACGAGGATAGGTGGACTATGTGCTCGTTTGAAACCTTATCCTATAAAAAAAAAAACATAGAACGACTTATTATACAGGAAAAATTCTAGTGTAGCATTATGGTTTTTTTTAAAAGAAAACGGCTGGACATCGGCCTCACCCAAGGCAATTGTTCATACCTCCGTATGTTATGAAGGTGATATACACCTAACCACGGTTTCTACTCCATGACAGCTTTTGTTAAATTATAAATATTGCCGTGTAGTGCCGGTTTAGAATATCCACTACCCCATATCTTCCCGTGGGTGTCGTAAAAGGCGACAAAGGGAAACAGACAGGAGATGGGCAGCAGCATCTTCCTGGTAACGGCAAAAAACAATAAAAAACTGCGGTTGCAAACCCGCTCGCCAAGCGTGGCAACTATGGCAATTGAAAATTATAAATATATTTTACATAATTAAAAATTATAAAATTTGTACAGCCGACTTCAATATAAGCGACTTCAATATAAGGGACTTCAATATAAGTTATTTAAGAATAACTCAATAACCATTGGTCTGACCTTGATTAAATTTATATGGGACCACAGGAGAACTATCAGCTTTCATTTAAAAAAAGAACCATCGAAATTGGTTCCCCCAGTACAAAGTTATGAGGTAACACACATAAAAAAAAACATACACTCGAATTGAGTACCGTCTCCTTTTTGGAAGTCGGTAGAAAAGCAATGTAAACGTTCATAATTTATAAACGGAAGCATTAATGATCTATTATTTTATTATAATTCAACGTCTCATGTGTCGTAAGTTAGGCATTGTGTTCTTAGTGAAAACTGACAGGGTCTATTATTCCCTAATTGTTCAGTGTGAATGGAGAGTTAATAATAAAATGCTTTGTTTATATAAATAAAGGGTGCAGAATGCTCACCAATAATACCGGCTGCTTTTTGCCGTAACAAGAAAAGTTGCGTGTAAAAGGTAAACGAAACAGAAACCTATGGCAATGACATCTTTCAAAATAGAGAACTGGATTACCATTTTTACTGGAAACAAGGCATTCTACCTTAAACCTCACAGGTAAAAACGCAGATGTCTTTAAACCACAGAATTCAATTACCATCATCACCACTTATCATTCTCTTACCATAAGATGAACTTAATCAAAAAAAAATTAAACGCCGTCCAGATACCTCCTCTTAAAAATAAATTTTACTTTGATGAACTAGTAAGGCAATTAATAGTGAAAGTCAAATTATGTGCACCCTACTATACGAGTTTCACCATATCAAAAAATTTGTGACGCCTTTGACCTTGAACTAGTTGCTAGATAAAAAGTTTACTTCGAATACTTCAAACTTGTAGTATAATTTATTAAATCAATTTCCTAAAATTTCAATGAAAAGTATGTATGTTTATACGTGGTAGAGCCATGCTGCAGCTATATTTCTGGTATAGTTGTAACACGAATGGGTCGGCTCGACCGGGGAAGGACCACGCTCTCACAGAATACCAGCGTAAAATAGCAGCTTAATGCTGCTGTGTTTCGTATGGTGAGTGTAGAGAACCGGAGACCCTTTTTATTGGAAACGAGGCATTCCATCTTAGAGTGACCAGAACCAGAGTGACCGACATAGCCCAACAGATTAGTAAGCTGAAGTGCCATTGGACCGGCCATATAGCTCGAAGAACCGACAACCGAAAAAAAGGACGAAGTGTAGGGCGTCCCCCCACTAGTTGGAGTGACGACCTGGTAAGATATACAGGAAGTCGATGGATGCAGGTGGCTCAGGACCGTTCTTTGTGGCATTACTTGAGGGAGGTTTATGTTCAGCAGTGGACTTGTGAAGGGCTGTAATGATGATGATGAATGGTGGAGTCGAGTAACTGATAAAACTAGCTTGTGCTTGTTAATATATACATAATGAACATCATTAGTTTTCGTAAAATTAATTTTGTTTTTGTGTAAATACATTAAAATTTCGTAGATATAATGAAAATACGTAATATTACGAGTAGTGACGCTGTAAGAATATCCACAACCCCATATCATCCTGCTTTGTTGTAAAAGGCGAAAGAGGGAAACGAACAAAGAGATGGGCAGCAGCGTCTTCCTAATAACGACTAAAATAAAAAAACTGCGGTCGCAAAACTATGGCAAAGATCACCCCCTATGTAATGGTAAATATACTACTGAGAGGCTGAATTTAATACATTTATTTCTTTAAATTTTCTCTAAGAAACTCCTTCGGATTTCGGTGTGTTTATATACATATCTATATCTAGTAGGGCCATACTGCACCTATATAATCTTTGTAGCAAGAATGGGTTGGCTCGACCGTGGTACGGCCATTCTCTCACAGAATATATACATAAAATAGCAGCTCAATGCTGCTGTGTTTCGTTTGATGAGTATAGAGAATCGGAGACCCATTTTACTGGAAATAAGGCATTCTATCTTAGTCCCCGGAGGTGACAACGCATCTACATTTTGATCCTTAATTGAGGGTAGATGTAATTGTTTATGGGACATAGCACCCATATGCCATCAGGTTGAACGGTGGTAGAGCCACGCAGCAGCTTTCGCTGTTGCACGTATGGGCCGGCTCAAGCCGGGTTAGTACCACGACCTCACAGAATACATCAACCCCCATCAACATGGTAGCGGAATTATATCATAAACTACCCCAGGAGGGTACCACTTCCCCCGGAGAATCCCTCGCTGAGCATCCACGACCATGCTATTCCGATCCTGAGCGTGGGTGCTCAGGCTGCACCGCGTATTCTGGGGGGCAAACTGAGCAACAAGACCAAGGCGACCCCTGCCACGCTATCCGTGAATCTCTGCAACATCAGGGGACTTCACTCGAACCTAAATGCCGTCCACTACCATCTCGAGACGGCGAAGCCGGCCTTGCTCTTTCTGACCGAGACGCAGGTGTCCTCTCCGGCTGTTACTTCGTATCTCTCCTACCCTGGGTACAAATTGGAGCACTCCTTTGTGCCTCGGGCTGGAGTTTGCGTGTATGTCAGAGAGGACATCTGTTCTCGACGCCTCGCAAGTCTTTAAGGTTCAGACCTGTTCATCCTTTGGCTACGCGTAGACAGCGACGACCATCCGCGCGTCTACGTGTGCCTCTATAGGTCCCATAGCGGTAATGCCGAAACAGACCGACTCATCGACCACGTCCAAATGGCTACAGATTCCTTGCTACAACATGTCCCATCCGCAGAGATCGTGATCCTTGGCGATTTTAACACCCACCACGCCGAATGGCTCGGTTCACGTTTAACCGATCATGCGGGGAGATCTGTTTATGACTTTGCCTTGGCATATGGTCTGACACAACTGGTTACATCGCCTACGCGTTTTCCGGATGTTGAGGATCATACACCTTCCCTGTTGGACCTTCTGCTGACCTCTCATCCGGACGGATATCAGGTTTCCGTCGATGCCCCTCTTGGCTCTTCGGAACATTGTCTGATCCGAAGTGTGGTGCCACTCACGATCCCCTCGCGGTTGCGTTCTGCAGGTTGCCGCCGTGTTTGGCATTACAGGTCGGCGGATTGGGACGGAATGCGGTCTTTCTTTGCTTCCTACCCATGGGGGCGGGTTTGCTTCTCGCCGGATGATCCCAGCGCTGTTGCTGACTCTGTCACTGATGTGGTGCTACGGGGAATGGAACTATTTATTCCATCATCTGTGGTACCCATCGGAGGCAGATCTCAGCCTTGGTTTGGTCGCTCCTGTAAGACTTCTTTACGCAGTAAGCAGGAGTGTTATCAAGCATGAGCTGCGGCTTCGGCGACTCGGGATGTAAACACCAGCATACTTAAAAATAAGTATGACTTCGCCTCCAGGTCCTTCAAATGAGTTATTGCCAAGGCAAAGTCAGAGCACATAGGCAGAATTGGCAAAAAACTAGTTCGCCTTCCTTCGGGAACCCGTGCATTCTGGTCTCTCGCCAAGGCTGTCCAAGGGAATTTCTGTAAGCCATCACTATCATCCCTGCACAGGGAGGACGACTCACTGGCCCACGACGCAAAAGAGAAAGCCGACCTTTTAGGCTCTCTTTTTGCGTCCAACTCGACTGTTGATGACGGAGGGAACACACCGCCGACCATCCCGCGGTGTGAGTGCTCCTTGCCGGATGTGCGGTTCTCACAGCGCTCGGTTCGCAGAGCACTCCTCTCCCTTGACATCCACAAGTCGAGTAGGCCTGACGGAATCCCCCCAATTGTGCTGAGGACGTGTGCTCCGGAGTTGGCACCGGTCCTAACGCGTCTTTTCCGGTACTCCTACTCCCTAGGCGTAGTCCCGAAATCATGGAAGACAGCTTTTGTCCACCCGATCCCTAAAAAGGCGACCGCTCAGACCCGTCCAACTACAGGCCTATCGCCATCACCCCCTTGTTCTCCAAAATAATGGAATCCGTTATAAACTGCCACCTCATGCGGTACCTCGAGGATCACCAGCTGATTAGTGACCGCCAGTACGGTTTTCGTCGGGGTCGATCAGCTGGTGATCTTCTGGTCTACTTAACTCATAGATGGGCGGAGGCAGTAGAGTCCAAGGGGGAGGCATTGGCCGTTAGTTTGGACATTGCGAAGGCCTTCGATCGGGTTTGGCACAAAGCGCTTCTTTCGAAGCTCCCTTCCTATGGGCTTCCCTAGAAATTATTCAATTGGATCACCAGCTTTCTTGCAGATCGGAGCATCAAGGTCGTTGTAGACGGTGCATGCTCCGACTACAAGCCTACGCTGGTGTTCCACAAGGCTGCGTGCTATCACCAACGCTTTTTCTTCTGCATATGAATGATATTTTGCAAGCCGGTAGCATTCATTGCTATGCGGATGACAGCACTGGTGATGCTCTATACACCGGCCGTGCCAATATTTCTCGGGAAAACGTCACCGAGTACCGGAACAAACTTGTGTCTGAAGTCGAGTCTTTGCTGGACAAAGTCTCGGATTGGGGGCGACTAAATCTAGTCCAGTTTAATCCTCAGAAGACGCAAGTTTGCGCGTTTACCGCTAAAAAGAACCCCTTTGTACTATCTCCTCAGTTTCAAGGTACTCCCCTTGCTGCCTCAGCCAGTATCGGAATCCTTGGCGTCGACATATCGAGTGATGTGCAGTTTCGTGGTCACTTGGAAGAGAAGGCCAAATTGGCCTCTAAAAAGCTTGGCATGCTCAGCAGAGCGGGACAGTCTCAACGCCTGCAACTTTACAAGGCGCAGGTTCGGCCTCACATGGAATACTGTTCCCATCTCTGGGCTGGGGCTCCCCAGTGCAGGCTCCCTCCACTTGACCGCATCCAGCGCAGACCGGCTCGAATCGTCGACGACCGAGTCCTTTCCGATCGGCTCGACTCATTGGCACTGCGAAGAGATGTTGCATCTCTTTGCATTTTCTTTCGCATTTACCATGGGGAGTGCTCTGAGGAATTGTTCGGATTAATCCCAACCGCCAAATTTCACGAACGCACATCGCGGCAGAACTCCCGATACCATCCACACCATCTGGATGATTGGCGGTTCACCACTGTGCGATTTAGAAGATGTTTTCTTCCTCGCACAACTTCCTTGTGGAATAGTTTACCATCAGCGATTTTTCCGGACCGATACGACTTAGGGACCTTCAAAAAAAGAGCCTACTCCTTTTTAAAAGGCCGACAATGCATCTGCAATTCCCCTGGTGTTGCGGTTGTTCATGGGCGGCGGTAGTCACTTACCATCAGGTGAGCCGCATGCTCGTTTGCCCCCTCTCCTATAAAATAAAAAAAATAGGTAGATGATAAAATCGTTTGTGAACCTTATTCTAAAAAAGAACATCATAAAATGTTATGAGTATCACCCAAGTAATCATTTATAAGCCATACAAATTATTTGTTCCTCGCTGTATTCAAATTTGAGGCTTCGCAATACCACAGATAAATACGTAGCCACTGCTTTACTGAATTTATACCAGCGTACGAGTATCGTGATTACAAATAAAAAAGTTGACCGAATTATAAGTACATTTTTTTATAGGATAACGGTGACAAACGAGCACACAGTTCACCTGATGGTAAGTGGTTGCTGTGGCCCATATACATTTATCCTCGATGAGGAATCAAAATGCAGATGCGTTGTCACCCGTGAGGACTAAAATGGAATGCCTCGTTTCCAGTATCAAGGGTCGCCGTTTCTCTACACTCACCATACGAAACACAGTGGCCTTAAGCTGCTATTTTACGCTGATATTATGTGAGAGCTTGATCTTTCCCCGGTCAATCCGACCCATTCGTGCTACTACTACACCATGCTCCATGGCTCTACCACGTATAAAATTTCTTACGCCAGATGAAATTATAGTCCACGGAAAATCGGTTGTTTTATCTCAAAAGATTCCTGATTGACAAAAGTTCCCGCAATTTAGAGACAAAGTTCGTTAACAAAAAAGAAATACAAATTATTTGATAAAAGAGTTTTGTTTTAATGAGAACTCCGTGAAGGGGAATGAATCATTTGATTTCCCTATCGGAATGAATCATTTTATCAATTGCGGTCAATTCAACTCGCGAAATAATTCATACAAAAAAAATCAAGCGGACTTTCAGGTGGTGTAATTATACAAATTTGGAATTCCTTAAATTGAGGCCAACCAGCTGTTGTTTCTGCGTTTGCGTGAAATTCTTTGATTCGATCTGCCTTGCCTTCAATTAACCTAATTTTATTTAGCCCTTACAATACAAAGTTATAAGGTAATTCCTTCAGCGGCGTTGAATAAATGATACCCAGGCATCTTGGAATTAGACAAAGTAAAATTTTCACCCCAGTTCATAAGTGCTACGCGAACTTACTCTCTAACTGGCAGGTACGTTATACATTTAAATAATGGAAGTATTTAAACTTGAGCAATTTGCACTAATTTTGTCAAAGAAAAACTTTGTTTCATTATGGAGAGCCGTGGTAGTTAAAGAGCTAAACACTGAACGTAGTTTTTAGAGTACACGATCTATTCACCGTAATTTTTAGTGTACGCGAGTGTAACCTGGATTAGGTTCGATCCCTGCAGGCAACAATGAAATTATAAGTCACAATTTTAAGTGCCGAGTCACCACGAGCTCGGCAGTGAAGAAGTAAGGATACCTGCATGTCTGAAGTAAAAAATATTTTGAAGGCATAATATTAACGCCTAAGAGACGCCTGTACTTAAGATTGAAAAGTTTCTTTTTATAGAATTATAGTGACAAACGAGCATGTGGATACTGTGGCTCGTAGACATCTACATGTATTCTCAATTAAGAATGAAAATGTAGGTGTGTTGTCATGCCTAAGGAGTAAAAAAGGATGCCTTGTTGAATGCCTAGTTTTCTGTAATAAGGGTTTTCAGTTCTCTACCCTACCACATACGAAATACAGCATCATTAATCTGCTATGTCTCGCTGGTATTCTTTGACAGCGTGGACCATAACATAGCTAAAGGTTGGCTCTACAAAACATCGATAGGCAGTTAAAATTACTTAATTCTTTTGACTAAACTTAATACAATATCTTTCAACAAAAATTGACAAGTTGAAAAAATAGGCAAAAAACCCGCTACACAATTTTTTTCTTCAATTTATAGATTGAGACCAAGGACACAAATCGTTGCTTTTCACATGCGGATAATGTTTTTTTTAAAACTGGCATTGATTCGAAACAAAATTTACCTATACTGCAGACGTACAAAGCGAAACTTCTTTACGACATATCAATTTTCTTTCATTTTATATTTTACATAAATAAGTGAAATAGTTGTATACTCATGCAGCCCAGGCGGTGAAACGTTAAAATAAAACTATCGAAGAAAACGTGTTGTTTTTGTTTTTTAATAGGTACTGTACCAAATTTCTTCACTACGTGGACAAAGAAGTTTCACTTGAAAAAAAAGTTTATTAAATATTCTTCTTCTTCATCAGCTCATAAAATGCTACTGCTGGACATGACCTTCTCCCTTTTTCAGGATTTGCTGTAATCGCCATACTTAACAGGCGGGATGTAGGTCAGTAACTGACGTTTCGCGCCTTTGATGCTGATCCCAGTCCCAGATATTAGTTCAAAATAGATTCCTATTGTTGTACCGAATACAAAGAGACAGACAAAAAATCGAGTTAATATAATTATTACTTCTAAGAAAAAGTAAAAACCGACTTCAAATTGCTAAAACAAGTTCTAACGGTACAATTTATTCAAATTTATTTGACTTCACCCTTGAAGTATAATCTATTTAATAAAAAAATAATCATCAAAATGTGTTCACAATCTGCAAAGATATCGCGTAGCATACAAACAAACAAGCACTCGAATTGAGAACCTCATTCTTTTTGAAATCGGTTAAAAACGAGGTAATAAATATTATATGTCTTAGGTACCAACTTCTATTTATAAAAAATAACCTATGTATTTAATTGAATTTTGTACGGCATGTGTATCGAGTGTTTTAAAGTACGGACTCGTAATCTAAGAAGCGTGTCGTAGAGCGGAGTCTGTCCGGTTCGGAAACACGACACCGTGCGATTGTCACGCTTGGGGAGTAACTCGCTATTGAGACGTCAACTTGTAAATTGGTGGTGTCTATTCCACTGGTGTATATTGTTTTAGATTAATTGTCAATATCAAATGTATTTTTTATGTTTTATTTAAAAAATGATGTAAGGTAACTAACAAATTAGAATGAGACCCTAAATTTAGATCAATCAGCTTTTGTTTCTGCGTTGACGTGAAATTCATTGATTCGATCTACCCTTCCCTCGATAAACTTAATTTCGTTGTGTCATTACTATAGAAAGTTATAAGGTAATTTCTTCATAATTACCTTAAGTAATGTTGTCCATCTTGATTATAAATGGATGCTGTGACCCATAGATACCTACATCTATTCTTGATTATTTATCAAAATGCAAATCGGTTGTCACTCATCAGGAATAAAGTGCCTCATCACTATTCAAAAGGATCTCCGGTTTTCGTTATTTCTGCATTATGCTGCTATTTTGTTTTCTAGTATAGGGTAACAAACGAGCACACAGTCCACCTGTAAGTGGTTGCTGTGACCCATTCATAGACATCTACATCTACCCTCGATTACGAATCAAAATGAAGATGTGTAGTTACTCGTGACGACTAAGATGGAATGCCTCTTTTCTAGTAAAAAGGGTCTCCGGTTCTTTACACTCATCATACGAAACACAGCAGTGTTAAGCTGCTATTTTGCGCTGGTATTCTGTGAGAGCGTGGTCCTTCCCCGGTCGAGCCGACCCATTCGTGTTACAACTATATTTTTTTTTATAGGATAAGGGTGACAAACGAGCACACAGTCCACCTGATGGTAAGTGGTTGTTGCGGCCCATAGACATCTACATCTATCCTCTATTACAGATCAAAATGTAGATGCGTTGTCACCCGTGAGGACTAAGATGGAATGCCTCATTTCTAGTAAAAAGGGCCTCCGGCCACCTGCACTCACCAAGCGAAACGCAGAGGTAAACCTCTACTTCACGCTGGTTTTCTGTGAGGTCGTGGTACCACCCCGGTTCGAGCCGGCCCATCCGTGCGACAGCAAAAGTTGCCGCGTGGCATAATACTAATATAGCAGCAGCATGGCTCTACTATGTATCGTACGTTATTTTAAGCTGATGTGAAAGCATGTTCCTTCTCTGAACGAGCCGACCAGTTTTTGCTACAGCCATAACTCTGCAGCATGACTCAATCACGTAAATTGACATGGACATTTTCTAACTCCGAATATTTTATATTTTTCAATCCACTTAGAATTCCCAATTGAAATTACTGTCGTATAAAATCAGTAGTGTATTTACTTTTTTTACTATTCCAAGCCAGTGCTTAACTACTTTCCCCCCATTTAAATAAAACTAATTTTACGGATTTTATCGCGTATATTAACTTATTTTACTTTCCCGACGTTTCAAGCACTTTACAGCACCCATGGTCACGGGGGGGACTGAGGTGTATGACGTCCCAATGTCATAGTTAACCACGGCTACCTCCAGATTAAAAATTATTAATTTTTAATTTTTGTTCCGATCTACGCAGTATGAACTTACAGTATCATGAAGTCTTGCAGTTGTATGCTTGGGTTGGGATTTAATTTTATTAATTATGGGATCCCAAGCAGATGGTAGCACCCAGCCATCTTCTCTATTGAAATTAGGATGTTTTTTTTTTAATTTCAATAGCCTCGCGAATCATCCTCGAGAGGAATCGGTGTTCTTTAGCGAGGATTTGTGGTCTATCAAATCTAATGTAGTGACGGGGGCGATCCTGTACATGTTCACAGACTGCAGACTTTCCGGAGCGTCTATTCTTCACATCAGCTATGTGTTCTTTAACGCGGGTTTTTATGGATCTTTTAGTTTGTCCTATATAAGAGAGACCACATTCACAATCCAGCTTGTACACTCCTGCATCTTGCAGAGGAATATTACACTTGACTGATGGTAAAAACTGACTAATCTTCTTCGGCGGTTTGAAATATGTTTTAATGGAAGCACGCTTCAAGATGTAGCCAATCTTGTCAGTGACACCTCTGACATATGGCAGTACAGCAGGCACTCGCTCGACTGTGGCCGGCTTCACTCGTTCACTGTGACGTAGGCGCGGGACCCGAAGCTTATTGTCGTGCAAAACTTGCTTGACGTGTTGGAGCTCGGCGGCCAGGTGTTTACTGTCACAGATCCCTCGTGCTCTCTGAAACAAAGATTTACCCACGGTAGCTAACTGTGAAGGATGGTGGTGAGAATCACCGTTTAAATATCTATCTGTATGGGTCTTTTTTCTATACACAGTGTGGCTCAAGGTGTTATCAGGATTCCGAATTACTAACACATCTAGAAAAGCTAAAGAATTGTTTGCCTCACCTTACTTTCCCCCCGTTTTTTTTTTCGAATAATTGAACATAACGTGTTTTTATTTCATTTTATTCAATAATGTGCTTTTTTATAGAATAAGGGTGACAAACGAGCACACATTCCACCTGATGGTAAGTGGATGCTGAGACCCATAGCCATCTACATTTATTCTAGATTAAGATTCAAAATGCAGATGCGTTGTCACCCCTGAGGAATAAGATGGAATACCTCGTTTACAATAAAAGGGTCTCCGGTTCTATAAACTCACCATACAAAACACAGCTTCATTAAGCTGCTATTTTACGTTGGTGTTCTGTGAGTGCGTGGTCCTACCCCGGTCGAGCCGACCCTATCGTGCTACAACCATAATGTAGCTGCAGCGTGGTTCTACCGCGCTAAAATAATTTTGTAATACGTTTTCAAAACAGCGCGTTTGTTTACAGTTCCAACGGTTCACGTGCAAGGAGTTGTGGGGAAGAAGGCCTCTTTACCGTGTGACACACAGCCATTGTCGTCCGATGACCAAGTGGCAATGGTGCTGTGGTTTAAAGAATCTGACGGTGAACCACTCTACAGGTAAAGTTCCTTTAAATAATAAGAACTTTTATGTTTTAAGGGTAAATTAGGATAAATAATACATGGACCAATATCCAGATCAAGAAAATGTATTTGTAGTGTCTGGAAAAGCTTATTAATGTGGCTAATGCGACCAACCTAACAAAGTTTTTCATATATATATACCGGAAATTTCAATTGTCGTAAAGGACAAAACACGAGTTTTCAGTAGAGCCAAAAAACAAAAAAAAATATGTGTTTTTGTCTAATATCTTTTCAAATAAAGTACTATATTCATGATGTCAAAAGAAACCTCAACAATTTTTTTGTGTTCTATTCCTATAAATTAACAAAATAAACCAAACTTAAATCCATGGGTAGTATAAGTCAATTTAATCAGAGACTAAGGGTGTAACAGGAACAAAAGAACTAAAGATCTAATTCAGAAATACCTACAGTAGGTAGTAAAACTAAGTGAAAGAAAGGGTTTTTTATTAGTTTTTTAATTATTAATCAAAATTTTTAGTAAAAAGTGATAGAAATTACTACTGTATTAGGAAATCATAATTTAATCAAAATGTGATGCTATTTTTTTAATTAAATCGCAAGTAATCCTTGCGGTACTGAAAAACAACTCAATTTTTTGAATAATCAGCTAATAAACTAATCTACTAACTAGTTTTTTTAATAATTGTTAATGAAACTCAAAAGATATTTATCATTACAGTCTGTTACTTAATAATAAAATTAAATAACCAAAATAATAACAAATTTTACCCCCCAGAATTCAAAACTCAAACAATTGACATTCTTAAGTATTAATATAATGGGAAGTAACTTCAGTATTATAAATTATTAGTAATGAAACTTTAACATTGACTATTATTTCAAAACTTGTCTTTTGTAATCAGTCAAAAAATCAGTCATGTAAGTTAAAATAACCACTAAATATTGTATTGAAATAATCCTTTTTGTTCCAAAATTCAATGCTCCCAGCAGGGTTATGGAGTCGTACCCTGCTGACAACATTGGATAAACATTTTTTTTAAAGTAAATAAATCCCAAAGATTGTATCGATATCGTCTTCCTCATCAGTTTCAGGAAGAATATCTTTAAGAGTTCCTAAAGTCAGTAGATCTAAATAATCCTTATGAAAACGCTTTGATATGGTTCCGTTAGAACATAAACGCTTTAAATCGTTATACTTGGCCACTCATATAGGGTTGAGACTTGAGCGTCTTTGTTTTCGTTCATTAAATATTTTTACTTCCATAATTTTAGCGTTTTTTTTCTTGAACGTTACAATGCGCATTGCTTTTAGCTGTATTTGTCTACGAGGAGTATTGATAAATTTATCAGATACCAAACTGTCACAGTTGATAAAATCGGAGTACTCCAAAACATTTATTTTGTACGGTTCAGGGCGTTTTCTTGCATATTCTATGTAAGTCGGCCATTGACTCTGACTCCATAATCCACCATAATAATTCATCCAATCTCGCGTTCAATAACTGCATGCATTGAGTCGACAGTAATACAGGCTGTCCCAAAAAATACTGCCAAGCGGAAGTCCAGAGATAGAACACCTCTTAGTGTATTTGAATCACCCCCATCTATGTTCCGCGATTTTTCATAGTTTTCGGGCTATGATTTTTTTATGAATTTTTGAGAATTTTTGGCCTGAACAACTTAAAAACTTCTAAAAACAGTATAAGTATGCCCAGGTAGAAAGTAATTTATTTGTACCACTTCTATGTTTTTGGAATTCTGTAAAAAGTAGTGTAGAACTGTGAGAACTACCTTATTTTTTTTTTTTGTAATTTTGTAAAACATTTTTAACAGGACCTTTATCAATTTCATTGTCACCTGTTTTTATAACAACATACTCTCTTCGTGCTTAATACTCGTTTTAAGCACTTTTTTTGCAGGTCGAAGCTGACGGTGAGCGTATCGTCGGAAGTTAATCTTTTCCTCAAGATGAACAGCCATGTCCTTGATTTCTTTTTCTGATTCTCTATTTTCAGCTTTTGTATAGATTCCACATTTGTCTATTTTGGGTGTATGGAATCGAATATTGTAATCATCATGAAATATTTTTATAAATACTTTTTCACTAAGGTATAAATTCGAATTATTTTGGCAGTGTTTGAAATAAGTTATAAATAAATTTGTGGCTTTTTTTAAATTCTTGAGGTAAATATAAACATGAACGCTTTTTACGACATTAATGAGAAGAAACGGCTGGAAGTCTTTAGATAAAAGTTTTGCATATACTTTATCTTCATCAGTATACTTCTATTAAAATTAGGACTAGAATTAGGATAGACTAGAAATAGGAATAGAATTAGACTTTTTCTTAAAATTAGGGTCGTAAACGACAATAAAGAACAAACGACTTTTACGCCCTAAATACGTAAGATAAATCAAAGCATAGATTAGGTCGCAAGGATTTCGATTTTCGAATAACGTGTCAACGACCTCATAAATAATTAAAACATGACTTTACGCTCCCCAATAATTATTATTTTTAAGATACATCCCAAATAGTAAATAAAAATGAGCAGGAAGTGTTGAAAATCCAGGTCGTAAGGGGCTTTTTTCAAAGATAGGATTATTTTAGATATACCAATCGATAGAGCTTGCGAAGCTGATTCCAAATGTCCTTGGCAAATGAACATGGCAAAATGTCTTTTAGGAAAATTGAAATTTCCGGTATCGATACCTTATTGTCATATCTTTTTTTATAATATATATATTATATATATTATATTATATAATCATATATATATATATATATATATATATATATATATATATATATATATATATATATATATATATATTATATAATCATATATAATCATCCCCCATCCAATCAATAGTACAAATATATATATTAGTGCTTTTGTATTTGTGTAGAGAATATTGGTCCACAGGCTCCGTGGGGGTAGAGTAGAGCTAAAGTAACTAAAGCCTGACCTTGTCGACACCGCGTGTGGTTCTTTTCTTTTAGTGGGGAAGCGAAGTCACCGAGTTCTTGGCACTATACTCCGAAAAGTGGAACTGTATTATAATTTCAGTTTTTAGTTTTTTTATGGTTTTCTGTATTGTATTCTATATATTCTGTGAATAAGAAATTTCTTGGAAAAGATCATGATAAGTGTTATAACTTATACTATACAAGTTTATATTTTACAGTTACGATGTTCGAGGGCGGGCATTAACTCAGCCTAAACTCTGGTCATCGCCTTCGGGATTTGGATCTCGAGCATATTTTCGCGCTGCAGCTATACCAGCCACTCTTCTGCTGGATAATGTGTTCACAACCGATGCCGGCGTATACCGCTGCAGGGTTGATTTCAAGAACTCACCTACTAGAAATCTCAGGCTCAACTTTACTGTAATAAGTGAGTAAGCTACAATTCTTAATTTACTTTGTGGTAAAGGCGTAAGAGAATACATCAGGTACTGACAGCTTCATAGCGCAGTGGTTTATCAATGAGTTGCGGTGCTAAGAGCTCCGGGTTCAAATCACGCACGGAACTTTGTATGGCCTGATAATACAGGAGAATATCCTAATGTGGGGATAGTATTAAAAATATACAAATTAGAAGAATATGTCGGGTATCGTAAGATGTGCATATTGTATGGACAAAAAAGATCTTACAGTTTCCAATAGATGGCGGTAAAACTAATTCATTAATACCAGCTGTAAATACCCAGACCAGAGACAGGAAGCAGCCTGAAAGGAACAAAACGTCTAGTATTGCGATCGTCAATCCGTCTGCTAAAAGTAACAATAGGCAAATATATTCTGAAAAAAACTCCATTGCTCCGACACATATTGTTTATGTAAATTGAAGACTTATCACCGCCGAGGACAAAACTAATTAGCGTTCAAAGTACTTATTAAATGAAAAAAGCTATAGCCTATATATGTTTTACTACTAAACCTAAATCTTTTCTTATTTATGAGAGGGTTGTACTCGTAGAGAAATGAGTTCGTCGCGCTATTACAATGCATGTTGGCGGACTTTACGTGTTCTTGAAATATTTTATTCTTTGAACATGCATGTTTCTTCACGATGCTCCTTCATCACCGAGCACAGTTAAACCAGTACTTAAAATTATTTGCAACTAAAAATTTCATCGGCACCGGCGGGGATCGAATTCGGGTTGGCCGCGTACTTTTTACGGCGAGTGCTAAGCCCTTAGACTACCACGGTTGAGCTTAAATACTCATTCAAATAAGTCCCGCTAGGTTTCTTGGTGATTCTTCCCCGGACAATGGTATTTTCCGAGCCAGGGGTAAATTAAACATAAGAGTGCTTTTCAATAAATATAATTTATAATCTACTAACTGACCAGGCTGACCTTTTTCCTTTAGAAAATCTCTTAATTCGCAATAAAAATTATAGAGGTCACTTATCTATTATTGAGTTCATTGCGGATAAATAATGTGACACGTAATTTTTATACATAAAGATATTGAATAAAAAAGTTTCTATTTCTATTTCAAAGTCACACTCAGGTCTCACCGTCGACTTAAACTTTTTTATAGATATATAATCTTAGGAGCGTCTGTTAGTGATCGTGTAACTTGTGAACGTTATGACCGATTAAGATCATATCCACGCAATATATTTTTGTCTGGAGGATGTTTCATAGCTATGCTGGAATCCGACAGGTGGTGGTTAAGTCAATTTATTAACAAAAAATATATATTAATGATTTCTTACGTTTACACAAACGCTACACATTGAATAAAACTATTTTTGTGGAGTTTGCCACGTTTAATTATACAAATTTTCAATTCTTGGGTGTTTTGAAGGTCCTGTGGTCAAGTGGTGACTGAGATGTTTGACGTTTCGTGTCAAAGTGAAGCCATTAGCTTTTTAATTATTAATTTGCTTAAAATAAGCAGCATTTTAGAGGGCCCCACAATAAATTTGATTTGATAGACCACAAAGCCTTCTGAAAAAACATCGATCCCTACCAAGGATGATGCGTCAAACTACTGAAATTTAAAACATCTTAATTTTAATAGAGAAAGAGACTGGGTGCACCTCGTGCTTGGAATCCTGTCTTATTTTGTCTTATCAGCCCATAACGTCCCACTTCTGGACAAAGGCCCAATCTCTTTCCACTTTTCACGGTTCTGTGTTATGAATGACCAGTCTTCCATGAAGGAGTCCAGTTCATGCCACCATCGTTTTATAGATCTGCTTCGGAGTCGTCTGCCATTTATAGGAGCCCATCGAGTTGTAATTTTGACAAAAAGTTTTTCTGATATACGGCAGACATGACCAGCTCAGTCCCATTTTAGTTTGGCGGATTTATGAGAGACGTCATTGATTTGGGTTCTGGAGTGCAGAGTGGTACTTCTGATGCGGTCTGTTAGTCTGGCTCCCAGCATGCTGCGCTCCATTACTTGCTGACATATCCCGAGATCGGACCTCTGCTGTTTTGTGAGAGACCAGGTTTGGGCACCGTGTGTCAAGACGGGGAGGATACACATATCTATGAGCTTGCGTTTAAGGTATATTGGTGCGTCGTCCTTCATTAGATGTTTTAAAGCCCAAAAGCAGTTCCAGGCGTTTTTTGTTCGTCGGGCGATCTCTATTTACTGCCTCGTCTGAAAAGGTATTCATCATTCATCATCATTACAGCCCTTCACAAGTCCACTGCTGAGCATACGCCTTAATGACTATATCGTCGGCAAATTGAAGGTGAGTGATGTACTCGCCACTGAGCTCGTGTAGTGGCGGGTAAGAATACCCACTACCCTATATCTTCCCGTGGGTGTCGTAAGAAGCGACGGAGGGAAACTGAGGCAGAAAATGGGCAGCAGCATCTTTCTGAAAACAGCAAAAAAATACTGTGGTTGCCAACCCGCTCGTTGAGCGTGGCAACTATGGCAATATACCCCCATGAATAAAATTACGGAAAGAGACTATTTGGCCCAAATAAACACACTGAAATTATTCAACCTGCACTCATTTATATGTATCCTGTGCTTGACATGGTTTGTCATTAACTTGGTCTTTTCCAAATTCATCTGAAGTATAATATAAGTTTGACCTCTTTGATCCGATCTTGATGCCTTTCTCCAGCCAAATATCTGCCACTTTCCGAAATACATCTTCTAAGGTGGCAGTGAGGAGTTTCGGCGATAACGGGTCGCCCTGTTTAACTCCTTATAGAATAGGGAAAAGAAGGTCCTGTGGTATTAAATTTTATTGCTGCGGTACTGTTATTATAAATATTTTTAAGTAAATGTATGTAAGTGGGTTCAACGTTTTGATTTTGTAAGGCATTGAAAATAGAGTTATGTATCACACTATCTAATGCTTTAGAGTATTTGACAAAGGCTATATATAAAGAAAGTTGATACTCTGTATGTTTCTCAATGATTAATTCATAGCGTGCAGGTGTTCGGTGATGGATAAGTCAGGTCTAAATCGAGCCTGTTCGGAGGGCTGTAGATAATTTAGCTGTCTACTAATCCTGTTTTCAATAATTTTAATAAATGTTTTATGTAGGTTTGAAATAAGACTAATGGGCCAGTAATTATTGATGTTAGATTTCTCACCTTTTTATGTTTATGAATTATGTTAGAATGACAAAACTGTTTTGGAAAGCTGCTGGATTTTAATATTTAGTTAAATAACTTAGTGATGTGTGGGAAAAGAACAGGTTCACCAAACTTTAAGGCCTCTGTTGTTATACCATCTTCCCCGGGACTCTTCTGGTATTTCATCCATTTTAATGTTAGGCGTACTTCGTGTTCTGTGATTAGTGCAATTATTCTCAGGACATCAATATTCAGAAGTAGACTGTGGGACGTCTTGGTTATGATATAATTAAGAATAGTATTTGGTACATATTTGTAATATTTTGCCTCTGTCGCCGTGTTTTATACTCTGATCATTTTTTAGGCTTAAAATTGCTGCTTTTCCTACTTCTATACCATGTTTAGTTTTTTTAATGACGTGGAATTCTCTAGTGCAGATGTAAATAGTTGAAAACTATAGTTTCGAATGTCTTTACGAACAGCTCTTTTCACAATTTCATCTTTAGCTTTATATTCTATTCTGTCATGAATTGCTTTCTGTCTCTCGCCTATAAGAATTTCGGTAGTTTGGCTAATTTTCTTCTTTACTGTTTCTTTGGTTGATTTTATTACAGGCCCTTCTTATGTTATCTTTGATTATCTTATATTGGCTTTCTATATCATTATCAGTAAAATGATTAAAGTCTAAAGAGCTGAAGCTATTTTTTATCTCTAAAATGAACTTGATTGAAAATGAATGTATTTTTATCTAGGTACTCTTTCTAATGTTTTTGTAATTAATTTATATATATGATTTTTTAAGTCGAATTTAAGTCTTGCGCGTACTAACTAATAGCCATAATGGAATTTGAAATTATTTAATGCATCAACATTTTTCACTAAAGTCTTGCTACATAAGAGACACATATCAATTTCATTTTTCCATCGACGATGAGATTTCTTGTAGAAATAACTATTAAAGTTACTTAATTTTAAGTTACTGGCAAAATGAAAAAGGCGGATACCTCATGGCTTTCTTTTCCCTAATCCATTGGCTCCTAGAATGTTAGGATCGTCAGTTTTCTGTCGAAGCCTGACTTTAGCGTTGAAATCGCCCATAACTATGGTCCATGAGCCCTTACGATCTTCAAAGGCTTTATAAAGGGCTTTATAAGGGGCACATGCTTGTATAGATGTTACTGTTTTCCTGTCTGTTAAGCGAAATCTAACCACTCAATCGTCCACGTTGACTACAGTCTCCAAAAACCTTTATTGCCTCACCTGTCTAAGCACCAAACGACATCTTTCGGTTTAAACGCGTACAGCGCAAAAGATAGCTGTAATTAATACAGTAAAAAATTATAGATGGTGCTATATGAAATTTGTCGTCTGTGAAAGTGAATTTTATTTGTATAAAAGTAACAAAATATTTAGAAAAAAAAGTTAAAATTAAATTGTGACATTTTTGTTTGTGGAATGTTAACGTGTGAGAAATTCGATCAAAAATGTGGTAACTTTTCTGTTTTTATACGTTATTTCTAATGTTACTGTACATCAAACTAATTGTGAAGATATTTTCTTTAGTAAAAATATGTACCATTACGACAATTTCAAAATGTTTACATATAATAATTTAGCTCTAAATTTTAATCACTATACGCGATTATCGTTTATTGATTATATGTTGATTAAAATGTATTCTAATCAGTTTTTTTGTGTTAAATGAATGCAAAATATAAAATAATGATTCACTAATAACACGTTGATAGCAATTTATAAACGAAATATCTGTTGAGTCATTTCAAAGGGAATATCATGTACTATTATAATATAAAATAATTGTCTCCAGTAAGTATTACACTTTTCTTGTAAAACTCAAAATAAAAAATAAATACGATTTTTTTTGATATTCCCATTTTTAAGCTTTATTTCAGGCTTTATTTTTAATTTGACTAATTTTCTTATTACAAAATAAAATTTTGAATTCTTTGAGTCTTTTGAGAATATTTTTTATTTGAATGTAGCTATAGTAGTTTTTCAGTAGTAATCGTTTTTGTTAAGACTGTCTCGCGCAGTCCTAAAAAAATAGTGACATTTAATTCGCGGACAGGTCAGGCGAGTATCACTCGCGCGGGGCGGACGGTTGAGTGGCTAAGCACTGCAACTCTTTCAGAATGTAACAAAAACTCGATAAAGTAGTAGTGTAATAAAGGGATTCCACCTCTTTGCTACCAGAAAACGCACCCCGTAAAGACCTGGTGTTTCCCCAATTTAAGACAATATGTTACTTTCCCTCTCAATGATATCTTCGCCCATTCTTCATACTTTCGAAAGTCCTATTACATCCTATTTTATTTTTTCTAGTGCATTTTCAAGTTTTCCAAGCTTATCGTCAGTTGTTATTGTTTGTGCGTTAAATATTGAAACATGAAGTGCATTGAAATCCTTCTGACTAGCCTTGGTTGTACAGCGGTTAGAATCCGTCACTCGGAGATTTTGCAAACCCGTGGCTCCAGGAAGGCTCCGCACACCGCTTCTAGCAACTCCTCCGCAGGAGCCACCGATCACTGACGTGTGAAACGTTCCATTGCCGCCGTGCTAAGTTGACATCCTGCACTGATGGCAACTGTTCCATTCAAACCTTGAAGGACTAATTAGTTCTTCCTAAGCTCTGAATGGCGTTTACACCAGAAGGTGTACGATACAGTTTAACGTCATAGGGGATTCTGTAATTAATAAATTAAAAACTAAACCCAAACATACCACTGCAGTACTTCAAGACACAGTAAGCTCATTCCGCGTAGATCGGATCAAAAGTAATAATCAACAAGCTGAACGTACTCCGGGTTAACTTTGACATCGGGACGTCGATCACATCAGTCCCCCGTAAACATGGGTGTTGCAAAGCACACGAAACGTCGGGGATTAAAAATAAGTAAAATAAACGCGATAAATTCCCTACATTTAGTTTTATTTAATAAATTAATAATAGACTACAATGAGTCATATTCACAATATTAAAAGAAAAGCCGTGTGGTACCGGTGTAAAAGAATTCACTGCCCGGTATTCACTACGTCGGTAGAGGGAAATGAAACAGTATATGGGCAGCAGAATCATTCTGAAAATAACTCTAAATAATAAAAATAAAAACGAAGTCCTTTGTTGAGTACCTTTGATAGGCTGAAATGAAAAATGAAAAAGATAATTACAAATCTGGACCTGAGAGATGGCGCGGCAGTCAAGTAAGTAGTAATTTTTTTTTTTTCACTGTAAAAAGTCCGGATTGAATAAGAAGTAAAACTCATTGTGCCACCTCAACTACTAGAAAGACTAAAACAACGTCTGTCGAGATATATACTACATGAAATATGCTATAAAATATAAGTAGTCGAGTTGTTAAACTAGGCCGTGCCTATCGAATAAAATCATAGTGACTGTCTCCAGCAGTGGGATCACAGTCCTCCTTAAGAGGCTTTTAAAGCACATAATAGTACGCCGTCATAGCTACATACGTGTTGACTGACCTCACACAATCTTGAAATACTTGTTTATATTCTCAGACCCAGTTTCTTCTACCATGTTTTTGTGTGCGCAAGCATTGCTATAAGGTGGCAGAATTGGTAAAGAAAGTGATACAGCCTACCCTGTATTTCTAGCAGAAAAGGAGTCTTACCATTATTTTTTTTATAAGATAAGGGTGACAAACGAGCACACAGTCCACCTGATGGTAAGTGGTTGCTTCGGCCCATAGACATCTACATCTATCCTGTATTACAAATAAAAATGCAGAAGCGTTGTCACCGGTGAGGACTAAAATGGAATGCCTCATTTCTAGTACAAAGGGTCTCCGGTTCTCTACATTGATGAGTGTAGACCATACGAAACACAGCAGCGTTAAGCTGCTATTTTACGCTGGTACTCTGCGAGAGTCTGGTCCTTCCCCGGTCGAGCTGACCCATTCGTGTTACAACTATACTACTAATATAGCTGCAGCATGGCTCTACCGTAACAATGTTATAATCTCCAGGAATACCACTCTGCGGTGATAGATAGGTCCCTATTAATAGACTGGTACGGTCTGATACCAAATATAGAAATAATAATCTGATTTGATCAAGTAGTTACACTTTAATCTTGTTTGAATTAAAATTAAAATAACGTTCATTTTATAACTAGTCACTCTGAAATAATTTATATTGATAATGGAAAACACCATGATGAAGCTGTTCTAATTCAATCGCAAAAGGGGAGCAAAATTTGAGTTTATTTTGGAACGGGAAAACATAACAAGAATGGCATTGAATTAATGTAATCCAATCATGGACCGGAAGACATTTTTAATAAAAAATGAAACGAAAAACATTTAAATGTGTATTTGAATAAAATGTGTACAAATTTATTCCTCTTGTTTATATTAACAAAAATTGCCTGCTTGCCTTTATTTCTTTTTTCTTATCAGCTAGTAATATTCCACCGTTGGATAAACCGTTTCCTTAGTAGGGATGATGTTATCACCACGCATGTCAGGCTGCTTGAAGATCACAATAGGTCTTTTTTCTATAGAATAGGGGCAACAAGCGAGCACACATAGATATTAAGTATTCACCTAGCCGCGAGATGCATTGTCACCTCTGAAGAATAAGACGAAATGCCTCGTATCCAGTAAAAATAGTCTTGGTTTTCTTTACGCACCATACGAGACACTGCATTGAGCCTCTATTTTACGCTGGTATTATGTGAGAGCGTGGTCCTTCCCCGGTTGAGCCAATCCATTCGTGCTATAACCATAATATGTAACAAGGTACGAGAGGTCTCGCAACTTTAACGCTGTTATCGGTCATCAGTCTTGGTTTCATATCTGGTATATACAAGATGGTTATACTACTTTCTATCGGAGACTACAAGATATTTCTGACTTTTCTTATAGTAGCCTCTTACTACAACCACGGGAGGATAATATCTGATCTATTCTCTTAAGGTATTACACTTGGCTTGTAGACAACATTTGTGCAAAAACAGAAGTGATATTTTTTACTTTTTTTTTTATAGGATAGGGTGACAAACGAGCACACAGTCCACCTGATGGTAAGTGGTTGCTGTGGTCCATAGACATCTACATTTATCCTCGTTTGCGAATCAAAATGCAGATGCGTTATCACCCGTGAGGACTAAGATGGAATGCCTCAATTTCCAGTAAAAAGGGTTTCCGTTTCTCTACACTCACCATACGAAACACAGCAGTGTTAAGATGCTATTTTACGTTAATATTCTGTGAGAGCGTGGTCCTTCCCCGGTCAAGCCGACCCATTTGTGCTACAACTATTAAAGGCTATTATGCCTCGTTTTCATAGTCTTAGAATTTAAAATTTTGTTTATTAATTGAGGTTAGACGTACACACTACTATAAAAACATAGTAAGTGCTCACCACCAAATACCATCACTCACCACCAAGAGAGCTTTGTGCCCCAACCATACTATTAATAAAGCTGCAGCATGGCTCTACCACGTTTAAAAACAAATTACAACAATGAAGGCTACAGATGCCACAGAGGCTCATATTATCAAGATGAAATACCTTACAGCCGTTCTGTACGTGGTAGAGCCATGCTGCAACTATATTAGTGGTATAGTTGTAGCACGAATGGGTCGGCTCGACCGGGAAGTACCACGCTCTCACAGAATACTACCGTAAAATAGCAGCTTAACACTACTGTTTTTCATATAGTGTGTAGAGAACTGGAGTCCTTTTTACTGGAAAAGAGGCAATCCATTTTATTCCTCAAGTGTGACAACGCATCTGCATTTCGATTCGCAAACGAAGATAGATCTAGATGTCTATTGGCCACAGCAATCACTTACCATCAGGTGGACTGTGTGCTCGTTTGTCACCCTATCCTATAAAAAAGCCGGTTATTATTATAAAGGCTCTCTGTCCTCATCAGTCTGGAACTCAGCAGTCCAGGTACAGCTGCTAGGCAGCAGAAGTATTTAAGAACGTGGTACTTACCTATATAGACTTCTTCTCCTTGACTGAAAATGAGTTCTACCACAGAGTTTTGGTTTATGTTGTAAGTATTCCCTTATATCAGACACTGTAACGAGTATACATCACGTTTCGCACATATGTAACCTTGAATTGTTATAGTTTAGGACGAGAGAACGTGATTGGGCTGTGCACGTACACTTCTAAACTTATAATACGTGTTGCGTAGCTTACAGTCTTTTTCGTCTATTCTTATGTCATATTGTTAAAATAAAAAAAGTAAAAACCGAAATCAATTAGAAAAAAAATTCACATTACACTTTCTGGTATGTAGTGGCAGTGTAGTGTAAGAATATAAATCGTCGACGACCGAGTTCTTTCCGATCGGCACGATTCATTGGCACTGCGAAGAGATGTTGCATCCCTTTGCATTTTCTTTCACATCTACCACGGGGAGTGCTCTGAGAAATTGGTTTTTTTGAATCGCCAAATTTTACGAACGCACATCGCGGCAGAACTTCCGATACCATCCACACCATCTGGATGATTGGCGGTCCACCACTGTTCGATTTTGAAGATGTTTTCTTCCTCGCACGACTTCCTTGTGGAATCGATTACCATCAGCAATATTTCCGGACCGATACGACTTAGGGACCTTCAAGAAAAGAGCGTACTCCTTTTTAAAAGGCCGGTAACGCATCTGCAATTCCCCTGGTTCCCCTGGTGTTGCAGTTGATCATGGGCGGCGGTAGTAACTTACCATCAAGTGAGCCGCATGCTCGTTTGCCCCCTCTCCTATAAAAAAAACACTACCCCATATAATGCTTTGAGTGTCGTAAAAGGCGACAGAGGTAAACAAATCAGGAGATTGGCTGTAGCGTCTTCCTAATAATGTCTAAATATGAAATTATTATAATTGCCAATCGACTTGCCAAGCGTTGTAACTATGGCATATATCCCTCCTATGCGGCAAACTTTGGGGCAGGCCTGTGTTCACCAGTGGACTTTCATAGGCATAGAAGTCGGAGTTAACATATAGAATGGTGTCAAAATAAAGCCGCAAAAAAAATAAAAAAAATAGAAAAATCCAAAAGCGTACGCCTCATTAGCGTTACATTTAATTTTGATTAAAAAAATTAAAATATTGAAGAAAATATTTACAAAAAAGAAATATAACAGAATCTGATCGACTTTCAATAATAACTTTTAAACCATGTTGAGTTCAATAACAAAACTCAATAGGGATTCTTAGAATATATGGAATCTTATTTTAGAGTATATATCTCAATCTATTGCTTACATTTTTACATTTTTTTTGGCCTAGAGAGGGCAGTCCATATGTTTTTTCAGTTATAATTTTTGTTATATAATCTAACGTGAATCTATTAGAAAATAAATTAATCTTACAATTCAATGTCTGTAGTTATTGTAACGATAATAATAATCTCATTCTCATTCTCATTCTCTCATTCTCGAGTTATGGCCACATATCGAAACTAGAGCACTCCCTCACGTTGAGGCGAGCAAAATGACGTGCAGTATAATAAGCAACGAATCTCCTAACTCACCCTATCAATTAAAATTTATACTGAATTGACTAAATCAAATCAGGAAGTTGTAGCGGTTTTTGAAAATTATGTCACTTGTATTCCTATTTCTCAAGGTATACTGATAAGAATATTGTGTGTTGTAGTCATACTCATTGAATATTTTTCAAATGTCACCGAGTTATTATTTATACATAATATTAGTACCTTTATAAAATAATAACAACTTCAAAAAGTATTAACACAAGACGTTGTAAATTATTTCACATCCAAAAAATTAATTCATTTAAAGAATACTACAGATTTATGGAGGATTTCTTTTACAGTTATTGCGTCAATGATAGATTTTATTGCACCTCATCGTACTATTATTTTAAATATAGTATCGAATCTGGAGTGTTATTCGATTTAATAAAACATAGTATGTAACGTAGTACCTTTAAATCTGGACGTACATTGGACTCCGCTAATTACTCTCGGCAGGACTTACGCAACTTTAATATTGATCGTATTGAAGAAGCGATCGAGCAGAACCAGAATCCCAAAGTCTTTGCTAGGGATCTGTCTGCCAGAAAGAGCCAACTGTCGAAGCTGGAGACCGAGTGTGGCAGAGTCGTTTCCGGGACACCTGAGATTTTTATTAAGATTGAGAGGTTCTATATGAGAGGCTCTGTACACATCATCGTTGGAGCCACACGCAAGTATGAGTAACGATCAAAGAGCGAGTCTTATCCGACACTATTCCGATAATACTCCGGACGTCAGTCTGAGCGAGATTCGAATGGCTATCCAGCACCTTAAAAACGGCAAGGCCTCAGACCAGAATAGAATTACAAAGGAGCTTCTGCAACCGGGTAGGAAAGCTGGTTCTTGAAGTCCTTCAGAACCTCATTAATTCCGTCCTCCATGATGGCACTACATCGGAGGCGTGGAGCAGAATTGCGGTAGTCTTGTTCTTCAAGAAATGCGACAACGTTCTATTTTAGAACTACATACTGACTTCCCTTCTGAGCCGTGTCTACATGCTGTTTTCGAGAATCATTACGAATCGTCTCGCACGCAGACTCGACGACTTTCAGCCTCCCGAATAAGCTGGCTTCCGAAGAGACTTTAGTACCATAGACCACTTAGAAAAATAAACAGAAGATAGAAGAGTACAATCTGCTACTTTGCTTGGGTATGTGGACTATGAGAAATCCTTTGATTCCGCCGAAATTTGGGCGGTGCTGCAGTCTCTTGAGAGTTTCCAAGTTGACTGTCGGTGTATCGAAATGCTGAAGTGTTTGTTCATTAGGGCTACGATGGCTATCCGAGTACAGAACCAGAGTACGAAACCTATGCAACTGCAGAGAGGTGTAAGACAGAGTGACATTATATTCCCGAAACTCTTCATTGCATTGGAAGAAGTTTTCAAGCTTCTGAACTGGAAAAGATACGGTATCAACCTCAACGGCAAGTACATCACTCACCTTCGATTTGCCAACGATATAGTGTTTATGGAGAAATCGCTGGAGGACCTAAGCACTATGTTCAATGACCTCAACAGTGCCTCACAACGTGAGGTCTTGTGTCAGTCAGGTCAGTGGTCTTAAGATAAACATTGACGAAACAAAGATCATGTTTAATATCCATGTCACTCCAATGCCGGTAGTTGTTGGTAGCACTAAGCTGGAAGTTGTTGACGAGTATGTTTACTTGGGACAAATCGTCCGACTAAGTAAGTCCAACTTCGACCGAGAGGTCAATCGATGGATTCAACTCGACTGGGCAGCAGTCGGTACGACACATCTTCGCGTCAGGTATACCTCAAAACTTGAAAACGAGACTGTAAAACTAGTGCGTGTTGCCAGTGATGACCTATGGATCTGAGACGTGGTCCTTCACTGCTGGCCGGATGAGGAAGCTCACGTTCGCTCAGCGAGCTATGGAGATGGCTATGCTCGGAGTTTCTCTGCGTTATAAACTTAGAAATGAGAATATCCGCAGGAAGACCAGAGTGACCGACATAGCCCAACGGATTAGTAAGTTGAAGTGGCAATGGGCCGGCCATATAGCTCGAAGAACCAACAACCGCTGGGAAAAAAAGCTTCTGGAGTGGCGGCCTCGTATCGGCGGACGAAGTGTAGGGCATCGGCCCACTAGATGGAGTGACGATCTGGTAAGACATGCAGGAAGTCGATAGATGCAGGTGGATAAAAGCTGCTTTTACTTTTTCCAGAATTGGGACAACAAAATGCCTTTAATGACTTTTGTTGCCTCCCGTCCAGCTGATTTCTTGAAAATAGGCATCAACAAACTTACACTGCGTTTGCAAAGATGCATCGATGGTATGAATGATAACGTTTCTTAGTAGAAATAAAAAATATACGAAAGAAATTACTAAGGTATGCACCTAATATTATTATTTTTTATAGGATCTATTATGTAGTGGCTTTTTTAAGATTATACCTAAGTTTATTGTAAATCATTATTTGTACTTATATCGTGCTCAATCACTAATAAATGTATTTTCTTTCTCCTTCTTTCTTTAAAATATTTTCCTAGTAATAGCTCCTTAAGTCGACACTTGGACATAGTGTATCGAAAAATTTAAGCCTTGACTTCAGAAGTTGTCATAATATGGAAATCATTTTAAACTTTTTATTTTTTGAATTTGGCTTTACACTTTTTATATTTAAAGTTTTATTTTTTAGCCTTTTGTTATGGACTTTATTAACAAGTTTAAGACAAAGACCATAATGACTGTGATAAGACAAAAGTGTGGTTTGCAAGATGACGTTGTGACAAGGATTAAGAAAGGAATGCTTCGGTGGTTTGGTCATGTAGAAAGAATGAACGAGGAAAGAGTGACAAAGTAAATTTATGTTGCAGAAGTGAACGGCAGGGTCGGGAAGGGACGCCCTAGACGAAGGTTTATCGACCAAATCGGCGATACATTAAAAATGGGCCAGATTAGGAGTACCCTTAACCGACGAGCGTGTATGCGTAGATATATGGATGTAAAAGAGGCGAGAGAGGTGTGTCAGGATCGCGCCAAATGGAAGTCCGTAGTCTCTGCCTACCCCTCTGGGTGACAGGCGTGAGTGTTTATGTTTTTTTTTATGTTTATGTTTTTTGAGGAAAGGCTTATTAAAAGAAATCATTAAAATTGGCAAATATATTGCTTATTATGCTCATATAGACTAAAAAGAAAAAAAAATCTAAGTCGAATTAACCTAACGTGACCGTCTCCATTTTAAGGTAACAAACAGAATATTTTTACCTTTTTCTGAAAAAAAAATATAACTTCATAAAAGGCTTACCTTGCCGGCTCTCACTTACTTCTACAGAGTAATTTGTCTTCCTCACTCAATTTCTCACCCTATAATTTAGTCAGTCTTAACATACTTGTTAGTGGTCGCATTTCTACAGCATTCATTTAACTCCCATGCTCCTTCTGCCTCATACAACTTTCACTACCATACATTAAGTTAGGGACTAACACAGCATTGTAAATTGACAAACGTGCCTTTTTTGACAAATTTTAACTTCCAAAATAGAGTGAAGAGCCCCATTTACTATGTGACCCGTATTCACTCTTCGTTCTATTACCTTCTCATATTTACCGTTGTAACACATCTTCTATTTATTATTCATATGTCGTTTTAATGTATTCTCTTTCAAAAACTTTACTAAACATATCCTGTAAAAAATATATCCTCAAATAATAAAAGAAAACGCCGTCTGCTCTAACATTAAACTAATTATAGTTTTGTAATTATACCCATATAATTGCTGCCTTTAAAAACCAATCTATACATACATATGAATAAAATTGAAGTGACTATTGGTAATATCGAAATAACTGCCTTTTATCGAGTTGAGGGGTTACTTGCATGTCATTAAGTCATGAAAAACTATTTTTCAAATTTTTGTCTGTCTATCTGTCATTCAGACAAATAATATTTTTTTGTAAATTTTGTATACCGGTCTGCCTGTATGTCTGTCCGGTGTAATATTTAGAATGGCTGAACCAAATGTACTGAAAATTTACAAACAGATTGAGAAAAATGCCATGAGTACATATATATTTTATCCGAAAGACTTAGATTTTTTTTTGATAAATCAAAAAACTGATCGATAATAGTTATTAGTGTAAAATAAATGGTATTTGATGATTGTCTTAAATTTAAATAACGTCACACTAATAGACCCTATTCACAAAAGCCAGGGCGGGGTGAATCAATTGTTATTGAATCACCTTCAGTATTATATTTGTTAGATTGCGACAATACCACAATACTGTCACAGTCAAAATAATCAAGTAGTCAAAACTATATCAATGTGGTAGGAATGCTCGATATTACCCAATATCGAAGTATAATAATCAGCCGTTATGCAACGAATATTACAAGAGATCGTTTCCAATAATATTCTGAGGAAATCACTTTTCTTAAGTATTTCGGCGGGCAATCGCAACGGCAGAAGGGGAATGATCAAATAAACGTTAAACTTTCTAACAATAGCCATTTATTTTTATTTCCTTTGTTAATTTGAGGTTGCTTTGAAGGGAAAAATTCTTTTGATTGAGAAACATTTAAAAACTATCAGTTATTACAAAACTATCACTTCTTTTTGTTTTCATAAAACTGAACATATCCATTAGAGACTTGTATTAAAAGCAAAAGTATTAATAAATGATGTGCGTGAGATTACACCACTTTCGTCATGAACATATCATACTTTACAATAATATTAATACTTATTTTATTTCAATTTAACTAAGTATGAAAAGTAGTGTGCCCGTGTAGTGGCGGGAAAGAATACTCACCACTCCATGTCTTCCCGTGGGTGTCGTAAGAGGCGACAGTGGGAAAAAAGCAGGAGATGGGCAGCAGCATCTTTCTGATAATATCAAAACAGCAATAAAAAAACTACGGTTGCTAACCCGCTCGCCAAGCGTGGCAACTAAGACAATATACCCCCCATGAGAGTAACGAAGAGAAGGCCCCCAGTCCCCGGCGGCCCCGCTATTCCTGGCCACGGTGGCGACCATGGTAACGGAGGGGCAGGGGGTGCTACGGATCTCCGGTGGAGATTCGGTTGCCACCTACGACGACTAGACCTGGCAACTTATAACGCACGCATCCTGAGGACTGACGAGAAGATCCTGGAGCTGGAAGAAGATATAGACAAGTTGCGCTGGAATATCATAGGATTATCCGAGGTCTGAAGAGAGGGGGAGGAAACGGTAATCCTCGAATCCGGCAACTTGTTCTATCACCGGGAGGGCGACCGTCTATCACAAGGAGGTGTCGGATTTATCGTCCACAAGTCTCTCGTTAACAACGTTGTAAAGTTTGAGAGTGTGTCGACGAGGGTTGCGTACCTTATACTCAGAATCACCAAAAGATATTCGCTGAAGGTCATACATCAACCTCGGCACATCCCGACGAGGAGGTGGAGGAAATGTATGAGGATATCTCTACAGACATACATTCCTCTAAAACCCACTATACAGTGTTAATGGGAGACTTCAATGCAAAACTAGGCACAAGAGAGAACGGTGAGCTGAAAGTAGGGAAATTCGGAATAGAGCAACGGAACCCAAGGGCCCAGCAGCTGGCCGACTTCATGGAGAAAGAGGGTCTCTTTATGATGAACTCTTTCTTTCAGAAGCGACCCCACAGGAATTGTACCTGGTCGAGCCCCGACGGTTCGACAAAAAATGAGATTGACTTTATTATGATGACCAGACGACAACTGTTCAGTGATGTCTCAGTGATCGCGAGAGTGAAAACCGGCAGCAATCACCGAATGGTCAGAGGCACACTGAACCGAAACGTTATGTTGGAGAGGTCATGTCTAATGAAGTCAACGCTCCGTCCCCCTCGTGCTCTAATTCAAAGTCCCGAAAACTTTCAGCTCGAACTACGAAACCGTTTTCAGTGCCTAGAAGATTGCAATGAGTTGACGATATGAATGACAAGCTCGTGGAAACTGTCCATCCGGTCGGAGCTAAGTTTTGCAAGACCCGCCGCAGAAGAACACAAAAACTCTCCGATAACACTCTTAATCTCATGGCTGTTAGACGGGATATGAAGTTGCAGTCTTCAGTAGATTTGACAGCATACAGGCAACTGGACAGATAGATCTCCAAATGCATGCGTCGGCACTTACGCAACTTTAATACTGCTCGTATTTAAGAAGCGGTTGAAGTCCGAGGAGTACAATTTGCCACTATGTCTGGCGTATGTGGACTATGAGAAAGCCTTTGATTCCGTCGAAATTTGGGCGGTGCTGCAGTCCCTTCAGCGGTGCCAAGTTGACTGTCGGTATATCGAAGTGTTGAAGTGCTTGTACAGTAGGGCTACGATGGCTATCCGAGTACAGAACCAGAGTACGAAACCTATCCAATTGCAGAGAGGTGTAAGACAGGGTGAAGTCATATCCCCGAAACTCTTCACCGCTGCATTGGAAGACGTTTTCAAGCTTCTGGGCTGGAAAGGATACGGTATTAACATCATCGGCGAGTACATCACTCACCTGCGATTTGTCGACGATATAGTCCTTATAGCAGAATCGCTGGAGGACCTAAGTACTATGCTCAATGGCCTCAGTAGTGTTTCCCAATGGATAGGTCTCAAGATGAACATGGACAAAACAAAGATCATGTTTAATGTCCATGTCACACCTATGCCGGTAGTTGTTGAGAGCACTAAGCTCGAAGTTGTTGACGAGTATGTTTACCTGGGACAAATAGTCCGACTAGGTAAGTCCAACTTCGACCGAGAGGTCAATCGACGGATTCTACTCGGTTGGGCAGCGTTCGGGAAATTACGGCACATCTTCTCGTCAGGTATACCTCAAAACTTGAAAACGAGACTGTACAACCAGTGCGTGTTGCAAGTGATGACATACGGAACTGAGACTTGGTCCTTCACTGCTGGCCGGATGAGGAAGCTCAAGGTCGCTCAGCGAGCTATGGAGAAGGCTATGCTCGGAGTTTCTCTGCGTGATAAACTCAAAAATGAGGATATCCGCAGTAGAAACAGAGTGACCGACATAGCCCAACGGATTAATAAGCTGAAGTGGCAATGGGCCGGCCATATAGCTCGAAGAACCGACAACCGATGGGAAAGAAAGGTTCTCGAGTGGCAACTTCGTATCGGCAGGCGAAGTGTTGGGCGTCGCCCCCTAGATGGAGTGACGAACTGGTAAGATATGCAGGAAGTCGATAGATGCAGGTGGCTCAGGACCGTGCTTTGCGGCATTCCTTGGGGGAGGTCTATGTTCAGCAGTGGACTTGTGAAGGGCTGTAATGATGATGAAATGATGAAGTATGAAGTAGATAAGTAAATGTCTCTTAATGGTAAAACAGAATGGATAAATGTATTAACTTTAATTTTAAATAATTTTTATTTTTTAAATATCCAAATATCTTTTAAATAATTTCTGAAACCAAAAAATATTAAAATGAATAACTTTTTTTTAAATTGAAATTTATTTATATTTGCTTATTTGCTCTCCTGCTCATTTTAGATTTTAGAATCTAATCCTAACTAATGTTAATAATATTTTTGTGTAGATATAATAAGAGATTATGCTACAGCAGCACTTACCACCAGGTTGGATTGTGGTCAAACACTGGCTTATAATAAGGAAAAAAAATTGTACACATTGTATCGATAAGCGAAGAATAGGGCAGTTCCTCGCTAGGTAACCGACCTGGTAAGACCTGTAGGAAGTCAATGGATGCAGGTGGCTCAGGACCGGACTTTGTTGTATTCCTTGGGGAAGGCCTTTATTTAGGCATTCATTCGTAGTAGAGCCATACTGCAGCTATTTTAATAGTATAGTTGTAGCACAAATGGGTCGGCTCGATAAGGTAAGATAATCATTTATTGTCATAACTGTGTACATGAGGTCTTACAAATACAGAGTATAGTTACAACAGTTTGTCCATTTCGGACGTAAAATATATTAAAAAATAAAATAAAACACTACAATAAATCAATAATTACTTCCAAAAAATTCATCTAAATTATAGAAACGTTTTGACAATAACCATTCTTTTAACTTTATTTTAAATCTTGGGCTCTGTAATGATTTAATGTAAATGGTTAAAGATTCTAATTCCGCTTATTAAAGTACTTTTACTATAAATGTAACTGTGATGATTTAACAATGCACACATCAAAAGCATATTGAGTTCGCAAGTTCTTTTTTGATTCTTTTTTAATATTGAAACGTTGTTTGTTATCTTTGACAAACACAGAAATTTCAAGTATGCATTTACAAGTCAACGTCAGGAATTTACAATCTATAAATACATTTTTAATGAGTAATATTGATTAATATTATACATTATCCATAAACACTTTTTGCAAAACAAATGTGGACTAAATGTCAACAGAATTGCCCCAGAATATAAATCCATATATGACGATCTGAGAAGGACCACGATCTCAAAGAATACCAGCGTAAAATAGAAGCTTAGTGCTGCTGCATTTCGTATAGTAAGTGTAAAGAACTGGAGACCCGTTTTACTGGAAAATAGGCATTCTATCTTGGTCCTCATGGCTGACAACGCATCTTTATTTTAATTCGCAAACGAAGATAGATGTAGATGTCTATGGACCACAGCAACCACTTACCATCAGGTGGACTGTGTGCTAGTTTGTCACCCTTATACTATAAAAAACATCTTCCAGGTAATGGTAACAAATGCCTTGTCTTTCAATGGAGAAATCTATTTAAAAAAATTGAAGTAAGATGTATTTACATCATGAAAAAAATCTGTATGGCAGTGCGGGGTTCGTAGTCGGAGGCACAGAGTACCTATTTATGACAAAGCTTAATCTGTGCCATAAATAGGTACTCTGTGCCTCTTGTGACTCTAGGTCCTCTGTGTCTTAGTATAGTTGTAGCAAGAATAATTCGGCTCGACCGGGGAAGGACCACGCTCTCACAGAATACCAACGTAAAGTAGCGCCTTAATACTGCTGTGTTTCGTAAGGTGATTGTAGAGAACCGGAGACCCTATTTACTGGAAAAGAGGCATTCCATCTTAGTCATCACGGCTGACAACGCATCTTTATTTTGATTCGCAAACGAGGATAGATGTAGATGTCTACGCGCCACAGAAACCACTTACTATCAGGTGGACTGTGTGCTCGCTTTTCACCCTTATCCTATAAAAAATTGAGTTCGTAAGGAACAAATCCTTAATGTTGAAAATAAATATTCATTTTCAGTTAAGATATCTGAAAGCATATATAAATAAATAATAAAATAATAATAATAAAGCATTTGATACAGGACCATCTCACCTAAGCGTAATAGCCTTTACAGATGCTAAAGGTTATATTAAATTAGCTATTGTTATTTAAAATATTAAATATAATTCCTAACAACTGTTGTTTAATTCACAGCTCCACCCAATAGACCGGTGATTATAGATGCAAAAACAAGAGATCAGACTCGCCTTTTAGAGCCGTATGATGAAGGCGATACGTTAGAACTTATCTGTGAAGTCCATGGAGGTAAATTAATTATTACTTTTCTTCATTTATTCGATCAATATTTGTATTATTATTAAGTGTCATATTCGGATGACTTGATTGCCCAGTTGTTACATATTGGAACACTGTCTAGAGTTGTTATGTTTAATATAATAAGTTTTCTTTTTGTAGTTGTGTATTTACTAACATTAAATTTTAGGTTTATTCTTCTTACTAATAAAATATAGAAAAAAAAATATTTATGGGATATTTTATAATAATCTCACCCGATTGGGACTTTTAAAAACATATAAAAATATAGAATCTGAAATAAAATAATAATTTTTATATATTATTTATTTCCATAATCTAAAACGTTGTTTCCTAAATAATATATTTTGTCGTAGTAACGTAAAACGAACGTTAGCTAAACTTTTCTTCTACACAGAAAAAGCAGAAAAAATATTTCAATGACACAAAATAGAATTGTATCAAGTTCCAAGATTTTAATAAAATTTCTTACTTTTTGAAATATTGGCCCATATAATCAGATAAGGGGACTTCCTTTTGAGAACCTCGCCTAGTTAGGTTATTTATTTGTGGCTTCTTTATCAAAAGTTTTGTTTCTACTGATTTATTATTTTACCAATTTGTTTTCTAATTTACATAATTATTTTATTAAGTATCTATCATTTTTTAAGAAGTTAGAGTGACAAACTGGATCACAACCCACCTGATTGGTACAATCGCTTGTAAATCCAAATGCAATGAAGAGAGTCGATTTAGATTGAATGAATATCCATTTTGTAAATCATATGAAAAGTATGAATGTATGATCTAAGTGCTTTCGAGAACTAATGACGTCCTCTCAGAAAAATCGGACGTCATGCAGCGATGGAGTGAATTTTATGCGTGTGATGATCTTAGTGAGGGATCCGGGGATGACGCCGTGACTGGTACGCCAGACCCGGACCTCATTGACACTGAGGTCATCAGTATGAAAGAGATTGAACGTGAGATTCGAAGTTTGTAATGTGGTAAGGCTGCGGGACTGGACAGAGTTACTGCTGAAATGGTCAAGTATGGTGGGCCTCGCGTCTGGGACAGCTTTCATCTGCTGTGCAATTTGTGCTGGCGGACGGGGGATGTTCCGGATGATTGGCGACCGCAGTCATTGTGCCTTTATATAAAGGTAAAGGTTCACATTTTGACTGTGGGTGCTATCGGGCGATCAGCTTGACCAGTTTAGCAAGTAAAGTTTACTCGAAAGTTTTGACACGTAGGATGCAAGAGAAATCGGAAAGATTTCTATGGGAGGCACAATGCGGATTTAGACCTGGAAGAGGATGCACGGATCAAATGTTGTCTCTCCGCATGATCACGGAGAAGCTTCTTGCTGCTAACTAGAAGATTTTCTGTGCTTTTGTGGATCTTGAGAAAGCATTTGATAAGGTTGTAAGAAAGAAAATGTGGGAACTGTTACCGGGGTATGGTGTGGATGGTCGATTGCTTAGGGCTGTGCAGTCACGTTACTGTGACTGTAAAGCCTGTGTGCGGGTAGGGCATGACCTGTCACCCATGTTTAGCGTCCAAACGGACATAAAACAGGGTTGTGTCATGTCTTCCTGGCTGTTCATACTGTATCTCGACAGCTGTTAATTGTATTAATGTAAATTATTAACAACATAATTACAGAAGCTGAAAGATAGCTGTTTGGGTGTGAAATTGGGTGACATAAAAGTAAATTGTCTGCTGTATGCTGATAATGCAGTGCTTATTGCACCATCAGAGGCAGAACTGCAGGCATTAGTCACGTTTATGAAAGAAGAATGTGAAATTAAAGGTCTCCGTTTGAATGCTAATAAAACTAAGGTTCTGGTATTTCAAAGGGACGAAGAGAGAACGAAGTGTGAAATATGGGTAAATCAGGAATGTCTAGAACAGGTAAATGAAATTGTATACTTGGGGAGTGCTTTTAGCCGGGATGGAAGATGTAATTTAGATGTGGACAGGCGTGTCGCTGCCGGGAACAAAGTCAATGGTGCCCTGACTGCGTTAGTCAAAAGGCAAGGCGTAGTGAAGAGTGCACGCCTTGCAATACATAACGCAGTGTTGGTACAGACTTTGTTATATGGCAGCGAAACCTGGGTATGCCAGAAGAAGCATAAAAGCAAGTTGAATGCAGTGGAGATGCGGTCTCTTCGTAAAATGTGCGGCGTTACCATGGCCGACCGAAAGCGTAACGAATAGATTCGCAATATGGCAGGTTTGAAAGATGACCTTATCACAAAAATTGATATGGGCGTGCTTCGGTGGTTTGGGCACGTTGAGCGAATGAGTGAAGACAGAATGGTGAAAAAAATATATAGCGCGAAAGTAAATATTAAAAGGTGTCGAGGTAGACCGAGACTAACTTTCGAAGACCATGTGAGCAAATTGCTCGAAGAGGGGAGGGTCAAGAGTCGGATACCTAGACGTGCATGTATGAAGAAAATAATGAATCTGAAAGAAGCGAAAGAGGTATGTAAGGATCGTGGCACTTGGCGATGTTCTCTCTGGCTACACCGTCAGGGATTGTGCGTGAAGATAAGTAAGTAAGTATATGAAAAGTAAGATCAAAATCTGATTACTTTCTTGAAGGTAGAGCCAAGCGTAGCTATATTATGACTGCAGGACGAAGGGGTGTCTACTCTACTTGGGAAGGTTCACGCTCTCACAGAATATCAGCGTACAATAGCAGCGTAATGATACTATGTTTCGTACAGAGAGTGTACAGAACTGCAGACCCTTTTTACTGGAAACGAGGCATTCCATCTTAGTGCTCAGGGTTCACCCCTTATCTTAGTCACGCCCCATCCATTTTTTTGAATCTTAATCGATGATAGATGTTGATGTCTATCGATGGCTGCATTTACAAACCATCTGGTGGACTGTGTGCTCGATTTTCACATTTTTTCTATATTAAAAAAAAAAAAAACATCTGCGTAGTGGGTAACCGATATAAAATGATCAGATCCTGCACAACAATAGCTAGCCGTGTACTTTTACTGATCTGGAACTTTTAGCATGCCATTACAGAAAGTTTTAATTTTCAGGTGACCCGAGGCCACGGTTAACATGGTATTTGGAGAACACAGTAATAGACGATTCGTGTGAACAGCAAACCGACAGTGTCACTGTCAACACCCTCACATTCCCTAGCATCGGCCGGCAGCATTTGAATGCTCGGTTGATTTGCCAAGCGTCCAACACTAACTTAGCACCACCACAAACTAAGTTACTCATTTTGGAAATAAATTGTAAGTTTTAATAAATATTTTTTATACTTTCCTCTTTTGTGTAAGCAGGTTAATAGCTTTTCATCAGATTAAATTAAACTAATTTTACAGATATTATCGCGATAAGATCCGTAAAATTAACTTAAAATAATTAAAAATTAAAAATTTTGTACAGCCGACTTCAATATAAGTTATTTAAGAATACACAAATACTATTGGTCTGACCTTCATATGGGACCACACGAGAACTATCACCTTTATATAAAAAAAAATCATCGAAATCGGTTTACCCAGTAAAAAGTTATGAGGTAACACACATAAAAAAAAACCAAAAAAAATACAATCGAATTGAGTACCGTCTCCTTTTTGGAAGTCGGCAGAAAAGTAGTTCCATTTAATGTGTAGTATTCGCGTAAATATAAGAAATCATGGCCATTTATTTTGTTTAATCAATTGAAAGGGAATTATATGTATTATTTTCTTGTATGTTACGTGTTAATGGGTGAAATATCATTCTTCTTAACTCAATACGGCCTTTAATTTATGTATAAGTGAATTTAAGGTGAGACTTATTACGATGTGATGTAGCGTTGTTGCGGTATTTGAACCTTTTTAACTTACAGACTATGGAATTTCTTAAAATATAAGCCGAAAATTAAAATTGAGAAAATATGTCAACATAACATAAATTCAAAGAAAAATATATGCATATATAAAAATGTTTTAAACCTAATGGAACTGAAGCTTTTATGGTTATTGTCATTAAATAAGAGACGGTTATTATATATGACACAAGCTGTCAAAATAAATGGAATACAGTGGATGCATTAGTAAAGCAACAAAACACTACTATATACATAATACTAACATTATTCATACAAATTAGGCTTAATGTATATACATTTAAAATAATGTGTAAACAATTTTGTTGCAGTAAGGCCGCTTACCGTCCAAATACTAAACAAAAGCCGACAGCTCTCAGCAGACAGGAGTTATGAAGTGGAATGCAAGACAACCGGATCAAGGCCAGAGGCACAAATGACTTGGTGGAAGGGATCACGTCCTCTGAGGAGAAATTCTAAGACTGTTTGTTTCTAAATAATCATTATATTTTAGATTTAAATTATTTTTTTTAGATATTGTATGCATTAAAATTTTTAATTTATTAAGAGAAATAATAGTCAACTAATAGTTGCTAGTTGAGTAACAGCTCAAATCTTATGATTTATGGTAAATGGTAAATTGTATTCGTATGAATAATTCTCTAGTCACTGGTCCTTTTAGATAGTCCTAATTAAATTCTAAAGTATAAGATTGTGTAACTGTGTAAAAATGAAAAAGTCTCTTAAGCTTTTAAAGCTTATTCCTTAGGCATCTAGACAATTTTCTATTCGCTGATCATTTTAGAGATTATGACGGTGTAAATATTTACACAGTTTATCCTGATCGTAAGCGGATGCTGTTTATTATTATTATTATTACAGCCCTTTACAAGTCCACTGCTGAAAATAGGCCTCCCCTAAGGAATGCACACAAAGCACGATCCTGAGCCACCTGCATCCACCGACTTCCTGCATATCTTACCGGGTCGTTACTGCATCTAGTGGGGGGACGCCCTACACTTCGTCCGCCGGTACGAGGCCGCCACTTGAGAACCTTTTTCCCCCATCGGTTGTCGGTTCTTCGAGCTATTTGGCCGACAAATTGCCACTTCAGCTTACTAATCCGCTGGGCTATGTCGGTCACTCTGGTTCTACTGCGGATATGCTCATTTCTAAGTTTATCACGTAGAGAAAATCCGAGCATAGCCCTCTCCATAGCTCGCTAAGCAACCTTGAGATTCCTCTTTTGGCCAGCAGTGAAGGACCATGCTCCCAACAACTACCGGCATAGGTTTGACATGTCTCTTAAGAACTATCCATTGGGAAACACTATTGAGGTCATTGAGCATGGTGCTTAGGTCCTCCTGCGATTCTGCCATAAGGACTATATCGTCGGCAAATAGAAGGTGAGTGATCTACTCGCCATTGATGTTAATACCGTATCCTTTCCAGTCCAGAAGCTTGAAAACGTCTTCCAATGCAGCGGTGAAGAGTTTCGGGGATATAACATCACCCTGTCTTACACCTCTCTGCAATTGGATAGGTTTTGTACTCTGGTTCTGTACTCGGATAGCCATCGTAGCCCTACTGTACAATCACTTCAGCACTTCGATATACCGACAGTCAAGCACCGCTGAAGGGACTGCAGCACCGCCAAATTTTCAACGGAATCAAAAGCTTTCTCATAGTTCACATACGCCAGACATAGTGGCAAATTGTACTCCTCGGACTTTTGTACAATTTGCCGAACGGTATGTACGTCTATGGTGCTAAAGCCTTTACAAAAACCGGCTTAATCGGGAGGCTGGAAGTCAAGTCTGCGCGGGAGACGATTCATAATGACTCTTGAAAACAGCACGTAGACATGGATCAGAAGGGAAATCGCTCTGTAGTTCTTCAAGAGAGCGTTCTCAACTTTCTTGAAGAACAAGACCACCGCACTTCTGCTCCACGCCTCTGGTGTAATGCCACCATGGAGGACGGAATTAAAGAGGTTCTGAAGGACTTCAAGTACCGGTTTTCCACCCGCTATCAGAAGCTTCGCTGTAATTCCATCCTCGCCTGGGGCCTTGCCGTTTTTAAGGTGCTAGAGAGCCATTCAAATCTCGCTCAGACTGACGTTCGGGATATCATCGGAATAATGTCGGATAAGACTCGCTCTTGGATCGTTACCCACACTTGCGTATGGCTCCAACGATGACGTGTACAGCTACCCATAAAACCTCTCAATCTCACTCAAAATCTCAGGTGACCCGAAAATGACGCTGCCACACTCGGTCTTCAGAACAGTTGGCTCTTTCAGGCAGATAGATCTCTAGCAAAGGCTTTGGAGCCCTGGTTCCGCTTCTTCAATACGAACAGTATTAAAGTTGCGTAAGTCCCGCCACATGCAAGCTATGGCGCCGTATGCTGTCAGATCTACTGAAGACTGCAGCTTCATATCCTCTCTAACAGCCATGAGATTAAGAGTGTGATCGGAGAATTTTTGTGTTCTTCTGCGGCGGGTCTTGCAGAACTTAGCTCCGATTGCACGGACAGTTTCCACGAGCTTGTCATTAATATCGTCTACTGAATTGCAATCTTTTAGGCACTTAAAACGGTTTCGTAGCTCGAGCTGAAAGAAATCGGGACTATTGGATTAGAGCACGAGGGGGACGGAGCGTTGACTTCATTAGACGAGACATCTCCAACTTAACGTTTAGTTTAAGAGTGCCTCTCACTATTCGGTGATCGCTGCCGGTTTTCACCCTCGCAATCACTGAGACATCACCGAACAGTTGTCGTCTGGTGGTCATGATCGTCATGGTCGTCATAATGAAGTCAATCTCATTTTTTGTCGAAACGTCAGGGCTTGACCAGGTCCACTTCCTGTGGGGCCGCTTCTGGAAGAAAGAGTTCATCATAAAGAGTTCGTCTTTCTCCATGGAGTCGGCCAGCTGCTGGCCCCTTGGGTTCCGTTGCCCTATTCCGAATTCCCCTACTTTCAGCTCACCGTTCTCTCTTGTGCCTAGTTTTACGTTGAAGTCTCCCATTAACACCGTATAGTGGGTTTTGGAGATATGCATGGCTCTAGAGATATTCTCATACATTTTAGCCAACTTTTCATCGGGGTGTGCTGAGGTTGTACATAAACCTGTATGACCTTCAACGAATACCGTTTGGTGATTCTGAGTATAAAGTACGCATCCCTCGTCGACACACTCCCAATCTTTACAACGTTGTTAACGAGAGACTTGTGGACGATAAATCCGACACCTCCTTGGGACAGATGGTCGTCCTCCCGGTGATAGAACAAGTTGCCAGATTCGAGGATTACCGTGTCCTTTTCCCTCTCTTCGGACCTTTTTTAGCTCAGTTTCCCTCTGTCGCCTCTTACGACATCCACGGGATGATAGTGATCCACGCCAACATACGTGGATGCTATAGCCCATAATATATATCTGCATCTTTATTTGATTAAGCAAAAAAATGCGATGCGTTGGTATCCCTGAGAACTAAAATGGAATGTCTCGTTGGCAGTAGAAATGTACCACGGTTATTTACACTCACCATAAAAAACACAGCAGCAATAAGCTGATTTCACAATGGTATTCTATAGAATCGAAGTCAGTTAAGAAATCAGATAAGTCCTTACCCGGTCGAGTGCATTGAAATCTACTGTAACCATAATGAAGCTAAGGATTGACTCTACCACATAAAAATATGCATATTTTAAAAGCTATATGATTTATCATCCTAGACAAAGGGATTGGTGAACACAGAGCTGACATACTCTCGCACTGGTAATAAAAATATACTCCAGGCCGAATTATATTATGCAAAATGGGACAGTATTCTGACTCGACCGGAGAAGGTTCAGGCGCAGTACCCACGGCCTTACGTCCTTTTCGAGGCACGAGGGTGTTACACCGCCAACTTACTGACTCCGGGGTGCTACTGAAAATTTATTGACAGAAAATACCAGTAACTGATTTTTTGCCTGACCTGGGATTCGATACCGGGATCTAATGATCAGCAATCGCGTTTGTGAGCACTAAAAAAACGAGACAGTCACTGGTGATACACAAAAAAAATTGTCAGTGTATGAGATCTAGATTCAGGACTTTTGTTTATTATAGAATAAGGGTGACAAATGAGCACACCGTACACCTGATTGTAAGTGGATAAGTGGATGGTGTGGTCCATAGACATCTACATTTATCTTTGCTTAGGAATCAAAATGCATTTTGTTATCACCCCTGAGGACTAAGATAGAACGCCTCGTTTACAGTGAAAAGTATCTCCGGTTCTCTACGCTCACCATACGGAACACAGCAGCATTAAACTGCCGTTTTACGCTAGTAATAATACCAGCACATAAGTGAGAGCGTGCACCTTACCCGATCAAGTCGACCCATTCGTGCTACAACCATAATATAGCTGCAGCGTGGCTTTACCATGTATCTATCTATAATAATCTTTAGTGAACCGTGTGCAGGTCAGCTTGGTATTTTAAGACAAAGTTTTTAATATTCTCCTTCCACTTCGACCCCTATTTCCTTAACACATCAAACTAACACGACTAATAGAGAAATGAAAAGACAATTATTGCCCTCATCCTTTTGTAATTTCAACAATTGTTGAAAAATAAAGTTTATTAAAAATAAAACGATAAACGTTTCACTTTTTCAAACAGACATCTCATGTTTTTTTAACTCTTAAAATTCATTTACAATATTAATACTTTTGTTAGTATTTTAACCATTTACAATCAGGTGGTACCATCGCTTACAAGGAATGCATAGTTAAAAATGAATTATTTACAATAAATAAAACATATTTTTTTAAAGGTAGGTAATTGAAAACAATAATCCAAATAGCGTTACATTGAACAATGTTTTAATTTAATTTTATTTTTATTATAAAACTACCGGAAGCATCGCTATAAAAATGCAATTAAGTTATTTATGAAAGCGTGTTTAAAAAAGCGTCGTCCATTTTACAATAATGTCGAAGGTGCACATTTTAAACGTTATCACGTGATTTGTTTGTGTACATTGACAATATGTTTATTTAGAACTATCGTAGATCCATTTTCGGAGCGGTAATTTATATTTATATTTTCTAAGTCTCAACGCATTCCACAACAAGGAACATGGCCACCTACATAATTAAAATGCATCGACCATCTTTCGTCATGCGGATCGGCGGACAAACGGTTATAAATAATAATATCCTCTACATTTTCTCAGGATATTTTCTTTCATTGCGGTGTGTTGATGAGCTCTTTTATATATTTTGTGTTTTTGTGATGTCAGATGTAAAGTAGAAAACTAGAAAGTCTTTTCTAAGTCTATCTACATATTGATAAATAAATGGTTTATTTCTTAGTTTAAGAGAAAACGTTTATCATCAGTTTCCACCCCCACCCCCCACCCATCACTTCCCTAATATTTGCAACAAAATATCAATTTATACACCTTTGACAATGTTGTATTTTAAGTTGTAATTGTAAATTAAATGGTTACTTGGCATTAAATAGGATCTCAGACACAGAGTTTCTTGGCGGTTATTCTCAGAGGGCTTGTTTTTTTCGAGCCGGTATAGATTTTAACATTCATAAGACCGTGTAAGGAAACCTAAATTGAATCGGCCTTTTTAAACGATTTCAAAACAAGGAAGAGGTACTTAATTCGATTGTATTTTTTATGTTTTAGCTCAGAACTTTTTTCTAGGTAAAGCGATTTAGATGATTTTTTTTTATTTGAAAGCTGATGCTTCTCATGTGGTCCCATATAAATTTGACCAATGTCTGAGTGGTAGTTTTTGAGTTATCCTTAATATTACGTATTTAATTGACTACGACTGTATTGATGATATACTCATTTTATTTATATTGAAGTCCATTTCTTAAAGAATGAGGGTGAAAAACGAGTAACATCTACATCTTTCCTAGTTGTGACTTCAAATGGAGATACTTTTTCACCTCTGAAGACTACGATGCCTAATTACCATTGTAAAAGGTTGGGAATCATCCAACACTCAATATACGAAAATCAGCGGCAATATAGTGGTCTATTTCCGGTCTAGCCGACGCATTTGTACTACAGCCATAACACCGCAGGGTGACCTGATCACGTAATTGATAATGGATAATGAATTTTTTATTCTGGTTGGAAACTGGAATTTCAAATACTGTAGTATCAAATCAGTACCCCTCTAATACCTCTCTAGTACCTCTTTAATTTTCAAACTCAAATGGCAGGCAATTAATTATGACGATGTAAATAATGCTCTATCGAAATTAGTACATTGGCTTAACGCCAACAATATGCTCTTAAACGAAAATGAGACAAATTGTATCATATTTACAATACCTAATGTAAAATATTCGAATACCAATGTGCTGTTAAATTGGGAGGAGTTGAGTCTTGTGGATACCACTGTTTTTCTCGGTATTACTATTGATGCGAAACTTAAATGGGGCCCTCATATATCTAAATTAGCAAGCAGACTTAGTTCTGCAGCATATGCTGTAAGAAAGATTAGAAGTCTCACATATATTGAGACAGCTAGATTAGTGTATTTTAGTTACTTTCATAGCGTAATGTCTTATGGAATTTTGCTATGGGGTAATGCGACTGATATTGAAGCTATATTTTTTTAGCAAAAGAGAGCCATTCGGGCGATTTATAACCTAAATTGTAAAGAGTCCTTCAGACAAAAATTTAAAGAAATAAACATATTCACTTTGGCATCGCGATATATTTAAGAAAATGTAATGTATGTACATAAAAACATAAATAGCTTTAATAAGAATAAGGATGTGCATACTTTAAACACTAGGAACAAACATAAGCTTGTAATGCCAGTTACTAGACTCCACAGAATCAGTAATTATATCTATCTATATCTAGTGTTATTTTATATATTTTTTCATTGTGATGTCAAATAAAGTTTTCTTTCTTTCTTTCTAATTCTTTTATGGGGCAATGTATACGCTTTTACAACAAAATCCCAGAACATATTCAAAGTTAGCCAATAAACAAGTTCAAAAGTTTATTAAAGAAAAACTGTACAAAAAGGGTTATTATAATATCAAGGAATACATGAATGAAAATAACCACTGGGAATAATGTGATCGCCACCATGCTGGTTCTATGAAAAATCATTTAAAAATTGTATAAACGAAATTATTGATAAGTGAAATATTTTTGAAAAAAAAAGTCCCGCTGGGTTTCTTGCTGGTTCTTCCTAGGACAGAGGTATTTTCCGAACCAGTGGTAAATAAAAAATGACTTTCAATAAGTATTATGTAATAATCAATATTGAATAAAAATTATTCTATTCTATTCTGTTCTAGTAGTCCCAGTTTTTTACCACCATACGAAACACAGCAGAATTAAGCTGCTATTTTATGCTGGTATTTTGTTAGAGCGTGTTCTCCGGTCGAGCGAAACCGTTCGCGTTGGAACCATAATATAGCTGCAACATGGCTCCACCACGTATAAACCATTCTGGGGCATAGACCAAGAATGTACCATCTGGTCAGCATTAATTGGTGTACTGGCAATGCTGCTCCGAATTACTTTTTCGTTTTCGTTTATATATCCAAAAACGGTTATATATATTATACTCCGTCATCAGTTGGTCGATAGAGCCTCGTCCATCACTCAGCAGGATAACCATTGAAGATTTGTTTGGTTGAACAACGGGCGCATGATCTTTCTTGTGGAAGAACAGTTCTCGAGTCTCGTACTGGTAAGCGAAGTGCAGGTCGGCCTCCACTAGATGAAGTGACGACTTTGTAGGTTTTGCAGAAAATCGATAAATGCATGTAGCTAGTGTATTTAGTGATTTTCTTTGATGGAGCCCTTAGCAATGGACTTAATATGAAGGGCTAGTAAAGAAGATGATAATACCTTTTACATCCCTGCTCTGATATGATTCGTATCGACGGCGGCGACGTGTAACTGTTCAATGTATAACAAAAAAAATTATATCATAATTTCTGAGCTCATTTGCTCTCCGTTCGTGTCGGATTATCTTCCCATCGGAATACGAGATGAATATGAGGGAATAAAGAGTGCACTATGTATAATCTATAATCCTGTCCTGGAGAGATGTGTAGACTCCGTCGAGTTTTGCCACAATGACCGAAAAAACACAAGCGTATCTTTTCACCGCTAAAAGGGCCAGCTCACCTTGGCTCCTACTTTCCGAAATATATTCTTGGAGTACACTGACCTTCAGTAGTTAGGGGTTGAATTTTCTCCGAACCTCAACTATGGGCGGTTCATTGAGCCCAGAGCCAAAGCAGCCGCAAGGAAACTTCGTGTCCTTGCAAGGGTGCGGCGGTACTTCACGCCGGGGCAACTTCTTACATTATATAAAGCGCTAGTCCGGTCGTGCATGGAGTATAGCTGTCACATATGGGCAGGTGCTGCAAAATGCCACCTGGCAGTGTTGGACTCAGTGGAGAGACGTGCTACAAGGCTTATTGGTGACCTTGATTTGGTTGAAACCAATCTTGTCAGCCTCGAGCACAGACGCAGAGTAGCCAGTCTCTCGGTATCCTATAGGATGCATTTCGGTGAGTATGCGCAGGAATTACACGCTTTTATTCCTCCCTCTCCTTTCCACCATCGGACAACCAGGCGGTCAGCGGGTCTTCACCACTTTGTTGTCGATATTCCACGCATTGGTTTGCTTCGTCTTTTGTAATGCGTACAGCAAAGGAGCGGAATATTTTAATCTATCTTTCCGTCCGAATACTATCTAGGCGTAATCAAGGCAAGAGTGAATAGGCTTTTGTTACGCAAAGATAGTGTAAATTACCATCTAGGGCTGCACCACCACTTACCACCAGGTGGGATTGTAGTCAAGCACTGGCTTATAATAAGTAAAAAAAAAATATAAATCAATTATTCGCGTATTAATGATCCTGATTCCAAGATGATATTATATATTGATTTTTAATTTTATTTCTATTACAATATACGATATCAATTTCAAGGTACATTAATTATCTGTACAGTTAATTTCACACCACTCCACGTACCCTTCATGTCATGTACCTACTCATGTAAGGGGTGTCAGGCGGGGTTCACTCGACATACGATCGTTGCTTATTTATTATCTGTAATATATTTTTATTATGTTTGCCGTATAACCTTCAAAAATATTATCTGTTAATTTGTCTCTGTAAGTGCATAATTAAGGTTAGTTACAGGCATATAATCTATACTTTTTATAATGATAAAATGGATTACCAGTGCGATGAAATTTTTTTAAAGAAATTGCCAAGTAAATATCTATTTCTTTATTAATTTCTTTCTTATTTTAAGAACAAGTTCAGCCGTTAATATGTATGTTATCTGTGCGAGAAGGCTATATAGCCAGCATAGCCAATATAACCGCAGCGTAGATCAACTACGCGTGAAAGTTATTATTATTTCTTTAGAGATATTTTTTAGAGATATTTATTTCTTCAGAGTCATGGTACAATAAGTTGTTCCATTATAACTATTAGGGTAATTTACATGTCTTACCGGTATCGGCGTAGAAATAGTGCAAAGTCATTTAAACAATAAGATGTCATTAAAATAATATTATGTTAATCCAATATACTATAATAACTATTTAGACTAATTGAAGTTTATTATTCTTTACATTTAAAATTAGTAAAACTTTGACATATTTGATATTAACAGGTGTTTTTTTTTAAAATTAATTAACACGTCCGTTTCTATTGTATCTTGTTCGAAGCAAATTAAATATTCAATAATTCATAGATTTAGAAAAATAATATACTTAATTGAATCAATATATTTATAGTTTCAATTTTGTATCAAATCTATTTTATATGTCAGAAAATCTATTACGGAGTAAAAAAATCGGCCAAGGAGCCAATAAGTTAAAGTTCTTTTGAATTGGTTAATACTAAATAATTTTATATTTTCTGTTAGCCCGTCAAATATTTTGTTTGCCGTGTAGTGACAATTAAGAATATCCACTACCCCATATCATCCCGTGGGTGTCGCAAGAGGTGACAGTGCGTAACAGGCAGGAGATGGCATCTTCCTGACAACAGCAATATTACAATAAAAAACTGCGATTGCCAACCCGCTCGCCAAGCGTGGCAACTATGGCAAATATCCCCCTATGAGGCAATCCATGGGGAAGATTATGTTCAGCAGTGGACTTTAGAAGGCTGTAACGGATGTAAGAATATCCAATACCACATATTATCCCGTGGGTGTCGTAACAAAAAGGGAAACAAATCAGAAGATGAGCAACAGCGTCTTTCTTATAACGATTAAAAACAAAAATATACGATTGCCAATCCGCTTGCCAAGCGTGGAAACTATGGCAAATATCCCCCTATGAGGCAATCCATGGGGAAGACTATGTTCAGCCGTGGACTTTAGAAGGCTGTAACGGTAACGGTTTAACAATAAAAATAAATTGTAGAAGCAACATATTTTAATGATCAAGGATAGGATGCATAATTAGTGACTTAAGGACAATGTAAAGGGCTATAAAGATAAAGTTACCAACATAGCCCAGAGTATAAGCGAGCTTGGCAAGCAGATTGGCGATCGTATATTTTTGTTTTTAATCGTTATAAGAAAGACGCTGTTGCTCATCTTCTGATTTGTTTCCCTTTTTGTTACGACACCCACGGGATAATATGTGGTATTGGATATTCTTACATCCCCACTACACGGTTTTATTTTTAACCAGCTCCTATCTCTATCGCTCATAAATCTATCGCTGAAAGGCTTTTCAAGTTATATTAACTAAGACCGTGTAACATTAAAGGCATTTTCTCTTAATTTCGGTGCTGCACATTTCTTGAAAGTAGATACGATTCTTTATGATTCTGTCGTTCCTTATCACGATTCTAAATTATTTTTTAAATTTAGCTTTGAATAGGAGAAGACGATGGGCATGACAACGATATTTCACAAGAATAACGTAGTTATTTCAATCACGACCTTCATTAAATAAAGCCTTAGAGAAGCCTCTAGTTGACAGATTAAGTTACAAATTAAAAACACGATCACAATTAATATAGAACATTATAAAAGTGATGCTCTTATACACTATATAAAATTTTATCCAAAAATGAATATGCTTCTTTATGATGTTACGTTGGTGAAATAGCATTAGTATTTATTGTAAGATATGTAATCAGATAACTTTGAGGTTTAAATGAATATTTGTTTTTAGTTTTCCGACATCAACTCGACAGTCAGCGTCCTGAATTTTATCCCGGAAACAGAGGACCATGAGAAAAATCTTATTTGTCGGGCAGAGAATCCACGCTTGTCCAATGCTGTCATCGAAGACATTTGGAAGCTTAATGTACACTGTAAGTCACAATGCTGATTTATTTTATTTGTAAACATTATAGTCCATACCCTTTCATTACCTTCAACGATATGGTTTGTTTGATGGGAATCACTTGTCACTTGGGTATGCTCTTTTTTTGCATTCTCCCTCAAGGAGCCTCTCTGCTCAAGCCGCCACGATTTGCTATAAATATTTTTTCTGGATAATCCATTAGTGTGTATGTGTGTGTGTGTGTGGTGGGGGGGGGGAGTTCATATGGCGGTATAATTTTGTCTGTCTGCTACATGTAAAATGCTCAGATTGGTGACGGAGGTGATTTTCAAAGGTGTCTATTATAAATTTTAAATACTGCGAAGCAAATCCGCTTATCAGGCATGACATTAAACGGTCACTTCCTAATTTTTGTGATTTTAAAACAATTGGAAACATAAATACTTCCTGCTAAGACAGAGGTCACGGCGAGCAGTGGACTATGTATGTACAGGCTTATATACTCTCTAAATGCTAATTATGAGCAGAAAATAGAAAAGACTCTTAATATATAACATTGCATTACACAATATGTAACGACCTCAATAACATCCTCCCACGGATAGATCTTAAAATGAACATGGACAAGACAAATGGCATGTGTAACGTCCATGTCACACCGATGGCGATAGTTGTTGAGAGCATTTATACTTAAAGTTCACATGTATAACACCTATAACACATTGTCCAACTAAGTAAGTACAACTTACACCAAGAGGTCAATCTCTCGGCTGGGCAGCATTTGGGAGATTACAACACATCTTCCCGCCACGTATACCCCATAACTTGAGAACAAGAATTCCAAAATTTAAAACCAGTGCGCATTGCGAGTAATGACATATGGATCTAAGATATAATTTTTCACATCTTATCGTATGTGGAAGCTCAAAATTTCTCAGCGAGCTATGGCGACGGCTATGCTCAGATTTACTCTCCATGATATACTTTGTAATGTATAGTGGCAGCTTCGTACCGGTAAACGAAGTGTAGGGCGGTCCGTTAGCAGAGTGAATGATGACTTCGTTGGATATGCAGGAAGTAGATGGATCGAGTGGCCAGGCCAGGCTCAGCACCTTATTTTGTGGCGTACCGTGGGTGAGGCCTATGTTCAGCAGTAAACTTGTGATGGGATGTCATGGTAATAATTATTACACTAGATAGTAAGTAATACCGTGCTGCTATTTATCGGAATATCTGTGATTTTTCTTACAATAGCTGTCACTTACGATACTCACAATTCAAACTGGGTGGTGAATAAAATGCTATCACAAAGCAATGAGACAACACAAAAAACAAATAATAATCGTTAATTTACTTGTAAATTTATATCATGTTTAAATAAAACTAATTTTACGGATTTTATCGCGTATATTAACTTATTTTATATTCCCGACGTTTCGAGCACTTTACATCATCCATGGTCACAGGAGGGGGGGGAACTGAGGTGTATTTACAGATTAAAAATTATTAATTTTTGTTCCGATCTACGCAGTATGAACTTACAGTATCATGAAGTCTTGCAGTTGTATGCTTGGGTTGGGATTTAATTTTATTAATTATGGGATCCCAAGCAGATGGTAGCACCCAGCCATCTTCTGTATTGAAATTAGGATGTTTTTTGATTTCAATAGTCTCGCGAATCATCCTTGGAAGGAATTGGTGTTCTTTAGCGAGGATTTGTGGTCTATCAAATCTAATGTAGTGACGGGGGCGATCCTGTACGTGTTCACAGAATCCGTAAAATTAGTTTTATTTAACTGTGTAGTGTTCGCGTAAATATAAGAAATCATTATATCCTGTTCTTAAATATGTTAAGCATTTATAATTCTGTTGAGTGCCTCCCAAAATGCAGGACATTTGTCAAAGTGAAGGAGCAGGCAATCAAGGGAAACAATTTCCAGCGTAGAGTGCTAATGATAATTTTGAGCTCCAGGTGTAATCGGACTCTCATTAATTAATGAAAAGACGACGTGCCGCGTTTTAAACGTAATCTTTCAACATGGAATCATTAATTCATTGAGATCCTTTTACTTATGTTTCGAAACAAAAGAACAGTTGAATAAGTTAAACTACAAATAATTATTTTCTATTTACCACAATGGCGAACTTTCAAACCTTGATATTTTGTTTAAAGCTGCCTATTGTAGTTATGCTATAATATCTTACTGTCTGCTTTCTTTTAAGAAAATTGCGAGCTAAAGTATATATATATATATATATATATATATATATATATATATATATATATATATATATATATATATATATCTTTTTAGAGTTAATATTATTTATATTGCTCTTAGTTTTGACTCAGCTAAATACGATTAATAATTTAAGAACTTTCATAAATTGAATATCTATGGAAGGCCACGCTTTCAAAAAATAGCAGCTTAATACTGCTTTGCTTGTGTAGAGATTCGAAAACACTTTTTACTGCAATCGAGGCCATCTGAGTGTTTATCACGCATGCATTTTCATTCTTAATCTAGAATAGACGTAGCTATTTATAGAGCATTGTATTCAATTACTGTTAGGTGACCTGTGTGCTTTTTTGTAACACTTATCCTATAAAAAGGTTACGTATAATAGTTTTCGAGTTATGGAGAATTCGAAAGTGGCTAGAAATGGATCGTTTAAAAATTCACACCGCCGCGCCGGTGCATCGCCCTTTTTTTTCCGAGTCCAACTGACAGATGGCCTTCTGTCTAGGTACCAGTACTTGATATAATATTATTAATTTATGAAGTGCTGGAATCTACACACACGCCCATTATTTTCTGATTAGTTTTTACCAAATTAACTACTAATTATTGCACATGTTTTTATAAAAATAAATTAAAAAAGAACATACAGTCCACATAAGTAAGTTGGTTACTGCAGCCTACCATCTTCAAACTAAGCGAAAGATGTGCAAATATTATCATATTATATAACTAAAATACCTCCCTCTTTTTTGTCATCGTATAACAAGACTCACGGCAGGTTTCAACTCCTTTGTTGTTGACATACACGCATTGACGCCAAAACTGTTTGATTAATTGTTATAATGCGTATAATAAAACAGTGGCGTTTTGTTATCTTTCTTATCTCATGACTTACGAGATATGGCGATATAGCCACCTTGTTAATGCTGGCCCTGCGACGGGGAGTAGTGACAAAGGTGCAAGACGTTGATATGCAATCGCCATTTCAACTGCCAAACGTGACGATTAAGGCAATTTCCTCCTACATCAGGTGAGGATCTTGTCCAATAGTGGACTTTATTGCGCTAATAAAGAACGAATAGAAAAAGATAATTTTAATTTGGCAGTATTTCCTTATTCATCTTCAGGCATAGCTCTGTTGTGTAATGATTTCTAGCATATCACAGATTTAAAAGATATTATTAATGTGACTTTGATTTAAGTTCTTAAGATATTCATAAGGAAGATATAAACATTATTTGTATCTACTGACTTGCTTATTAGTTACAGTTAATTTAATATTCTATTTGAAGTTAATGTTAATAAAGAGTTTCATTTGTGTAATTTAAAATACGAGTAAAGTTAGTATAAGTAAATATTTTACCGTAAGTTAATGTTGAAAATATAATATTCTGAAACGTTTACTTTATAAATTGGCAGATGAGCATAATACAAATATTTGCATACGGCGGAAATGGCTCCTACTTTTTCCAGTTTTGCAGAGGAGATACGACTTACTAGAGTTCTCTTTTTATTTGCGTCATAAACACTTACGCTTATCAACCAGAAGGGCGCACAGAGACTACGGACTTCCATTTAGCATGATCCGGATACACCACTCTCGCCTCTTTTAGAAATCCATATACCCACGCATACATGCTCGTCAGTTAAGGGTACTCTTAATCCAGCTCATCTTCAATATATCGCCAATTTGCTCGATAAACTTTCATCTAGGGCGTCTGTCTATTGCCGACTCTGCCATTCACTTGTACAACATAAATTTGCTTTGTCACTCTTTTCTCGTTCGTTTCTTTCTATTTGACAAAGCAATTTGTTCGCGTTGTCTAAGTTTAATAATAAAAAAAATAATAGATTAAAAAATCATTAATCTCCAGATATAAATCCATATATTTTTTGTATTTCGATTTTTTTTCCGAAGTCAATTTATTTTATATCGGCATATCCAAATTGTTCATGATAATTACTTCTTAACGAAATCAGTTGTAGGTTCAATCGGAAATTTTCTGAACTTTATTGTTCCCCGAGGGCTCGTTTTTTAACCGCAGCTCGATGATTTTATCGAATACAGAATTGTTGAAATAAATGCTACGCTAAAAGAATTCCGCTCTTTTACATTACGAATATTTCGTTTCTACAGAACATTAGAAAGAAAAAGGTATTTTTGAAGCTGCGTTGAATTTAATATATTTAAAAATATTGATATATAAAAATATAAATAAGGCGAAAATTGGTTAAATGTAATGTCAAACTATACTTGTTGATATATGTTTTTATAATCTAAAAAATTTAAAACCTCGCAATGGGACACCTTAGACCATTTTGTTTAGTTTAAAGCTTTTCTTTTAAATATTGACAACATAGTGTCTTTCAAGAGCTCTGTCAGAGTCAAGATGTACATTTTAATCTATTTATCATACATCAATGTAGTATTACTATGGGTGATTTGTAAATGAAATTAATTAGGCTGGCACAAAACTTGCTTCATTTCTTATAACGCAGTTAATTTTGTTATCGTAATTACCTATGAACTTTGTTGAAAAATTATAAATATTCAACTGGTTTTATTCATTAAAATTGTTAAGCCGTGCGAATAAGTTTCCCTGATATTGAATAAATCTAATTTTATGGATTCTATCGCGTTTAATTTAACTTAGGCCGCCCACGTTAACGTATAAATTGGGACGTCAAACACTTTCATTCTCTCTGTGACCACGGGCACCTTAAAGCACATGAAACGTCGGGGATTTAAAAGCTTAGTATAATAAGTTAAATTAAATACGATAAAATCCGTAAGATTAGTTTTATCTATCTTATCTCTTTTGTATTTTTAATAGGATAGGGTGACAAACGATCACACAGCCCACCTAATTACAAGTGGTTGCTGTGACCTATAGATATTTACATCTATCCTCAATAAAGAATCAAAATGCAGATACGTTGATACCCGTGAAGACTAAGATGGAATGCCTCTTCTCCAATAAAAAGGGTCTCCGGTTCTCTACTCTCACCATACGAAGCAGCAGTGTTAAGCTGCTATTTTACGTTGGTATTCTGTGAGAGCGTGATCCTTCCCCAGTCGAGCCGACCCATTCATGCTACAACTATATAATACTAATATAGCTGCTCCATGGCTCTAAAAATGTTGTATTCGTGTAAATATAAGAATATAAGAGATGTTCATGATTATTACACGTATTAATTTGCCAATTGTATAAAAAAATTACCAAAATATTATTTTTGAATCAATTTGGATTTGAACTAGTTTACTTACGTTGAATGTCAAATTATTCAATGTTATTCATAAAAGGAAAAGGCAAAAATACTTCTCATGATTTTAATTGATAACAGTCTCGTACAATAAAAATAACCATTTTTATTTCCTTAACCATAAAATAATAATAATTTTATATTAAATTTTTCTTTTCACCCCACGGTTTTTTTACAATAAAATGAATTTATTACGTTAATCACTATCTTCTTATTTTAAATATAATGAAAATTATTTTCTACTTTTTAGTTCGGTTATCTACAAAAGCTTTTTTTTTGACGTGACAACGTCTTCTTATTCGATGAAACTGGCTGCACGCGCGAAAAAACATGACTCATGCGGCGTTACCTCACTCTGAGGCGTTACATTTAAGGCTTGAAGTGCAAGCGAGAGCGCGGAACGTGCGACAAAGAGACACAATTCTTATGATGTTGTCACGTTCAACTATCGTCAGTAAACCGACTTTACAGACAACCGATTTTTTCTATTATTTGTTTATTAGCCATCATCGTCATTTTATTACGATTAGGTGAAAAAATAATTGCAACCAACCTAAATATTGTTTTCCGATAATAGCAAAAAACTCATGATCGTTAAAACAACACTCTTCTTTGGGTGCAAATGAATATGGGTGAAAATATGAAAGATACTGAGTAGTATAAAAAATATAGATAAAAATGGAGATTACTGTTTTCAATTCCTTCACTTTTGACAAAGACGAATAGATTAATAACTCATTTGGTAAAATCGATCTAATAGGTTGCTACGAGGAAATATCTATACAAACATACGTACATAGATTGTTAAGTACAGAATAAGTAGAAGTTGCAATAAAAAAATCCTATGTATAAAATGTTTACTGAGAATGTTTTTTTTTAATAACTGTGTGGTTTCCAGATGTGCCCATTGTGACGTTAAAGATGGGTTCAACTCTAAATCCAGATCATATTAAGGAAGGCGAAGATGTTTATTTTGAATGCAACATTAAAGCAAATCCTAAGGTGACGCGACTCACATGGTACAAAGGGGTAATGTCGCTTTTTATAAAATTGTATGTGTTAAGACTTACTAGTATGTAACGTCGAGTAGTCATACGATTTATATGGGGACATTTGCTATTGTTTTTCACTATTGCCAGGCGGGTTTGCAACATTAGTTTTATTTTTTATTTTATAGCAAAACGCTGCTGCACACCTTTTAGTTTGTTTCCCTCTTTGCTCGAAGAGTTTCTCGAGCTATATCGTTCGCCCATTGCTACTTCAGCGTTCTCATTTACTGGGGTATAGCAGTTACTCTTGCCTTTCTGTGAATATCCTCGTTACTAGAGAGACCTTACTAGATGAAGTGACAAAATAGAGGAAGCATATGTTAAACAGTGGTTTATGGTAGACTCATCATTGAAATTAACCGTAACCATTCATGGTATTGCTTTTTGTATGTAATTGATTTTTTGTACACACGGGCTATGACAAAACTCCTGTTTACATATCAATATTATATGTATAATATAAATTTCATACTGATTTACTAAGGCAAAATATACTTATAACAAATTATGTCGTTAGTCGAAAATGCTAGGAACAGATAGTTTAATTTAAAACAATACGTGCCTCTCTTGAATTGTTGTTAGATATTATCACTGTTATCATGTCAAATATTGACAAAATTCTAAAATCTACTAAAACATAATAGACAAACCACGCATATTGAGATTTTATAATAACTTGATTTGGTAAATGTAACAAAAATCTACCAAAAAGACAAGAGAAGCGCTTGCAGTTTAAAACTCGACAATCTCGAGAGTTTGGGAGAGAACAAGTTTATTTTTTAATATAAAATTATTTACAGACGAAAGAAATACAACAAATTTCTAGTTCGGGTATTATCATTAGTGATCAAACTTTGGTTCTTCAAGGAGTAAACCGTTCATCATCAGGTGACTACAGTTGTCTTGCTTACAACAGCGAAGGCAGTGCTACCAGTAACACAGTTACGCTTCAAGTAAGATGTGAGTAATTATTAAAGGCGTTATATTATATATTATAAATTATTGTACTAAATATATAATGTTATATTATATAATATGTAAATTTAGGTTTTATTATATTTCATTGTATAAACCATGTCATTATGCCCACGTAATGGAAGAAAACATAAAGCTTGCACCGACGGAGACAAATGACATCCGCTATTTTGACAGATATTCCCTTTAAGATGATTTTACACAAAGGGGATAATTTATTAGCCGGAATTAATTTTAGTAACAGGGATTTGTGATTTTTCGAACCTTTAAAAATTTATAACTACGAAAATATTAACTTTATAGTAAACAGTCATAGGACCTTCTTTATTTGCATTTCATAAAAAAATATAATACAAATGTTCCCGTTTGAAAATAACAATTCCTTGCCACCGAAAAAAAATCGTTTTAAACAATGTGGCAACGAGTTGCCCCATGGAAACATGCATTTATATTATCAGTAGGACAATTTGAGAAGAATCGCATAAAAAAATTGAGGTGGAATAGTTTTCGGTACTCCTGCGCCGATTCCTATTGGACTAATAGAGCCGTGATAGATTTGGGACTGAGCTCTCTTTATAGTATTGCGATACACAAACAACTCAGTTTCGATCCCCGCTTGTCAACGAAATTATTAATTGCGACTTTAAGTGCTGATTTACCACGACAAAGAAAAATGTCATGAGAAACCTTGCACGTCTGAAAAATAAATTAATTCGAGGATATATGATGACCGCTTATACGCTCTAGAGCAGTGCGCCGAACTAATGGAGAGCATCCATGACTTTACTCACTAAAAAGTGCGTTTGGCTAATTGCTCCAAAATCCTTTCGTTTATCGGACTGTGCTCAAAAGTGAGGCACATATAGCTTGTGTTTATTTATTTATGTATAAATAAACTTGTAGTTAAGCTTGTGTGTGTATTTTAATTTAATACTATATATTAAGGCTAGCGATACGCCCGGACGTCGCACGGGTGATTTCTAAATCTCAACGACAGCACCAACTACCGGGCCCAATTGTGAATCTGAACCATTTTCGAATCAACTTAATCACACACACAAAATTTCATCACAGACTTCAGTCATACACACGGGCAAATGAATTTTATATATAAATATAAGATAAGCAAATATGTTAACTTTGAAGACAAAAATTATAATTTCTAAGCGACTTAAAAAGCAGGAGGATCTCAACGTTGATCTGATAATAAGTGGTTATTGCAGGGCATTGGATGAATGAATGAAATGTACTTTATTGTATGCGGATAAATAAAAGAAAAAAAAAACAACAAAAAACGCACTCACTATTGACTAATTTTAAATAAACAACACCGCAGATGTGTTGTCACCCTTACGTCTAAAATGAAATACATTATAACCTGCAATTAATTACACTTGCTCTCATATCCTCCATACAAATGCTAAGTAGTGAGCGTGCTAATACTTACCTGTTACCTTTTAGTGGACAAAAAAGCAAGGGCTTAGATTTACTAGGTACAAACACAATACAGAATATAACGTTGATAATATACTAATAATATATTATTATAGCAGTATATAGAGGTAGACTGGATGGAGTGACGGACTGGTAAAAGAAACAGGAAGTTATGAATGTAGGTGGCCAGGACCGTAATTTGTTGCATTTCTTAGCGAAAGTCCATGATCACCAGTAGACTGGTGATGGTCTAAGGCCTAATGTTGACTTACATCCATGTTGTTAGTTTATGATCTTAATTAATTTATATATAAAAAAAAATATTTTCGCGGCAGTCACAAGAGAATAGCAACTATTCTATAATTCATAATTCATAATTCATAATCTTTATTGCAATCAAATGGTAACAATAGATGTGTTTTTAAAAAATAGTCCGCATTTGAAACCCGGTTTGGGCGTAGCAATTATAAAATATTAAATTATATTATTAGATTACATCAATAAATTAATTAAATTAACAATCACATTGTCATGTCAAAGAAAGAGCAATGATAATAATAATTATAATTACAATAATAGAAAAAGAAAATTAAATATAATAAAATATAGAAAACCAAATTAAATAATATTTGTATCAAAACATTCATTTAAATTATAAAAATATTTTTAATTTATGTATAACTTTAATTTTGATAAAATTATGTAGTATCCGTTAGACTTTTATTATCTCTGACACTCGGCAAAAAATTCATCGATCGAATAAAATGAATGCTCAATTAGAAAGTGGAACAATTTATCTTTGAAAATCTGTATATCGTTACACTCTTTGATGTTATTCGGAATCTTATTGTATATCTTTGGAGCCATAGCAAACACACTTTTTCCATACAAGGTAGTTTTATATGTTCTACCAAGGTTATTATATAATTTGCTTCTATTGCGAAATCTCGTAATCTCTAATTTAAATAGTGATGAATATTGCCTGATAAATAAAGCTATTTCAAATATGTATAGTGATGGTACGGTAAATAGTTTTAATTTCATGAAATAATCTTTACAGCTATCAGTTCTTTTTAAACCACACATAGCACGTATACACATTTTTTGAGATTTAAATACTTTATCCCAGTTAGTGGCGTTTCCTCAAAATATTATTCCATATCTAAGCCTGGACGCAACATAACCATGATAAGCCACAAGTAATGTGGGGAGACTGACTTTTTTTGCTAGCATATATAGGTTATAAGACGACTGTGTCACTTTTTTGCATACGAATTCTATATGGCTTTGCCATTTCAGATTTTCGTCAATGTGAACGCCAAGAAACCTTGTAGTTGTTGTTATTTGGACTTCTTTGTCATTATATTTAATTTGTGTATTAAATCTATATTTAGTTTTTTGTTTGAATTGCATTATCTTAGTTTTATCTATATTCATTATTAAATTATTGTTTTGTAGCCACTCAATTATTAACTTTATGCTACTATTTATGGCGTTTTCATTATTATAAATAACTGTACAGTCATCTGCAAACAATATCATCCGATTCTTAGTAGATTTAGGTAGGTCATTTATATAAATAATAAAAAGTAGTGGCCCCAGAACACTTCCTTGTGGGACACCAAATTTAACTCTTCTAGGACTGGATCTATAATGTATTTCATTTTTATGTTTGGAACAAATTTTGCTTATTTCCGTGATTTGAGTTCTTTCACTGAGGTACGAATTTAATAAATCGAGAGTATTGCCCCTTACACCGTATATATCAAGTTTATTTAAAAGTTTTGCATGATCCACAACGTCAAAGGCTTCTGTTAGACTTTTATGTGCAAATGTGGGTGTGTATTTTGATTTTTTAATTATTAACTGTTTGAAATACATAACTATTGTTAAAATTCAAGATGCTCCAATATGCAAACAATCTAATGAAGGAGACGTGTATGGTGCTCTCAAACATGAAACAATCGAGCTGCCGTGTAGAGTAGACTCAAGTCCGACCCCTACAGCATACAGTTGGATTTTGAGTAACTCCGCAGGCCAGACAGAGCTCGAAACCAGGTACTTTTTTATTTAGTTCCTATCTGTTCGAATCCGCTATTCGATGACTGGAATGGTAACAAAAATATTCGTAATGTTAATAGAATTTGTTTTCTTTTGTTGGTAGTATTAATTTTTAACACGCTTTTATTAATTCCGCGTGTATCTATCTATGTAACGGAATCTTTTGATGTAATTTTCATCAACCTGTTTCTTGACGGGAGATTGATTTGAAAATTTTCACTCGTATCAAGGACCGATACAATACTTTAATAACTTTATCCTAGTATAGTGATCGGGATCATAAGGATAAAATAAAACAATTATCAGAATCATCAAAACTCATAATCAAAGCGTGTTGCTTAAGTTTTATAAACTCGTATATTATATTATTTATAAAAAAAAATACAGGCGCCTCTAGATATTAAATTGATTATTATTATTTATATTCGTTTCAGAGAAGTTAATTTAATAAATTATATTATGTATATTTTTATTTTAATGACTACGATAAAATGAGTCAATATTTAAAATGGGTCAATATTTATAGCTAAATTCACAAAGAAATTAAAAGTTTAGGCACTCGTACATCAACTATTTTATATTTTATAGCAACTAGTAATTTTTAAGTAACAGCAACACTGCAACCATTAAGTGTCCGAGAAGAGGAAGTAACCGAGAGTAAATCTGTACGTTATTGTTCTCAAGAGTACTATTATGTTCTAGAAATTTTTCCTATAAAAATAAATTAGATCACTTTAGCCAATATTTAAAGAAAAATATAGGATACTTATAGCTTAGAAGTTGAGCACTCCTTGAGTTTTCGTATATTAAAAACATGACTGCCCAACAATAATTATTACAACTTTTGGTAAGCGAAATGTAGGGCGGCTGCTCACTAGATGGAGTGAAGACCTGGTGAGAGATTCAAGGAGGGTATGGATTGAGGTGGCTCAGGACCGGGCTTTGTTGCATTTCTTGAGGGAGGCTTATGATTAACAGTGGCTTTGTGACGGGCTATAATGATGATGATTAATTTGTACGTAAATCACAATTTGAAGACCTCTACTACAACACTCGGGTATAATCAGGCTTTGGCATTGGGTATGAAAGCTAAATTAATATATTTTATCGTGTCTGCCTCTAAGGGGAATTGCTTTCTTAAATATTATGAGCATAAATATGCATACCTGAAGATGCCTCGTGTAGAGGCGAAACACGTGTCGTATTGTAGTCAGTGGTGTGTCTTTCCTAGTGTAGTGGTGTTGGGAGTAGTGGTGCTGGGATTAGTGGTGACGGTGATAGTGCACGCAATTGAGGGAGGGCGGGAGGTGCTCTTCAAACTAGGTAAGACACATCATTTTATTTTATCTAGCGGATGTACGCGAAGTAATTTTTTACCAACTTCAACAAAAGGAAAGCGCTCTACATGAAAATATTTTTGAAGGCAGACATCGAAATTAGATGATAAAAATCAAATTATTACAGTAAGTATAAGTAACTGCGTACAGTTTCAGTTTTCTTTTCATATCTCGTTCTGAAGATGTCGTAAGAGGCGACAGAGATTAACGAGTAAGGGGATAGGCAGCGGCTCTCTAATATAAAATTAAAAAAAAACTGCAGCTGCCTATACGCCTGCCAAGTGTAGCAACTATGGCAAATAACGCCTTATATGGCAATAATCCTGCCCTAGGTCTGTAATCAGTAGTGCATTTTTGATGGGCTTCTATAAATTAATGAATGAATATTTTGTTGTTGCACGATTTCCCATTAAGGGCTTCATCACTTTTTAACACCAGATAGGATTGTAATTAAGCAATAATAAATTCTCTTATACTGCCACTACTACTATGATAGGTTTTATCATTAAATATTAAAACTCTTCAAAGTTATTTTTTTTTATTTTTAGCTTGTACTCTAATTATAATTATTCATCAACTTTACGCTACACTCCAAAATCAAGCATAGACTACGGTACAATATCCTGCTACGCTGTGAACGCAGCTGGAAGACAAGAAGTTCCTTGTATTTACAAAATTGTCATTGCAGGTAATCACAAGCGAATGGACATAATTTACTTTTATATCAATCAAATAGAGAAAATATTGTATTATTTGTACAATAAACTTTAGGCAATGTTTAAATTCTTGTATAAGTTTCCTTAAACTACGATTCCTAATTATAAACCGTTTATAATCGTCAGATACCGGAGATTTTCATTTCCTTATTTTTTTTTTAATTTTCTCTTTAATGTTGTTTTCTATCGACTTCAATAAGGAGCCGGTACTCAATTCGACTGTATGTTTTTTATGTTTGTTACCTCATATTTTTTTACTGGGTGAACCGATTTCGATGATTCTTTTTTTATTTGAAAGCTGGTGCTTTACATGTGGTCTAGGTGGATCTAGGTCTGATTAATAGTTTTTGAGTTATTTTTAATAATTTATACTGAAGTCGATTGTATAAAATTTTAAATTTTAAATTATTATATTAAATATTGTCATACAAGCTAATCGTGTTTCCTCCACGCTATGAAGCGTAATTTATATCTTTTTTATATTTCATGCATGAAAAGTTTCTAAATATTTGATCTTATATTTAAAATGTGTAAAGTCTCAAAATAACAGTTATCATCAGTTGAGCCACATTTTCTTCTGCCTCCTCTTCTATAAAAAAATAACTGAAAAAAAAAAACATTTTATTGTAGCACAAATAAAGAGCCAAATATTCTTCATTCAAAAATGTTTTTTTGTTCAAAATTGCTTATAAATTTTCATTATTTCATTCAATAATATTGATCAAAATTTTGATTTTGTTCGTTACGTTTAGATCGGCCGTCTCCTCTGCAGAATTGTTCAATTGTCAATCAGAGCTCAAATAGCCTTGCAGTTGAATGCTTTGAAGGTTTCGACGGTGGATTGCCACAAACTTTCTACATGGAAGTTTTAGAGTTGCCTTCATTAGTGGTGAGTAATTTAAATCGACTTTATGTTTTTCTGTACAAAATAAAACTTTTTTTATAAATTCAAACAATCATGTTTTATCTAATTTCTCTTAATAGTGTTGTTTATTTTGTTTTGATCCACTTTTTCTTTAGAAGGCAACTTTGTTTTATTTTTGCTCTTTGCCAATTACTCGGGGTCGGCTTTGTGTCGTTAGACGCCATATTTTTATCCGTAATTGGATCTGTCGCTCCGGTCCTCGTATCCTCTATATTTTATCCCACGCAATCTATTTATTTCTCTAAGTTGCTAAGAAATTTCCTATTAAACACCAATTTTTTTATTAGCTTGGACGTTGCGTTAGTTTCCTTTAAAAGTCTAAAAAAGTATTTGACGTCGCGAAGTAACAAGTTTCAATCATATTAAAAGTTTTATTTGACATATGTTACTTCTAATATCAAAGGTTTTGATATGTTTACGTAAAGCTATCGCGTTATTTTTAAGGAATAAAGTTCGCTTTTAACTATTACTCAGACTCACGGAAACTACATTCGAGATATAATATTATTACATATAACATTATTTAAATTGTTGTACACAAACTCATTAGGTGGAGTAGGACCTGGTTAGATATACAGAAAGTCGTTGGATGTGGGTGGTTTAGGACCTTGCTTTGCTGCATACCCTGGGGGAGGCCTATGTTCAGCTGTAGACTTGAGAAGGGCTGTAATGTTGATGACGATGACACAAGCAAGTCAATAATGTAAATTTCAATCAAGTTTCAAATAAATAGGACTTTATTTTCATAGTCAAAGTACAAAGTATACCACACCGTATATTATTTATAATTATTTACTCATATAATTTAAATATATGTATTACCTTATATACATGCTATTATTGTTAGCTATAGTTATTTGTACTTTAATTTATGCAGGTTCGCACCAATATATCTTCCAACTACACATCTAGTTTTGAAGTGCTTGGGATCGACAGCAGACTCAGCTACGTGGTGAATTTGTATGCCAGTAACGCAAAAGGCCGAAGCGAAGTGGTCACGTTGTACACAATTGCATTAAGACCGCCTGATAAATATACTGGTATTGTGGTACTTTATAACACAGTAATGTTCTCAATTACTGGACTCCATAGTCAGTAATTTATATATGAAGTATGAGATTGTACAGTCACAATAAATACTGTGTTTTATACTGCAGTGGGTGTAGATTATATTACATTAATATTTCAAGAGGGCAGTTAAACGAAATCACAATCCCCGTGAAACGATATATTAGGTCGGGGAATAAGTTTCTTCGCATTTTATAGACAAATAGAAGTAATTTTTTTTTTAATTTAACTACATTTAATTATAATAATATATGTGCCATTTTGTTCGATAATTTGTTGCCATCTTATAGGTAGTGACATAATCCAGTTGCTGTAGAAATCTTGGGATTTTTTATCAAAAATATGCGACAAGTAGTTTTGACAGTCCTCGCTTGATCTAAATCTCACACTACCCTAAAAACTCTGAAGAGACCGAAGCAGGTAAAAATCTGAGGGTGCAAAGTAAAAACTATAGTGTAAATGCATTAACACTTCCCAACCAAGCTCTACCAATTTTTGCTGAGTGGACATAGATGTGTGTGTGGTCTGGCGTTATCATGATGAAATGCCACTCATTTTCTGTTGATCAATTCCGGCCATTTTTTCTCAATTTCTTGCTTGAGTCTCATTAGCTGTTCGTAGTAGAGATCCGAATCGATGGTTTTGGCTGGCGATAAAAGCTCATAATAAACGATGTCCTTCCAATCCCATCATACCCACAGCATCACCTTATTGCGTGTTAATCCGGGTTTCACTATAGTCTGTGGAGCTTGACTATCCTTTAACCATTATCTATTTTCACACGTTCTTGTCGTAGGTGATCTACTTTTCAACACCAGTGATCAATCTTTTCAAAAATGGTTTGGTTTCATTACGTTTTAATAGAGGATCGCAAATGAGTACACAATTCATTAGATTTTTCTCGGTTAGATTGTGTGGTACCCATATCTCGAGATTTTTTGTATAGCCAGACTGTCTTAACTACTACTATGCCGATCTTGCTCAACTTTTTCAAAAATGGCATCGACTTTATCAGTATGAGGGCGACCAGAGCGACCTGCATCTTTGACATCATAATTTACGAACTGAAAACGCTTGAAACAAATTTTTGCTACTCTTACCGACACTCTATTAACTTTATTGACGTCACAATTTTTTTTCGCGGTTTTGTCGCATTTTTACCTTTTTTGTAATAAAACTTCAGAATACATCGAATTTCTTCGTTTGTTTCACTCATATTGGGGAACAGGAAAACAGGACAGGAAAGTGTTTTTTACTTTTTCTTTTTCTTAATGTCCATTATGTATTGTTATTTCAAAAGCCAGATCCAAACAGTACAACCAAAGAGATTTTTCTTCAACTGTATACAAAAAAAAAAATACGAAGAAACTTTTCCCCTGGCCTACTATATTTAGCCATATCCAAATATTTCACTTCAGTAATCGCAGAAAGTGTATTGTGTATTTTTGCGGTTTTGGTTTTTTTTATAAACTTAAGTGACAAATGAAATTAAAGTACACCTGATGGATGGTGCATCTGCATTTTAAATCTTAATAGATATAATGATGTATGATGTCTATGAGCTGCATAATTCATTTATCATCGTGTGGACTGTGTAATCGTTGTCATTATTATCTAAAAATAGTTCAGAGGATGTTAATACAGGCAAAAAGAATATTAAATTTCTATTTTAGGTTTCATGATGATTATTGACCGAGACTGTGTAGTGGCGGTGTAAAAAAACTTTTTATTACGTGGTAGAACCATGCTGCAGCTATATTAGTAGTATAGTTGTAGCACGAATGGGTCGGCTCGACCGGGGAAGGACCACGCTCTCACAGAATACAAGCGTAAAATGGCAGCTACATACTGCTGTGTTTCGTATGGTGAATGTAGAGAATCGGCGACCCTTTTCACTAGAAAAGAGGCATTCCATCTTATTACTCACAGGTGACAACGCATCTGCATTTTGATTCTTTATTGAGGAAAAATATAGATATCTATGGTTCACAGCAACCTCTTACCATCAGGTGGACTGTGTGCTCGTTTGTCACCCTATCCTGTAAAAAAAATCTACTATCCCATATCGTCCCGTGCGTATCGTAAGAGGGAATTATACCAGAAGATGAGTAACAACATCTTCCCAATTACAACTAAAAATTAAAAAAAAAACTGCGTTTGTCAACCCGACTGCCAAGCGCTGCAACTATGGTCAATATAGCCTTTGTAGCAGTTTGGAAGGCCTATGTTTAACAATGTACATTTCATAAACTACAACGGTAACGGATAGTTACAGAAATATGATAGCTAATGTTTGCTGTGTTAATACGATACTCGATAGTAGATAGTATAAACTTACGTTGTTAAAAACCATTTTATTTTATCACGTTTATATTAACTCGATTTTGAATATGTATGTTTGGGTTGAATTTAATAATTGATTTTAAACTTACTGCCCGATGATCTAGAGAGTTGAGAGTTTGTACATAGCTTAGAATCGGATAACAATGTAATAATATGGAAATCAGTGGTATTTTTTTACCTTAATAATTATTATTTTATTTATTTTGTAATCCCAGGTACAAGCAACACTATCTCCATATCTCCGATGTTACTCGCACTGCTCACAACTGCTGCCTTCCTATGTGCGGCCGTTTGCGGAGTCATCGCCGCGTTGTACAAACGCCATGTTGCGAGGCATCACAAACATCCACCCTCAACGTTAGTAACAATGTTATATTCTTTTTTAATATTCTTACTTACTTGACGGCTCCGTGGCGCAGAATGCGTTGCAGTGCTAAGGATCGCGGGTTCTAATCCCACAGTAAACAATTATTTGTATGGCCTACAAAATATTGTACCGGGTCTGGATGTTTGTCCTTATGGAATTTATGTCAGTATACTCCCCCTACGATACAGGAGAAAATCCTAGTGTACAGGTAAAGTTAAAAAAAAAATTCGAAGGTTTATTTGGTGCCATCGAGGCAAGAGTGAATAGATTTTTATTAAGTCAATGCGCTTAACATCTTCAATGTTAAATTCTTTTGTACTCGTATTTCTTACTTTGTCTTTCATTTTGAATCATATCCATATCGTCCCTAGGTTATCATAAGAGGTGGCAGAGGGAAACTGAAACAAGAGATGGGCAGCGGCATCCTCCTAATTACAACAAAAAAAAATTAAAAAACTAAGGTTGCCAACCCGCATACTAAGCGTCGTAAATATGGAAAATCCACTCAGTGAGGCACTTTATGGACGAGGCCTATGTTCAGCTGTGGACTTTTATAGGTTGTAATGATTTTTAATGTTTGAAAGAAGAAAAAAATCAGAAAGTAACTTTGTATTTTTTTGATATTTTTATGAAAACGTGACGTGTTTTTGTTATTTATTTTGCATTAAAAATAAAAATTAGTTTACAATGGGTTTTACATTATTTTTAAACACAGCAAATTGACGACCGAAAATATCAACGTGATGGGACTGCCGTGGGATACACGTGAAAATATGAAGAAATTACCAAATGTAATTTGTGTGTAGTAGCCGCGTACTCCAAAAACTAGGCCATATTGCTGTCAATCAGATGAACCTTTTTGAAACAGTAACTTTTGCCTAACTAAAGTTATAATAATATAATTGTGTATTTTGGAGTTATTTCGTTAGTTTTAAAACTGATGGAACGGTACTAACGCAACTTTAGTTTCTTTTTTTTGTATGATATCAAATAAAAAATAGTAAATAAATGTATTTCATTTACAATTCTATTCTTTTATTTTTAATAAAACTGAATTGACAAACAAACTTAATACTTACTTACTTAAACTTAAAAAAAAGAAAGAAAAAGAAACAAAGTTAACGGTGCCTATACACCATCGGCCATGATGGATGAATTCTAGCGATCACAATAGTGTAGAGGGCATAATCGCCTATAACTGCCCATGATCGGTAATGATCGAGCCTAATGGCCGCTCTATCGGTTTTTCGGAAAAACATCAAAAGAAATTCGGCCATGATCGTGCGTGCGTCTATATGATCGCCGAACGCCGATGGCCTATAAATTTACCTTGTTCTGTTTCGGTGTATAGTTAACATAAACCGAAATAGAACAAGTAAAAAAAGAACAACTTTAATTTTTTTCACCACTTTGTTATGGTCTACATTTCAATATTAGTTATAATATAAACTAATTAAAAAAATAGCGGCAGCTGCTACTGTTGCAACGTTCATCTCGGACAGATGACAGTACAAATATGTAGGATGCACGATTATGTGGGCAGCCGCACAATGATCGTGACCATCATGCACCGTTCTGTTGTTGTCAATCATGGCTGATGGTGTATAGGCCACAAAATAAAATAAAAAACGCATCGTAAAGACATGTATTTGATTTTCAATTCTATTCTTGTTTTCATAAAACTGAAGTGATAAACGAACTTAATGGGCCTATACACCATCGGCCATGGTGGACGAATTCTAGCAATCACGACCGTGTAGAGGACATAATCGCATATAACTTCCGATTGTGTTGGCAGCCGCTCAATGATTGTGACAATCATGCTCCACTCTGTGGTTGTCTATCAAGGCCGATGGTGTATAGGCGGAGCTACGTCTATGTAATATGTGAATGTGGCTGTTGTGAACAAATTCCAAATAAAGAAGGCTACTCGTACAGTTGCATTGTCAATTCTGAGGGTTTAGACGGGCTATTCAGACTGGAATGCGGCAGTGCAAGTACAAATTAGTTGGTGGTAAAATGCTATTATAATCTTTGTTGTGTTAATAATTATGGATACATACTTTTTCTATGCGCCGTAATTTATGAACCAGTTTGCAATAAACACCCCTCAGAACAAGACGTTATTTTTTTGTTCTAAATCTATAGTCAGGGCAAAGTGAACCCTAAATACATTAACAATATTGGTTTTACATTCTCGACAAGGATTTAGAATAAACATTTAAGGATAAACTGAATTAAAAATATCGTTATTTCTATAAAAAAATCCTGTGTACAACAGTTTGATGTAAATACGCTTTAGCCTCACTTAACTTTTATTTTAATAGAAATTTTAAATTTATAGAATTATAAAAAAATGTATATTTGTTTTAACAGCAATGCATTATATTCAGAAGATAGCCTAGACTCGTTTCCAAGAAGGGATAAAGATGATGTTACTTACTCAGCCTCGCCCAAGGTTGATTACAGTAGTCAATATGAGCTCAAAGTGGAGAATGGTGACTTCGAAGAGACTGATCCTGACATTATTCCATTTCATTACGGTGAGTACTTCGGAAAGCAAAAGTAAGTGCGTACATATTTAATAAGAAAAAAATATATTTGGAGGATAATATGTGAAGTCCACCAACACGGCAGACACACGTTGCTGCGCTGGGGGTTGCCGGTTCGAATCCCGCACGGAACAAGTATTTGTATGGCCTACAAATAATTGTTCCGGGTCTGGATGTTTGTCCTTGTGCAATTTGTGTTTGTAAACTGCCTCCACGATACAGGAGAAAATCCCAGTGAGGGGGGGGGGGTAAAGTTATTTAAAAAAAAAGTCCACCAACACGCATTGGGGCAGTGCAGTGGATATTTCCTTGTCCTAAAACCATCTCAGAAGTGAGAGGAGATCTGTGCCTGGCATTGGGATGTATATAGGCTGTAACTTTAACTTTATATTATTTTCAAAAAATATTTAAAATTGATTGTATATAAAGGGTTATTATAGTTAAGAGTGGTGTAGCGGTTAAGGGAAACTACCCCATATCACCCTTTAGTTATTATACAAGGCAAAAGAGGTAAACTAAAACAGACGGGAAACAACATTTTTATAATAAAAAATTATAAAAAAAAACTGTTGCCGTTATAACGCCTGCTAACCGTGGCAACTAAGACAAATATGTGGGATATTTGTAGAAACAATTTGTAGAGAGGCAGATGTTCGGAAGTGAACTTTTCATAAGCTGTAATGATGATGATGACGAATTAAAACAAAAAAATACAGTAAAACTTTAAGGCATTCACGCACTCATCATTCATCATTACAGCCCTTCACAAGTCCACTGCTGAACATAGGCCTCCCCCAAAGAATGCCACAAAGCACGGTCCTGAGCCACCTGCATCCATCGACTTCCTGCATGTCTTACCAGGTCGTCACTCCATCTCGTGGGGGGACGCCCTACACTTCGCCTACCGGTACGAGGCCGCCACTCGAGAACCTTTCTTCCCCATCGGTTGTCGGTTCCTCGAGCTATATGGCCGGCCCACTGCCACTTCAGCTTACTAATCCGTTGGGCTATGTCGGATACTCTGGTTCTACTGCGGATATCCTCATTCCTAAGTTTATCACGCAGAGAAACTCCGAGCATAGCCCTCTCCATAGCTCGTTGAGCGACCTTGAGCTTTCTCATCCGGCCAGCAGTGAAGGACCATGTCTCAGTTCCGTAAGTCATCACTGGCAACCCGCACTGGTTGTACAATTTCGTTTTAAGGTTTTGAGGTATGTCTGACGAGAAGATGTGTCGTAGCTTCCCGAACGCTGCCCAGCCGAGTTGAATCCGTCGATTGACCTCTCGGTCGAAGTTGGACTTACCTAGTCGGACTATTTGTCCCAGGTAAACATACTCGTCAACAACTTCGAGCTTAGTGTTCCCAACAACTACCGGCATAGGTGTGACATGGACATTAAACATGATCTTTATGATGATGATATAACTGATGTCCATGTTCATCTTAAGACCTATCCGTTGGGAAACACTATTGAGGTTATTGAGCATAGTGCTTAGGTCCTCCAGCGATTCTGCCATAAGGACTATATCGTCGGCAAATCGAAGGTGAGTGATGTACTCGCCATTGATGTTGATACCGTATCCTTTCCAGTCCAGAAGCTTGAAAACGTCTTCCAATGCAGCGGTGAAGAGTTTCGGGGATATGATGTCACCCTGTCTTACACCTCTCTGCAATTGGATAGGTTTCGTACTCTGGTTCTGTACTCGGATAGCCATCGTAGCCCTACTGTACAAGCACTTCAACACTTCGATATACCGACAGTCAACTTGGCACCGCTGAAGGGACTGCAGCACCGCCCAAATTTCGACGGAATCAAAGGCTTTCTCATAGTCCACATACGCCAGACATAGTGGCAAATTGTACTCTTCGGACTTCTGTACAATTTGCCGAAGGGTATGTATGTGGTCTATGGAGCTAAAGCCCTTTCGGAAACCGGCTTGTTTGGGAGGCTGGAAGTCGTCAAGTCTGCGCGCGAGACGATTCGTAATGACTCTCGAAAACAGCACGTAGACGCGGCTCAGAAGGGAAATCGGTCTGTAGTTCTTCAAGAGAGCGGTGTCACCTTTCTTGAAGAACAAGACCACCGCACTTCTGCTCCACGCCTCCGGTGTAATGCCACCATGGAGGACGGAATTAAAGAGCTTCTGAAGGACTTCAAGTACCGGTTTTCCACCCGCTTTCAGAAGCTCCGCTGTAATTCCACCCTCGCCTAGGGCCTTACCGCACGTAAGGCATTCACGCACTAAAATCAAATTATTCTAACTCCGTACTCAAATTATTTTACAAGCTTTTTTTTAGTTTCACTTGTCCCGTTGTCTGTCTGTATCAAATCTTGCAAGTTCAATTTGACACACTTTTCGATTTCCGATTGAGCTGAAATTTTGTTCTCATATGTATATCGCGTGAAAATGAAATATTATGATGACATGGAGCTGATGTGATGATGGTGCTGGAAGGTGGCCATAAGAACTCTGTAATGAAACCCCATAACATAACCCCATCGAGCTTGGTCTCGTTTAATTCGTCTTGACGAGTACTTTGTCTTTAGATAATATCCATATGCAATCCCATGAGATTTGTGAAAATATGTTTGTTGCATTTGTAATGAATGTGAATTCTATTTGATAAGATGGAAGGCCCAATGCCAAGGTGAGGACCTGCTGAGGGCTGAATGGTATGAGGATGTATAAACATGCCATACCATAGGTACCAGGGAGGTCTTTAGCAGCTCTTTAAATCGCTCAGTTAGACAGCTCCAAGTTGACTTCGAAGAAACGTTGTAATGTTGATATGCATTAAACGAAATGGATAGAATGAAAAACGTTAAAATAAGGAACCAGTAATTACAAAGCTAATTTGAACATAATTAAGTCGTAATAAATAAATAGATGTAAGTTGTATTAATAAAATATAAATGGTATAACACAAGTGTTTAAAACATCATATACAAAATATGTGTGCGTACTACGAATTACTACGGGCTACGAAAAGACGCGGCTAGGTTCTACGAACTACGCCGTTATAAATCCCGAATCATAAATACTAAATGGTTAAAAATAAAAACAAAGAAAAGTAAAAAAAAACAAGCTTTTATTACTTGTTTATAAAAAAAAACTAAAAAGTTAAAAATATTTTAATTCTGATAAGAAATATACCGTTTTGTATGTACATTATATCCCATGCATTAAAATAAAAGTGTGTTACATTTTGACGGCAAGAGAATTAAAGAATGTTACATCATATACAGGCCTATGTTCAACAGTGGACTTGTGAAGGACTGTAATGATGATAATGATGATGATGACATCATATTATGTCATACATATCATACTCCTATCGTATGGTACTTTTTAGGCTTAACAAATATTCATACGATTTGTGGTTTCTTATATATTTTTTTATTTTAGATAAAAAACCAATGGATGAATATATTAAGTCAACATTTGAAGATAATGATCCGACGCGGATATACAACGAGCAATCGTTATCTTGCACTGTGAGTATGTGATCCCATACAAACAATTAAATTATTGCAGTCGCTTGCAGATTTGCCGAACTTTTATCTTCAATGCCGTAGAGCCACGCCACAGCTAAATGAAATGAATTGAATTTCATTATTTTTTTTAAATGTCTTTTTAATAAATCGTTTTCACCCGTGAGGATTAAGACGGAATGCCTCATTTCCAGTAATAAGAGTCTCTGGATCTCTTCACCCGCCATACGAAACACAGTATTTAATTGCTATTACTATTCTGCTATTCGCCAGTCGAGCCGATCCATTCGTGCTAGAACCATGATATAGCTGCAGCATGGCTCTACCACGTAAATGGTTATATCATCTATCGTAAGACATGAGATTTTTTTACGTACCTATAAACCGCCCTTTACAAGAAGAACATGATTGATGGAGTTTCTTACGCCATCACAGTGCAATGGTCAACATAGAACTCAAATGTATTTTGATATACAATTACTCGACTCCACAGAGTCAGATATTAATTTTTGGGGCCAAGTATACGCTTTTACAACAAAATCCCAGAAAATATACAAAATTTGATTTCTGCCATTTTTTTAAAGGATATGGGTGACAAACGAGCACACAGTCCACCTGATAGTAAGCGGTTGCTGTGGCCCATAGACATCTACATTTATCCTCGATTACGAATCAAAATGCAGATGCGTTGTCACCCGTGAGGACTAAGATGGAATGCCTCGTTTCCTGCAAAAAAATGTATACGGTTCTTTACACTCACCATTCGAAACACAGCAGTGTTATGCTGCTATTTTACGCTGGTATTATGTGAGAGCGTGGTCCTTCCCCGGTCGAGCCGACCCATTCATGTTACAACGATACCAGAAATATAGCTGCAGCATGGCTCTACCACGTATAAATACCAATTCAAAAGTATTAAACATACTTTTTATACAAAATAGTAATTATATATATAGTTTTTTTCCTTTTTTTATATATGTCATATGTACAGCAAAATACTATATGTACAACAAAGTGATATAATATACCAACCTCTACTATACCTACTTAACTATACTTTAGCTACGCGACACAGTGGAATTTACCATCTAGGGCTTCGTCACCACTTACCACTAGGTGGGATTTTAGTAAAGCACAGGTATATATTAGGTCTTTACCTATGAAATTGCCATTTTTTATGAAATGAGTTAACGTAATTTTTTTCTATATTTTTTATTTCTTTTAACTAAAGTAGTCATCCATGCAATAAATGCATCTTTGCCAAGTGCAGCAGTGGCGGTATATCGCTGCCCTTGTCGAAGAAATAATCTGGATGGGAAGCAACAAATTCTTCAAAGGCATACTGCCTCTCGGGTATTGAATTTTTTCCCGCCATAAAGATATCCAAATTGGTAAAAATCTATGCTGAATCCCACCGGCGCTAGTCCACCAAACAGTGACCAAAAGTGTCGTTTAGGGCATCATTTAGGTGATGAACTAGGATCCAACCAACTAGCCGAACGCTTGCAATTGTCAAACAGAATCCATTTTTGTCGCAGGTAACAATGTGGTTCAAAATTCCTTCGTTACTGTATCTGTTGAGCAGTGCAAGGCAAGTCTCGACTGTTACTTCGCGCTGGCGATCATTGAGTTCGTCAAGCTTTTTACCCTGACAATTTGACGCTAATGGACCAATATTGCATGCCTTAAGCACGAAGCGCTTAGGATGTTCCACTAGGGCCTAAAATTTAAGATTCCAACGTTTTGTCGTATGAAAACGTACCTAACAATCATATTGAAAATATAAATGATATAAAAAGCACATTGTTAGAAAGACAAATGATTGTTGGTCTTTTTTTAAAATCGATTAAATGCTATTTTTACATAAAAAAATGATTTATGTGACTTGATAACTCTACGGCTTATGGTGTAGATTTATCAAGTCCGCATGGAGGGCTAAACACGATAACATTTGAAAATAACAATTGTTCAACTCAATCTATTTTTTAAAATCTTCGTCTATCATGTGGGAAGCTATGGAATGTAAATGGCAGTTTAATTTTGTTTTGTTTAGTAATAATTAATATTTTTCGGCTGAGACATCCCGAAATTTTCGGTGTTTTTCGTTTTTTCGATATTTAATTTATAATAGATATAATATGGCCCCTAGAGGGGCGCGGATGAGGTGTCAGACTAGCCTAGGGCGCAGTCTACATTTAACCCGCCTCTGTCTCTGGCCTTGATAGAGTAACCTGAAGGTGTAGGTACTTCGGTGAATGCTATTGGAATTCCTTGAAGAGTAGAAATAGGTGTGCCGAGTTTGGCTTCGTTTTGTTGGTTATGATGAGACCTTACCTCCGGACCTGACAGAGTGACCTGAAGGTGTTCTTCGGTGACTGCTACTGGAGCTCCTTGATGAATAGAACTACAATTTACATAGTTTTCATATTTTTTTTTACTATCAAATTAACATTATAAGTCATGAATATTTGGATTTTCCAATTTTTTTTTAAATTTAAGTTTAATAAAAAATATGGGAAAATTGGAAGTATAGTAAAACAGTTACTAGTGAAAACGTAAGTGTATTTATAGTAATTGAAAATATTTAGGTATAATCATGTTTTGCGTAATTTTTTTTAATGTGTGGCACGCACAATTGGATTTACCAATAGTTTTTTTTAATTATTGATATGCTAATGTCAAAACCTGCTGCTAATTCAGCCTTAGATTAAATATCATTTAAATTCACAATGGTCTTTAATTCGTAATTGTCGACCGAAGATTTCGGAGGACCATGGGATTCAATTTTCAGGTCGAAATTTCCAGAATGGAAGCGGGCAAACCAATAACAGTTGGTGCATTTATTTGTAGTATTCGCTCCTAAAACGTCATTCATTATGCGTGCTGCTTGTGTCACGTCGCTGCCACGATGGTACTCATATTCCATAATTACTCGAAATTTTTACGTATCCATGATGACAAAAAAAAATATTCAAATGCAAAAACTTAACGCTTATCAATAAACATTGTACTAATTTTGAAAAAAGAATTCCATGTTTCTAAAATAAACTTAATTTGAAATTAGAATTCTTTGCCAAGCAAAAATTATTTTGATTTGTAATGGTCAGTACTGCAGAACGGCACTTTTATAGGTAACCTATTAATTGGTACATAAAAAATCCTCCCATAGTACTTCCCAGTACAGAGTTATTTAAGGAACCAGTGCTAAACGAAACATAGAGGTGACTTTCAATAAGTATTATTAATAACATATATTGAATAAAAAACTTTCTAGTTTGACGGCTCCATGGCGCAGTGGCTTAGCAATTCAGTTGCAGTTGTATGGCCTACAAATACTTGTACCGGATCTGGATGTACATATGTTCTTGTGTAATTCATGTGTGTAAACTGGCCCCACGATACAGGAGAAAATCCTAGTGTGGAGGTTACGTTAAAAAAATTAAAATAATAATAATTATTAATTAATTTCTACAGAATGCATGTCTCGTTAATCGCGGCGTAACGGCTCGGAGCGCTGATATTGCAGCGGCTCGCCTACGCCCCGAAATCGTCACCTCGTCGAGAAGAGTAAAAGAGAGCTGTATTTAAATCAATTTTTATATTGTTCATCTGGACTTTGTTATTGTGAAGAATGTTGAGATTAGCTGAACCAAAGCAAGAAAAAAAAAATTAAATAAGACTGAGCGTAGATTTATTTGAAAGCTATGCCGACCCTTTTGAAACCTACACCTGGATCTGTGAATTTACTAAAATCGACAACTTCAGTTTAGAATAACATACCTTAAAGAATTTATTTTGAAAACTGTCCATTTCCTAAATTTCTTTAAAACATCTTTGTTACGAAAATATTTTTCTTTGAATTCAATTCTCTGTTATAATTAAAATTTAAAAATATATTATTGTAAATAATGTAAAATTTATTATTCAAATCTCTCAAGAGCGTTTACCCTCCACTTGATATAATCTGGTAACACCTATATATAATGAGTTAACTATTACGTAAGAAATTAATATATGCAGATCAACAACCTGTGTATAAGATCGTAGGAAAATAAGAGGTTACGAACCTATAGTAAATTGACGTTCATAATAGCATAAGTAAACCTACATACGCAGTCCTTTCATTTCTAAGAGGGTTATGGCGCAGGAAAAGTCCCCACGGAGATTTTAATTTTTCAAACATACAAGTTTTTTCAAGCAGTATTTCTTTACCGCCAAGCATGTGTGAGCCCTAGCTCCTGAAGTCCCTTCCATGTGTTCATTAATAATATATTCAATAATAATGTTTTATTATAAATAAAATATTTATTACAAACTTCAATTAATCATATAAACACTCACGCCTGTCACCCAGAGGGGTACGCAGAGACTGTGGACACATGTCTCTCGCTTCCTCCACATCCATATACCACATATACACGCTCGTCGGTTAAAGGTACTCTTGATTTGGCCCATTTTCAATATATCGCCAATTATTTAAAACTTCAATTAAATTTAATTAAATTCTACTTTATTTAATTGAAATTAACTCATAAAGTCTGTAAGTATAAAGAATTGGATTAGAAATAGCGGCTCATCGTGCCCATACCATCAACATGCACAGTACGGTACAGTATATCGTTATAAAGTTATATTGTTCAGTTAATTGAAAATTTTCTAATAATGGAAAACATTTGAAAAGAATTGTATACGCAACTAGGTAAGTACATTAATTTTAAAATAACATTTATAACTAGCGACACTCTCTGGCTTCATCTGGGTGGGATCTATTAATGTGGCGTTATTTAAATTTTAGATAATCATTAGATATCATTTATTTAAACTTATCAATATTTCTATTTTAATAAAGTCTCAAAATTTTTCGAATAAATTTCAGTCTAGATCACTCTTGGTATTATTCTCTATTTGTTCGTGAAGTTTTATTACAATTGGTTCAGCCATTCCGAAGATTAGCTCGGAAAGGCAGACAAAAGAAAATTAAAAAAAAAATCGTTTGTCTACCTTTACTCATGTCGCAACAGCATGTACATAATTATGTACTTATTTATACAAAAATATTAACAAACCAAATCTTTATATACAAAAATCGATTGATGTTCGTTAGTCTCGCAAAAACTTTTTGTGTGCTTGAGTGGGATGATCTAAATGATTTACAATTTGAAATTACCTTTACAATTGGAATCAATCTGAGAATTATGAAGATAACTCTCAGAATACGCCGTAGCTCATAAATTTGCGAAATATGACTGATTTTTTTACAGTTTATGGTATTTTGTTATTATTTATTCCAATGAAAAGTTGGACTAAAGTTATGGAATATACGAAAAATGCATATCGCTATGTACTTTTTTTGCAGTCTTTACCGGCGGGTGGGTGTTCAGATAGCGACAGTGTGCGAGCAAGAGGTGAATAGAGGCGATGCCATTTTCAATCCCATTCTTTAACCGCACGGGTAGCAAGAGTTTAAATATTGTTTTTAAATTTAAAAATTGAATATTAAATATTGAAAAAAATTGTAAAATTGTTTTTTGTCGTATTTATTTACCACCAAGCATGTGGTAAATCAATACATCAAATTTTAATTACAAGTAGGTGCCGGCCGATATCGAGCTCTGTATGAATTGTATGAAATTTAAATGCAAGCGGTTATCCAAGAGTTACTAAAGGTCCCCATATAACAAAGCTAAACCGAAATAATAATTCAAATAGTATAAAAATAAGTATCTGGAAAACAAGGCAAAATAGCTGGTATTTTGCTTTTGCATTGACTAAAATTGTAGTTTCTTTTAGAAAATGCAACTGTATTCTTTAGTCCGTCCATTAACATAATATGTTATTTTTCTTGTAGAACTTTTGTAACGAACAATTTTTAAAATATTGTCATCATCGTAACCATTACCATCATACCATCCTTATCATTATAACAGCCTATCGCAGCCTGGTTGTCAACTAAAGTTTTCTTTTACTTTGAGTTGTTATAAAGATGATGTCACTGGCCATCTCCTGGTGTCTTTTATCTGTCGCCTCTTACTGCACCCACGGGACGAAATTGGTTTGTGGATATTAACGGTACACATCTTTACATGGTAATATTTTATTAATATGTATCTTTTTATATTGAAACCACCGATTAAAAATGTATTAAAACATTTAAGGATGATAAAATATTAAAAAAGAGTAGATAAATTAAATAATCTATTGCGAGTTGAAACCACTATTAAATTTATATTAGTAACAGTAACAATTTATATTAGCACAGGACTTATCAACAATTTTATAGATTTTACTTTTGTTTATTTCCCGCCGGCACCCATTAAATTGTTAATTGCAATTTTAAGTGCTGATTTACCACGTGCTCGGCGGTGAAGGAAAACAGTCTGAGAAATACGAAAAAATAATCGAAGACATGTGAAGTTCGCCAACACGCATTGGGGCAGCGTGGCAGACATTTTCTTGCCCTAAAACCCTCTCAGAAATGAGGGGAGGCCTGTGTCCAGCAGTGGGACGTATATAGGCTGTAACTTTTAACTTTTATTATAGATATTTGTAACGGTAAGATATAGCGTTTAGAGTTCATTGGTGGGAAATTAATAATTGTTCACCATATATAAAGAGTAAATTTATTTCGTACAAAAAATCTATAACTTACGGCTCGTTACCGCTTTTGGGATTTCGGTAGGGTTGTCAACTTTAATATTTAAAATATAGTATTTTTGTGACTATTGCTTGCAAAAATATTGTATTAGGCGAAAAAATAAAAATATGTTTAGTAAGTTTAAATTTTTAATTTTTTAAAGGAATATTTTTACTGCTTTCAGCTTTAAGCCTCACACTGCAGTCAGGCTTTATAAGAATATATTACTATCGCCTAGAAAATATTTCTTTGCAAATAATTTTCATGAACACTTTTGAAAATCTTTGCAAGAATTAATCAACTCTTTTCCTTAAAGGAATGTCCTATTGTCATACATTTTCCGTATATATCATGCAATAGATGTATATGGGTTGTATTTATATATTTATATCATTTGTAATTATATTATAAGTACATGTTGCGTATGAATATAATTTTCGAATGTTATTTATATATGTATATTTATTCTGAGTTTATCTATACTTCTTTAATTTTTTCATTTTCGTTTTTTTTACTTCACTGCAATACGAGTATGTTTATCTCTGTTTAGCCTAATGGTTTACTAGGAGAAAATTCATTAAGGTATTAAGTCCGCACAAATTAGTACACATACGAATTTCGGCATAATTGTTTTTAATAAACTTTTTTTTCCATTATAATACCAAAGAAACCGATATATAGTAAAACGGATCAGTAAACATAAGCGGTAATATGTTCGCCAAATATATCGAAGGAACGACAACCGATAGAAAGGAAGGGTTCAAGAGTAGCAGCTGCGTTCCAACATGCGTAGTTTAGAACAGCTTACCACTAGATGGAGTAACGACCCGGTAAGACATCCAGAAAGTCGATGATGCAGGTGGTTCAGACCAAGATAATTGGTATTCTTTGGAGGAGGCCTTGATTTGGCAGTGGACTTTTAAAGGGCTGTAATGATGATATTCGGAACCTTGATATAGTGGAATGCTATGTTATAAGTATATTTGGCAACCCTATATACCGGGTCCGATAAAAATTCGAGTGGTCTAATAGCAGAACATTTTGCATAGAGATGTACACATTTACTTGACACCAGTTTTTATTCGATCGACAAATTATTGAATGGTTTTTCATAGTCGCATACCCAACAAGAACAAATGTCAAACCTGGCTTTTGTATATCATGTATATATTTTTATTATTGCACGTTGATCACACTTTTTAGTCCAACATTTGGTCTTCTATTTCTGTTAATTTACATAAATAATATCAATGTCTTAACCTCAGGAAATTACTCGTCACTGTAAAATTCGGTGATTAATATTTGAAAAAAATTTCCTTCGGGATTAAGCCTGTATCCAAAATTTTCTTTGCCTCGGAGACAATTATTTGGATCTATACATACGATGGATATCCGACTAGAGTGTTTCGTATGGTGTTAATCGGAGACCCTTTTTACCGGATACGAGGTATTCCATCTTAATTTTCAGAGGTGACAACGCATATGCATTTTGATTCTTATGCAAGGATAAATGACTGTCTAAACATCTGTCTATTGGACTGAGTATCCATTTACCATCAGGTGGACCTTGTGCTCGTTTGTCACCCTTATTCCATAAAACAAATACACAAAACCAAACCGACTGCTACCTGAACTTGGAGCTTACAGTTTTAAGGTATTTACATTATGAGACATGATTGTCAGTTTATTGTAATCATCGCTAACATCAGAGATAGTGTATTGAATAGAGTTTGTACGAGATTATCATTCAACACAAAAGAAGCCTTGTCAGCAGAGGTAAATAATTTAACAAAATATTTAAAAAAAAGTGTTTATAATTCCATTAAGCATTCCATTTAAAAAATCTAAATGCAGATACGTTAATTTTTTATCATATACAATTACATATGTACGTAATTTACTCTAAATAGGTATAAAATATATTACCAAAATGACAAACAAGCTGGTAGTTAACCTGATGATAATTAATATTATCAGGCGTTACTTTGCGGAAAGCCATTACATTAAAGATGTGAAAAAATAATTAAGGTAAAATCCGTCTAATAACACAATGATGTGTGTGCGTGCACTATCCCCGCCAGCACTAATCCTAGCACCACTACTCCCGACACACTACACTAGGGAAGACACACCACCATCGATAATACTTAAGCTGAAGATACCTCGTTTAGAGGCGAAACACATTTTGTATTATCGACGGTGGTGTGTCTAACGTAGTGTAGTGGTGTTGGGAGTAGTGACGCTACTCCCAACACCACTACACTACGTTACGCTGGGATGATGTTGTTACGAGTATAGATACACCCACTAAGTTATATTTTTATTATGTTAACAATTAATTATTTATTTAATATCTGCACTGTACAGTTAAAATTATGCATCGAAATACTTCGATCAATACGAAGTCGAACTAAAATAAGATATAGTTTTTTAATTAAAGATTTAACTAGTTTTTCAACAAACTTCAAAATGGAGGAGGTACTCAATTCTTCTGTATTTTTATTGGATTAATATAATCTTTTTTCTATGTAAACCGATTTTGATGATTCTTTTTATTTGAAAGCTGGTACATCTCAAGGATTGACCAGTAGTTTTTTAGTTATCCTTAATCGTTTGTATTGAAGTCGGTTGTACAAACTTTTTAATTTTACTACTTGTAACTGCAATGTTAAAAAAAATTGTAGCTAAAACGCAATCATTTTTTGGATTTTATTATGTTTGTATATTTTTAACATTCATAACGATAATAAGAAAAAATATTGAAATCTGAAAACTCTTGTATAGGACTTTATAAATAGGATTCAAAAAATTACAGAAAGTGTTAATAATTAAAGAAGGAAGTAACCATGTTTCTACGTAGTTGAGCCATGTTCAGTTATATTATAACTATAGCACGAATGGTTTGGTTCGACCGGGGAAGACTCACGCCGTCACAGATAGAAGATGAATGCTACTGTGTTTCGTATGGTGACTGTAGATAACCGAAGACCCTTTCTACTGGATACGTAGCATTCAATTTTATTCTACAGGGGTGACAACGCATTTGTTTTTTGAATTATTATTCATATTCAAAAAGCTAATGCGTTGTAATATTGCAGATGTAGATGGCGGTGGGTCACAGTATCCACTTACCATCTGGTGGACTGGGTGTTTGTTTGTTACCTTTATTCAATTTAAAAAAAAAACACCAAATCATTGCTCTCTACGTGACAGCACTAATTGTAAAAAAATCAACTTTCTATCTTGTTTATGTAATGTTATTAATATATTAAGACGTTGTTTGGGTTATCCCGACTGAAAGTTTAGATTAAGTGGAACGATGATTGTAAATGTTTTTGAATAATTAAAAAAAATAATTCTATGTGTTTAATTATTTAAATAATGTGAATATTGTTTGTATAGACCGTGTAGTGGCGGTGTAAGAACACCCACTAACCCATATCGTGGGTGTAGTAAGAGGCGACAGGGGAAAACAAATGAGAAAATTGACAGAAGCGTCTTTCTAATAACAACTAGAAATAAAAAACTGCAGTTGAAAGCTACCTGAGTGTAACAAATATAGCAAATATGGGGAATGTGAAAAATATAAAATACTTTTTTACGTGGTAGAGCCATGCTGTAGCTATATTAGTAGTATAGTTGTAGCACGAATAGGTCGGCTCGACCGGGTAAGGATAAACAGCTCTCAAAGAATACCAGCGTAAAATGGCAGCTTAACACTGTTGTGTTTCGTATGGTGAGCTTAGAGATCCGGAGACCCTTTTTACTGGAAAAGAGGCATTCCATCTTAGACCTCACGGGTGAAAATGCATCTGCATTTTGATTCGCAAAGGAGGATAGATGTAGATGTCTATGGGCCACAACAACCACTTACCATCAGGTGGACTGTGTGCTCGTTTGTCACCCTATCCTATAAAAAACTTAGAAACTTTAAAAAAAGCTTTGTTTGTCAACCAGCCTGCTAAGCGTGGCAACTATGGCAAATATATTCCGTATGAAGGAACCACAAAATGTAGGGATGCCTAACTGACTTATGAAAGGCTGTAGACGTTAGCGATAATATATATTAACGATTCCGAACAAGACTTGGATACTGATTACCAAACGAGCCATTCGCCTCCGTTCAACCCAGTGAACGGCACCATTCGGATTGGGGTCAACCGTCGAAAGTAGCCAGCGCCTAACACCTTTTTTTATTTTATTTTATCCACAGGAATTACACATGGTTCTATATACTACGAATATTATACAAGATTTTTTAATATTTAATGGATTTCACTATCACAAGATTCCAAAAAAGTTTATTGTTCCCACATCGGAATTAAGAAAGTTATCTAATTTAAAGAAAAAATAAAATAAAAATTTAAGACAAAAATATATACAGGGTTATTTTTCAAAGAATAGCCTTATTTTAAAATTAAGTTCAAATATATAAATAATGATATACTATTAGTGCAGTTTTTGAAAATATGAGTAGATAAAGATTCTACTTTTATTTGAAATTATCTCAAAATGAATGTGATTTATGGGTAACATCATTTTTGCCTACCGATCGACCCTTACAAAATGTGTGTGTTCAGTAAAATTAGTTAAAATAATGCATTATCACGTATTTTGAATTTAAAAGATAAAAAGGACAGAATATTGAAGATTTTTTTTATTAAATTTTTCTTTACCATTTGCCTATATTACTTATTCTGAACCTTCTGTGCAAATTTGGCCAGTTATTGCAAAATAAATCTGTAAGTATATTTAAACTGAAGATAAAAATCAAGATCCTAGTTATAATTGAAAGTTATATCATGTTCTTCAATTGAATAAAACTACGCTAACTATCCCGACGTCGAGAATCAATAAAGAATCAATAAAAAACAAGACAATCAAACGCGATAGAATCCGTAAAAGCAGTTTTGTTCAATGTGTATTGTTCGCGTAAATATAAGAAATCATCATCTTCTTCAACCTATTTTATTTCAAAAGTTTTTTAATAATACACATATCCGTTAAAACAAATAGATGTAAAATTAATATATTAAATCAGATTATACGGTACATTACCAACAAAGCCTTAACATGTGATTTGGTATCTATTTTTAATTTAACAATGTATCTATGCAGACTATATAAATACATCAGGGGTACAAGTTAAAAAATTAAAGTTAAAGCAAAGTTACACCTTAAATACGTCCTATTGCTGGGCACAAGCCGCATTCATTTCTGAACGTATTTTAGAGCAAGGAAATGTCTGCACTCTGCAAGTACTTAGCATCCGCGACGGTTATTACGACGACGCCGACGTATGTATCTCATTGTGTTATTATCTAATGTATTTGGAGACAGATATGATCAATAGTTTCAATCACGCTGACGAAGTGTGATAATAAGACGAGTGGTATGATCGTCATGGAAATATCAGTCCCAAGACTAGTTTTTGATATTTGATCATAATCTTTTTTGAAGGAAATATAGGAATTGGTTGAGTCATATTTCTTTGGTAAGTTGGAGCTCGGTAAAGAAATTTGTACAAACACTTTTCCCACTGTTAACCTTATTTTTTATAATTTTTTTAAACACTTACGTACACTTGGAGTTTTAACCATATAGTGAAGACGTTTCATACAAAAATTACACAAAGACAATATCCAGACCAAAATAATAAATGGTATACGGTACTACTAATATTTTCAATGCGGGATTCGCACTCGCAGCCGGCAGTGCCCCTATCAAACCCTCAGTTGCTCTACCGAGCTGTCAAAAAATTATAAAACTGTTATATATAATTTCCCGTAAAATAAAGATACAATATTTACACGTTAATAGAATTTTGTATTACAAAATCTGATATTCACTTTTAGTAATGTTATTTACAATCACATTGCATATACGATTACAATCAATGATACGCCATCTTTTGTTTATTCCAATTAAACATACCTTAGTAAAATATAATTTCATAGAATATCGATGTTTTCCAATAGATGGCTCTGATAACTAGTTTGTTTCTTTAGTCACGGTGGCTTATAGAAAACTTTATCTAGCTTCGATAAGGAAAAAAAATATTTAAAACTTTAACATGTATCTAATTGCTATGGTATTGACATGTTATTAGTTTTGTGAGTTATGTAATAAAACAAACTCCTTATATACATTATTATGTTAAATATATTTAATATAAAAAAGGGTTATTATAATATTAAAGAATTTATGGATGATAATAACCCCTGGAAATGAGGTGGTCGCTACCAAGCTATTTCTAATTTGTTGTGTTGTTAATTTGTGTAACATACATGATTGCAAGCTGTTATTTAAAAAAAAGTCCCGCTGGGTTTCTTGCTGGTTCTTCCCAGGAAAGAAGTTTTTTTTTCGAACCAGTGGTAATTATACAAAACAGTGATTTTCAATAAGTATTATTTATAATCTATATTGAATAAAAAAGTTTCTGCTTCTGTTTCTGTTTCAAAAATATGTGTTTTACATAACATACATTAGGGATGCGCGGTGGCGGGGACTTTTTAATATCTTTTTATTTTTTCTTATTATGAGTCAGTGCTTGGCTACAACCCCACCTGGTGGTAAGTGGCGATGAAGCCCTAGATGGTAGAACATACTATATTTGCGGAACAAAAGCCTAAAAACCGTTTCAAAATAAAACGAGATCCGTTTACAGAAAAGAGACGTATACTGCTCTAATTTTGTTTCAACTATGTTCGGTTTCGATAATGACTCTCCTTGAAACGAGGCATTCCATATTAGTATTCAGGGTGAAAACGCATCTGTATTTTCATTCTTGATTGAGGATATATGTAGATGTCTATAGGCCACAGTATACACTTTTCATCCATCAGGTGGACTGTGTGCTCGGTTGTCACCTATAAAAAATAATTACAAAAATATAGTGGCGTGACGTTGTAAAGAATTATTTGCCCATATGATGTGTAGATGACATGAGAGTTTGATGATTTTCTCATTGATCCTATCATCACATCTTAAAGCCACGATGCAGCTAAACATAGCGGAAGCACGAATGAGTCGGCTCGATCGGGCCACAGCCGCGGTCTCGTAGAATACCAGTGTGAACCAGTAAAATAATGCTACTGTGTATGAGGGTAATGTGAGGGTAGAGAACCAGAGATACTTCTTAACTGATAAGTTATTCGTTAGGATTGACAAGGCTTAAGTATTACGTTTATTTATCGAGGATAGATGTAGATGTCAGTGGGCCACAGTATCCACTTATCATCAAGTAGATTGTGTTCTCGTTTGTTGCACTTATTCTATAACGAAATATTTCGACGAATTGATAACCCCAGGTTTTTTAAAGTCGGTTGAAAATGAGCAATCTCCTTCAATTTTAAAGACGCTTTTGCTTACTTTGAAATTCAACGATCAGACAGCGTTAAACTAAATTAAATTAAACTCAAAATTTTAAGTTTCTAATTAAGCTCATGTTGACTGTCAGTTATTTAAAAGGGTGTCGACACGGAGCAAGGTTAAAAGCGTCCATAGCATTTTCACTCACGTTTTGACACTTAATTGCTCAGCCAGAAGCTATTTCCTATTTGAAATTAAATCGCTGTAAATTTGTGGGGTTCGTTTTCAATTGCCTTCCGCGCTACCAGGGTATTTAAATAAAAAAATTATAAGTGTACAGGTAGATGCTATATAAACAGCCTTGGTTCCGATATAACATTAATTCAACTTATTATGTGGGAGATATATATTGCCACAATTAGCACGCTTGCTAAGCACGTTGGCAATTGCAGTTTTTTATAGTAATTTTGCTGTTATCAGAAAAATGCTGCCGCCCATTTTATGGTTTGTTTCCCATTGTTGCCTCCCACGACAATCACGGGACGATATGTCTATTCTTACACCACCATTACACGGTACGGAAAAAAGGTTCTTGAGTGGTAGCCTCTTATGCAGAACATAAGGCGGCCTTGCTAGATGGAGTGACGACCTGGTAAGAGTGATGCGGGAAGTCACTGGATACAGGCTCAAGACCGTGCTTTGTGGCATTTTGAGGCCTATTTTCAGCAGTGGAGGATTTGTGAATGGCTGCTGGTGAACTCACATTAAATTCAGATTTTTTTTTACGTGGTAGAGCCATGCTGCAGCTATATTAATAGTATAGTTGTAGCACTCTAGATCGGCTCGACCGGGGTAGGACCACGCTCTCACAGAATACCAGCTTAAAATAGTAGCTTAACGCTGCTGTGTTTCGTATGGTGAGTGTAGAGAACCGGACCCCTGATTCTATAAAAAAAGACTGTAAGACATCTTTGTTCTCAAAGGTGACAAGGCACCTGTTACCTTCTTTAACTGAAATTGACTAAAGTTTTCGCGAGCTGTAGTAGTCAATTAACATTATGTGGACAAGCATCGTATGTCACTTAAATTTTATTAAAAAATTGGAATCTATAACATACCTGTAATTATCTTAATTTTGTTATTTTTGAAACGTTACTTACACTAGCATTTTATCCTGTATCATGAATGCAGTATGCATACATAAATTGCACAAGGGTAACCATCCATAACCGGAACAATTATTAGTAGGCCATACAAATAATTATTCCGTGCCGGATTCGCACCCGCGGTCTTTAGCGCTACAACTCATTGCTAAGCCACTGCGCCAAAGAGTTTATACTTACTAGTTTTGCACCGTGTGGTGGCTAAATATCTAAAACAAAAGAAGTTTATGCCGAGAAGTGGATCGATAAAAAGGAAGAAGTTAATTCTCAATAGCCGTATAAAATTACAGTTTTAAATGAGGCCATATAAAGAGAACTCGAGCTATCACTTCAAATTATTTAACCGGTTACAATAAAACTCGGTTGTGTTTTAAATGAAAACTCAAACTACACATTAAGCCTGATTTACGTTTTGCAGCAACTGTATCCAGTTTCACTGGAATCCGAAGTAAGATTGAGAATGTTTCAATATAAGCATATTTTATATTGAATAAGGGTGACAAACGAGCGCACAGTCCACCTGATGTAAGTGGATGCTGTGGCCCATACACATCTACATTTATCCTCAATCAAGACGGAATGCATGGTTTCCAGTAAAAAGAGTTTCCAATTCTCTACACTCACCGTGCGAAGCACAACAGATTAAGCTGCTATTTTACGCTGGTATTCTGTGGTGGTCCTTCCCTGGCCGAGTCGACCCATTCGTGCTACAATCATAATATAGCTGAGGCGTGGCTCTATCAAGTATAGCCACGCTGCAGCTATTTCAATCCGGTGCAGCATCTAGTATCTTGCACTGGATGAGAATTGACTAAGAATTGACTGAGAATCGCCTATATTTCAATCAAGTGACCACGTCGTGCCAGTTGCAAGCCCTTAATCATACAGTGAGTTGAGTGAAGAAAGCTACTGGACACTCAAAAAAACTCATTTTTGCTACGAACATCAACAGAGTAAAAATGACTACATGTAAAACAGCCAAATCCAGTGCCAATGCTAATCCAGCTCTGGAATCTAGTGACACTTCATACTTTATCTATGTAAAAATGGCTTTATACACATATATTGCCGATTTATCGAAGTCGGCCTAGCCCTTTTTAGGTGACAGACTCCTAAACAAAAATACGAAAATTCTAACGACTGCATTGTCATCTGTTACATAAAATCAAAGGTCTTTCCAAAATATTTCTTTGTTAAATTACAAAAACTCATATTGGTACTAGAGCCATGTCTGCTCAGCTAAATGTATGAGGCCATCAAGTGTACATTTACTAAGCTTCTAGTAAAGAACCCCAAATTTCAAAACACCTCTGATTCAGTACACTTCTAAAAATGGAATAAGCTAAAAGTGTAATGTTAACAAGAGCTGAAATTATAAGGCACTTGTTTAAATCGTTCCCTCAATGTAATTGCGAATGACGAGCGATGAAAACAAAGGTATGCCATTAAACTCTCATTTATAAAATGCAAAAATAGCCTTAATGGTTTTCGGTAGTATTAGTGTGGATAAGACTTTTATATGGGTACTTTATAGGATAAGGGTGACACACGAGCACACAGTCCATCTGGCGGTAAGTAGTTGCTGTGGCCCATAGACATCTACATCTTCGATTACAAATCTAAATGCAGATGCGTTGTCACCTGTGAGGACTAAGATGGAATGCCTCGTTTCCATTAAAAACAGGTCTCTGGTTGTCTATACTCACCATACGTAACATAGTAGCGTTAAGCTGCTATTTTACGCTGGTATTCTGTGAGAGTGTACGTTTATGTTCTCTGCTGCATTGCGTCGTTTATTTTGAGATCGTAATTGTAATTACTGCAGATCTTGTGGTATCGAGTTCAAATCCCGCGTCGAGAATCAGTTAATGGAATTTTCTGTTAAGGAAGTCTCAGTAGCAACCCTGATTAAGAAAAATAGAATAGAATAGAGTCATTTTTATTCAATATAGATTATAATACATAATACTTATTGACAGTCATTTTTTACTTTTACCACTGGTTCGCAAAAGCAACACTGTCCTGGGAAGAATCAGGATGTAACCCAGCGGGACTTTTTTTTAAAATCTCAATTAACAATATAATATTTTATACGATTGTTATGAAAACATTTAGAAAGAGCATGGTAACGATCCTCCCGTTCCAAGGGGTTATTATCAGTCATATACTCTTAAATAGTATAATAACCCTTACAAGACAACTTTTGCTTAATAAATACCTTAAACTTTTTGATAGAAAAGTCTGCATTTTTTCTGGGACTTTGTTGTAAAAGCTTACTAACGAGTGCTTATTCCAGAATATTTTAGTTTATTACAGAATGTACATCACTATTTTTTATAAAACTATTTTTGTTTTTGTGTACATAAAATAAGTTCTCGTAACTATATTGAGAGGCCAAAGTTAATATATTTATTTCTTTAAATTTTTCTCTAAGGTATTCTTTCGGACCCACGTTGTAAATTGCTCTTATAGCTCTCTTTTGCAGAAATAGTTTCAATGTCAGTCGCATTACCCCATACCAAGATTCCATATGACATTATGCTATGGAAATAACTTAAACTAATCTACCTCTTTGAACACATGTAAGGCATCTAATCTTTTTTAGAGCATATGCTTCAGAACTAAGTTAGCTAGCTAGTTTAGATATATGAGAGCCCCATTGAAGCTTTGCGTCAACTGTAATATCGAGAAAAATAGTGAATTCAACAACATTCAAGTTAGGGGTATTTTAACACCGTCGTCCACAAGTCTCTCGTTAACAACGTTGTAAAGATCGGGAGTGTGTCGACGAGGGTTGCGTACCTTATACTCAGAATCAGCAAACGGTATTCGCTGAAGGTCATACAGGTTTACGCACCAACCTCGGCACACCCCGATCAGGAGGTGGAGGAAATGTATGAGGATATCTCTAGAGCCATGCATTCCTCCAAAACCCAATATACGGTGTTAATGGGAGACTTCAATGCAAAACTAGGCACAAGAGAGAACGGTGAGCTGAAAGTAGGGAAATTTGGAATAGGGCAACGGAACCCAAGGGGCCAGCAGTTGGCTGACTTCATGGAGAAAGAGGGACTCTTTATGATGAACTCTTTCTTCCAGAAGCGGCCCCACAGGAAGTGGACCTGGTCGAGCCCCGACGGTTCGACAAAAAATGAGATTGACTTCATTATGACGACCAGACGACAACTGTTCAGTGATGTCTCAGTGATCGCGAGGGTGAAAACCGGCAGCGATCACCGAATGGTCAGAGGCACACTGAACCTAAACGTTAAGTTGGAGAGGTCTCGTCTAATGAAGTCAACGCTCCGTCCCCCTCGTGCTCTAATCCAAAGTCCCGAAACCTTTCAGCTCGAGTTACAAAACCGTTTTCAGTGCCTAGAAGACTGCAATGATGTGGACGATTTGAATGACAAGCTCGTGGAAACTGTCCATGCGGTCGGAGCTAAGTTCTGCAAGACCCGCCGCAGAAGAACACAAAAACTCTCCGATCACACTCTTAATCTCATGGCTGTTAGACGGGAGATGAAGCTACATTCTTCAACAGATTTGACAGCATACAGGCAACTGAACAGACAGATCTCCAAATGCATGCGGCGGGACTTACGCAACTTCAATACAGCTCGTATTGAAGAAGCGATCGAGCGGAACCAAGGCTCCAAAGTCTTTGCCAGAGATCTGTCTGACAGAAAGCGCCAACTGTCAAAGCTGAAGACAGAATGTGGCAGCATCGTTTCCGGGGCACCTGAGATTTTGAGTGAGATTGAGAGGTTCTATGGGCAGCTGTACACGTCATCGTTGGAGCCGCACGCAAGTGTGAGCAACGATCCAAGAGCGAGTCTTATCCGACATTATCCCGATGATATCCCGGACGTCAGTCTGAGCGAGATTAGAATGGCTCTCCAGCACCTTAAATACGGCAAGGCCCCAGGCGAGGATGGAATTACAGCGGAGCTTCTGAAAGCGGGTGGAAAACCGGTACTTGAAGTCCTTCAGAAGCTCTTTAATTCCGTCCTCCATGGTGGCATTACACCGGAGGCGTGGAGCAGAAGTGCGGTGGTCTTGTTCTTCAAGAAAGGCGACAACGCTCTCTTGAAGAACTACAGACCGATTTCCCTTCTGAGCCGCGTCTACGTGCTGTTTTCGAGAGTCATTACGAATCGTCTCGCGCGCAGACTTGACGACTTCCAGCCTCCCGAACAAGCCGGTTTCCGAAAAGGCTTTAGCACCATAGACCACATACATACCCTTCGGCAAATTGTACAGAAGTCCGAGGAGTACAATTTGCCACTATGTCTGGCGTATGTGGACTATGAGAAAGCCTTTGATTCCGTCGAAATTTGGGCGGTGCTGCAGTCCCTTCAGCGATGCCAAGTTGACTGTCGGTATATCGAAGTGTTGAAGTGCTTGTACAGTAGGGCTACGATGGCTATCCGAGTACAGAACCAGAGTACGAAACCTATCCAATTGCAGAGAGGTGTAAGACAGGGTGACGTCATATCCCCGAAACTCTTCACCGCTGCATTGGAAGACGTTTTCAAGCTTCTGGACTGGAAAGGATACGGTATCAACATCAATGGCGAGTACATCACTCACCTTCGATTTGCCGACGATATAGTCCTTATGGCAGAATCGCTGGAGGACCTAAGCACTATGCTCATTGACCTCAATAGTGTTTCCCAACGGATAGGTCTTAAGATGAACATGGATAAAACAAAGATCATGTTTAATGTCCATGTCACACCTATGCCGGTAGTTGTTGGGAACACTAAGCTCGAAGTTGTTGACGAGTATGTTTACCTGGGACAAATAGTCCGACTAGGTAAGTCCAACTTCGACCGAGAGGTCAATTGACGGATTCAACTCGGTTGGGCAGCGTTCGGGAAATTACGGCACATCTTCTCGTCAGGTATACCTCAAAACTTGAAAACGAGACTGTACACCCAGTGCGTGTTGCCAGTGATGACATACGGAACTGAGACGTGGTCCTTCACTGCTGGCCGGATGAGGAAGCTCAAGGTCGCTCAGCGAGCTATGGAGAGGGCTATGCTCGGAGTTTCTCTGCGTGATAAACTCAGAAATGAGGATATCCGCAGTAGAACTAGAGTGACCGACATAGCCCAACGGATTAGTAAGCTGAAGTGGCAATGGGCCGGCCATATAGCTCGAAGAACCGACAACCGATGGGGAAGAAAGGTTCTCGAGTGGCAGCCTCGTACCGGCAGGCGAAGTGTAGGGCGTCCCCCCACTAGATGGAGTGACGACCTGGTAAGATATGCAGGAAGTCGATGGATGCAGGTGGCTCAGGACCGTGCTTTGTGGCATTCTTTGGGGGAGGCCTATGTTCAGCAGTGGACTTGTGAAGGGCTGTAATGATGATAATGATGATAACACCGTGCCTCGGAAAGCACGTATAGCAGGCGGTACAGCGCTTGATCTCTCTCTGGTGCTTTTGGATGGTCACATAGGACTATGAAAGTGAGGGAATAGAGAGTGGATAGTCTTCATAAAAACATCGCTGACCAACATTTCTTATTATGGGTTAGTGTTTGACCACAATCCCATCTGGTAGTGAGTGGTGATGAAAGCCTTAACGGTAAATCACACTGTTTTAGCGTAACAAAATTAACTGAACAAAACTGAATAAATGAATCACGCGCGTTTTGTTTAAAAGGCTAATCTTATAATGTAACTCAGTGACTTCTAAATTTATGGCTGCTTTCGTAAAGTGAAGACAAGAATCGCAAGTATGTTATTCTGTGTTATATTACTATTACGGCAAAACCATAAAAATTATAATGTTAAGAACTAAACAGAAGATCCTGTAGCTGGAAGAAGAGCGAGGCAATTTGCGCTGGGATATTATAGTATTAACGTAGTTCCAAGGAGAGCACAGAACACGGTTATCCTCTAATCTTGCAACTACTATCACCATGACTATATCTGTCCAAAGAAGGTGTCATATTGATTAACTCATTAACTTATTAACAACGTATACACGATCGCAATGTATCGATGAGGTTTCTGTACCTTATATCACCATATTTATCAGAATCATTAAGCTGTCTTTATTGAAAGTCATAAAAGTTTACGCAGCAACCTTGATACAATCTGTTTAGCAGGTAAATGGGATATGTGAGCATATTTCATACATCTGTAATGTTAAAACTTATTACACGGTATTGATGGAAGAACTCAATGTACAAGTACAGGCTGTACTGATGGCGATGGTGATAATGTATAAAATATTAAAAGAACTGTACTTGACCTAGTTTAATTTAAGGTAGATAAATTTCTCGTAAATGAGAGTATTAATATTAAATAATATATGGTTCAATATAAACCTGTCTTTTAAAAAATTGAGAGCGTTACAACAATTTCAATGTGTTGTATGCAATTCTGTTTGTTATTATTTTTAGTGCGTTATGGTACAAATTCTGTGAGCATAATAATATGATTAGTTTTTTTATGTTGGCCTCTGTCTTATCCGTCCTATTTAAATCTATCAAAAATATTATTTTGTTACGTGTATTCAAGGCTGCTCTTACTAAAATAGTCTAAGGTAATATATACGTCCCATTGCTGGGCATAAGGTTTCACTAATTTCTGAAAGGTTTTTAATTATTTGTCTTATCCGCACAATTCTCAATTTCAATTTTTCCAGGAGAGCAATCAAGGGTTAATTTTCAGTTGGCTGTCACCTCAGGGCGCCATCTCGACGTTATTGAAGCGGCGAAGGGTTCTGCGGCTCCGTAACGACTCATTTCCTCGTCGAAAAAAGCCATTTTATATGGAAATTTGTTTCGGTCAAATAGTAACCATCTAGAATGAAAAAAGTTTGTTGTAATTACACACGTAAAATTCTACCGAATTGAAATCTTTGAAATAAATTATAAGATATACAGAAATACCAGCCTTTGATATATTTATCTCAAAGTATATACAAATACCAGCCCGCGGCTTTGACCGTTGCCGCCCATGTTCACCTTCATTTTATATTAGCTTTCGCCTGCGACTTTGTCCGTGTAGTATTCGCAAATAGCACTTTTGTTTTTATCTAACACTAAATGGAATCATTTTGAGCAGTACTGTCTACGATTTCTTTTGCATAGTGATGAAATTACTACGTAGGGGATTTAATGCGAAATTCTGGGTGATTATTGAATAATCTATAAAACCAGTATATCTCAAGACCTGTTCATTTTTGGCCATTCATATGAAGGGTCAAATTTGTAGCATTTTAACTTTTTTTTAATTTATTCAAAATATAAAAAAAATACAAAATGATTTTTTTAGCCCTACAGCAGAAACCACACACGGTTTAGTTGCTGTTATTAACTATAAACTATTATCTTATACTAAAATCTATTATTGATAATAATGGTAGATTTATATATTTATTAACTAATCAGCTAATCACAAGTATATTATTAATATGTAAATTTGAGATAATTTAAATATAAACAAATTAGATTAGGCAATTTACAGTAATTATGTTATCATTTAAGATACTATTAACATATTATACTAATTTATAATAATACAAATACACATACCATACTGACCATCTAGTTATTTAATTAGAAACTCTTTTAGTGTTCTTTTAGCTATTGTTACTTTATAATATTTTACTTTATTTAAGATAGTGAGAGGAAGTTCGTTGACTAAAGAGGGGAGCAGGTATTCCCACGTGCGCTTACCATAAATATTTTTGTAAGTAAGCTTAAATGTCGGTAACCTATTAAACTTACGTAGGGTTACAGGTCTACTATATTTTTTTAATTTAATCAACTGTTCCCACTCTTCACACAGGACTGCCAATTTAATTTCTTCATATACATTTAACGTTTTACAATATTTAAATAAGTTTGAATCATCATGTCTGTATAGTTGCTTAACATAGTTAGGAACTATTGCTTTCAAGATTTTAGTTGTATTTTATAAATTTCTTGTATATAAGTTTTAAATGTTCTACCATAGCTACTCAGTCCATAGTTTATTATTGAATTTGCTAATGCCAAATATAAAAGTCTCAACGTTTGATAAGGAATTTTTTCATTGTTAAATTAAAAAGTATTGCTCTTAGTTTGTTACAAAGGTGAATAACATGAGGTCTCCAGTTAAATTTACCATCTATTATTAGGCCTAAATACATATTCTGATCAACCATTTCCAGGGGTTACAGTTGCATTTGGTGTATTGCTGATGCAGACAGTTGTGTTCATGTGCAATGATAGTGGGTTGTGTATCATATTTTATGTAGCTTGAGTGTATATGCATCAGTTTAGTTTTTTGAGTATTGATTACCAGCCCAAGATCATGTGCTGATCACAGCTGATCATAGTTATGTTGCATCAATTCTTGTGCTTTAAATAGGTTGTTATGTGCAGTTATTAGACATGTGTCGTCTACGAACTGGTAAATGGAACAATCTTTAAAGATATTACACATATCATTCACATATAACAAGTATTCGGACGGACCAATAATAGAGCCCTGGGCTGTACCCTGGGAGAAGTAGATATTTTACTACTATATTCACCTGCGACCTTTACTACTGTATGACGGTTTGTGTGATAGTTTTGGAACCAATTCAGAGCCGGACCCTGAATTCCGATTTGTTCTAATTTTGAAAAAAGTATTTTATAATTTAAAACATCAAATGCCTTACTAAAATCAATAAACATAGCAATAACATGTCTCCTCTTATTTAGGTGCAAGTTGATTTCGTTAGTAAATTTTGCAAGTAACTGTGAGGTACTTTTATTTTTTGAAATCCAAAATGTTTACAGTTTATTATTTTATTCTGAACAAGGTATTTGCTTAAAGTATCTTCGATGTACCTCTCAATTATTTTGTCAATGGAAGATAAAATAGTAATTGGTCGGTAATTATTTGGATTGTCGTAGATACCTTTCTTATATATAGGCCTAATAACACCTATTTTTAAAAGGTCGGGATAATTACATGTTTCAATGAACTGATTAATTAAATGAGTAATAATAGGTGTTATTTTGCCTTTAACATGTTTTATGTATTTTGCACTAATATTATCCCAGCCAGCACTTTTATTCTCATTTAATTTGTTTATTATTGTGGATATAGTGTAATGGTTTGCTGTTCCCAATCTAAAACATACATTCGGTTCATAAATATAAATATTGGTTTTAAGAATAGAAGTGCTGCAGAATGTACAGGTTGTTAAATATTTTTTTTGAAATTCTGTAGCAAATTTATTTGATATTAATTTAGCAGGCATTTTGAACTTATTTAAGAAAATTTCGTCTATAGATTTTGTCAATTTACCACATAACTTGTTCACAATATCCCAAACTTTTTCGGTTTTTAAAATTAGCTATTATCTTTTGACTTTTAATAGGTTTTTAAAATTAGCTATTATCTGACTTTTAATATGTTTTTTTTTTATGTAATTAATATATTTGTTAGTTTTATTTCGATACTTATTATACAATATTCTATTTTGCAAGTTTCTTTCATCCTGTTTGCATATAGCTAATAGCTTATTCTTAGTATTACACATTTTTATGGCTCTTTTATTTATCCATACACAATTCCCCCTTCTACTTGTATGTACTTTTGCAGTATATTGACATTTTTTATGAATATAATTGTATTTGTTAGAAATAAAATTTTGCATGTCTTACCAGGTCGTCACTCCATCTCGTGGGGGGTCGACCTATACTTCGCCTACCGGTACGAGGCTGCCACTCTAGAACCTTTCTTCCCCATCGGTTGTCGGTTCTTCGAACTATATGGCCGGCCCACTGCCACTTCAGCTTACTAATCCGTTGGGCTATGTCGATTAGTCTGGTTCTACTGCGGATATCCTCATTTATAAGTTTATCACGCAGAGGAACTCCGAGCATAGCCCTCTCCATAGCTCGCTGAGCGACTTTGAGCTTCCTTATCCGGCCAGCAGTGAACGACCACGTCTCAGTGTCATAAGTCATCACTGGCAACACGCACTGGTTGTACAATTTCGTTTTAAGGTTTTGAGGTATGTCTGACAAGAAGATGTGTCATAGTTTCCCGAACGCTGCCCAGCCGAGTTGAATCCGTCGATTGACCTCTCGGTCGAAGTTAGACTTACCTAGTCGGACTATTTGTCCCAGGTAAACATACTCGTCAACAACTTCGAGCTTAGTGTTCCCAACAACTACCGGCATAGGTGTGACATGGACATTAAACATGATCTTTGTTTTGTCCATGTTCATCTTAAGACCTATCCGTTGGGAGACAGTATTGTTATCTTAAGACCAATCGTCGGCAAATCGACGGTGAGTGATGTACTCGCCATTGATGTTAATACCGTATCCTTTCCAGTCCAGAAGCTTGAAAACAACTTACAATGCAGCGGTGACGAGTTTCGGGAATATAACGTCACCCTGTCTTACACCTTTCTGCAATTGGATAGGTTTCATACTCTGGTTCTGTACTCGGATAGCCATCGTAGCCCTACTGTACAAGCAATTCAGCACTTCGATATACTGACAGTCAACTTTGCACCGCTGAAGGGACTGCAGCACCGCCCAAATTTCGACGGAATCAAAGGCTTTCTCATAGTCCACATACGCCAGACATAGTGGCAAATTGTACTCCTCGGACTTCTGTACAATTTGCCGAAGGGTATGTATGTGGTCTATGGTGCTAAAGCCTTTTCGGAAACCGGCTTGTTCGGGAGGCTGGAAGTCGTCAAGTCTGCGCGCGAGACGATTCGTAATGACTCTCGAAAACAGCACGTACACGCGGCTCAGAAGGGAAATCGGTCTGCAGTTTTTCAAGAGAGCGTTGTCACTTTTCTTGAAGAATAAGACCACCGCACTTCTTCTCCACACCTTAAAGAGCTTCTGAAAGACTTTAAGTACCGGTTTTTCACGCGCTTTCAGAAGCTCAGCTGTAATTCCATCCTCGCCTGGCGCCTTGCCGTTTTTAAGGTGCTGGAGAGCCTTCTCTTCGGAACAGTGTCGGATAAGACTCGCTCTTGGATCGTTACTCACACTTGCGTGTGGCGCCAACGATGACGTGTACAGCTGCCCATAGAACCTATCAATCTCACTCAAAATCTCAGGTGCCCCGGAAACGATGCTGCCACACTCGGTCTTCAGATTTGACAGTTGGCTCTTTCTGGCAGACAGACCTCTGGCAAAGACTTTGGAGCCTTGGTTCCGCTCGATCGCTTTTTCAATACGAGTTGTATTGAAGTTGCGTAAGTCCCGCATGCATTTGGAGATCTGTCTGTTCAGTTGCCTGTATCCTGTCAAATATGTTGATTGAAGAATTTAGCTTCATGTCCCTTCTAATAACCATGAGATTAAGAGTGTGATCGGAGAGTTTTAGTGTTCTTCTGTGGCAGGTCTTGCTGAACTTAGCTCCGACCGCATGGACAGTTTCCACGAGCTTGTCATTCATATCGTCCACTTCATTGCAGTCTTCTAGGCACTGAAAACGGATTCGTAACTCGAGCTGAAACGTTTCGGGACTTTGGAGCAGAGCACGAGGGGGACGGAGCGTTGACTTCATTAGACGAGACCTCTCCAACTTGATGTTTAGGTTCAGTGTGCCTGTTACGGCCTATGGCTGCTTCCACAAAGGTTCAATCCTCTGGGGCCCATTCAGCAGAAGACTTCACGAGCAGACGCAGGTCGGGCCGCATTATGGCCGCGTGGAATTTCCTATCACAATAAACTGTCGTGAAGCGACAATAAAAAAAAAATAAAACCTAACCTAAGTACAACAAAACAACAAAAGTAGAGCCAGAAAAACAATATATTTAAATTTATAAAAAGTATTTACAATTTTATAAAAAAATGATGTGAGGATGATGATGGATGAAGTGAGAATACAATTAGATTATAAAAAAAAAAATAAAGGTGAGAGAATAGGGGAATATAGCGTTGAAGTGGGGCCTAAAAGTCGAAGCGACACACGTTGCGTTTGTAGAAGTAGGTTTCTTAGCAGCGACGGCACGCAGCGCCTGAAGCCAGCACACGCCGTTTGCGCTTGTAGAAGTAGGTTTCTTAGCAGCGACGGCGTGCAGCGCCTGGAGCCAGTACACGCAGCGTCCGGAGCCGGCGCATGTAGCGCCTGGAGAAGTGGCGCGCAACGCTTAGAGCTAGCAGTTGCAGCGCCCAAAGGTAGCGCCGGCGGTAGGTGCACTCGGCGCCTGGAGTAAGTAGTAGTAGTGCCCGGAGTAGTGTGGCCCCCGCGCTTGTAGTAGACTCGAAGCGACTTCCGAGGTAGATGGAGGCTTGTAGGATTCCGGAGTGGCGCGGCCCGAGTTTGAAGAAGGCTTCGCCGAAGACTTCACGTGTAAATGGAGGCTTGCAGGATCCCGGGGCAGTGCGGCTCCGGGATAAGGCCTTTAGGAGATACTTCCAATTCGCGAACTGAAGCGAGACTGCCTTTCTTCACCGATTGTTCGGCTTTTATACCTTTCTAGAGAGAACGGAAAAATTATTTAAATTATACGCAAATTTTTTGTAAATGGTCAAGAGAAAAGAGGATTTATGTGGAATTATCGAAATAGGAATAATAGATCGGTAGCAAATTTGAATATAATTACCATGGAAACGATATAAATAAGAAAGACAAAATATGTCAAATTTTTGTTTTTGGTTTATAATAAGAAAACGGTAAGATTTAAGTGGAAAATGAGATATTATTGATATAGAAAAAAAGGTAGCGCAACTGCCCACACAAAGCTCGAGATTGTAGAATTACGGAAAACTAGCTAAAAGATCGAAAAAAGGTAGACTCCATTGACACCAATTTAAAAGTGCTGATAATGTGAAAATACGAAGTAGAAATGATTTGTTATTGTGTTCTTATGGTTTAAAATCGTTACAGGATCCTATGGAAATAAAGGTGATGTAAAATATCCAGTTTTGAGGTGAATGCAGAAAATCGAAACAGAATGGAAAAATGAATTTAAAATAATGTAAAATGATACGTGAGTAGCATAACACTACATTTTTCCCCCGACCCTGGAAAATTTTTGACTCAGCAAAAATTTTGATATATACATTCTAAAATAAACCATAAAAACACAGCTTTGCAGAAACAGACATCACCAGGCAAAATCAGATATACCATCTCTTACATTCATCATCTGCCATTCAGGTAAGGGTGGAGTTCACATGCAATGACTACCACTCTAAAAGTGTGTTTTCGAAACGACATTAAGGCTTATTTAAGGAGTAGTCATCCGCTCCTGCGTGGAAAAAAAAATAAATTAGTCGAAGAAACACCACTCTTAAAAGTGTGTTTTCGAAAGGACATTCAGGCTTATTTAAGGAGTTGTCATCCGCTCCTGCGTGAAGATAAAGACAAAGAAATCAATCTTAAGCAAGCTTTAGTCGCTATGACTTAAGTAAAGATAAAGAACGGCCAGAGCGGTAGGGCTCAAAGCCAGAGATCAGCAACATCACTAGCGAGATGTGTCTGAAATAATAAGAAGTGAAGATTAACCTACCAAACAAACAAACAAATTAAAAGAAATAATAACAAGGTGAAAATGATGGTGATATTTATACATATATACAAATTAAATGTGATATTTATACATATATACAAATTAGCAGTTAATAAATGTTTAGATATTTATAAATATATACAAATTAACAGTTGTAAATGCTTAGAAAAGTTATGAATCGTCTCGCTTCAGCTTTGAAAAACAATTTTATATAAAGTGTAAAGTTTAAGAAATAAAGATTTAATTGAAAAGTTATACCTCTTTAAATTACCTAGAATAAAAAATATTAGAGTGATGAATGTAAGTGAAGTGTTGAATGTAGGTCTAAATATAATCCAGATAAGTTGAAAAACTAGATGAAGTTTTGTTCTAGAATAAAAATATTAAAGTGATGAATGTAAGTGAAGTGTTAAATGTAGGTCTAAATATAATCTAGATACGTTGAAACACTAGATGAAGTGTTGTTTTAGAATTTGGAAGGTTATCTACAATAAAAATATTAAAGTGATGAATGTAAGTGTTGTGAGAAATGTAGGTCTAAATATAATCCAGATAAGTTGAAACACTAGATGAAGTCTTGTTTTAGAATTTGGAAGGTATGAAAAGGATGAATAAATGAATGATGAATAATGAGTTAAGAACGAAAGGGAGAGCAATTAATTCAAAAGGGAATGGACAAGGCGCAGTAAAGGTGAAGAATTAAGAGAGAAAGAGGACTTTTACGTTGGGCGCCAAATGTCGTGAAGCGACAATAAAAAAAAAATAAAACCTAACCTAAGTACAACAAAACAACAAAAGTAGAGCCAGAAAAACAATATATTTAAATTTATAAAAAGTATTTACAATTTTATAAAAAAATGATGTGAGGATGATGATGGATGAAGTGAGAATACAATTAGATTATAAAAAAAAAATAAAGGTGAGAGAATAGGGGAATATAGCGTTGAAGTGGGGCCTAAAAGTCGAAGCGACACACGTTGCGTTTTAAAAAAAAATAGAACCTAACCTAAGTACAACAAAACAACAAAAGTAGAGCCAGAAAAACAATATATTTAAATTTATAAAAGGTATTTACAATTTTATAAAAAAAAATGATGTGAGGATGATGATGGATGAAGTGAGAATACAATTAGATTATAAAAAAAAATAAAGGTGAGAGAATAGGGGAATATAGCGTTGAAGTGGGGCCTAAAAGTCGAAGCGACACACGTTGCGTTTGTAGAAGTAGGTTTTTTAGCAGCGACGGCGCGCAGCGCCTGGAGCCAGTACACGCAGCGTCCGGAGCCGGCGCACGTAGCGCCTGGAGAAGGGGCGCGCAACGCTTAGAGCCAGCAGTTGCAGCGCCCAAAGGTAGCGCCGGCGGTAGGTGCACTCGGCGCCTGGAGTAAGTAGTCGTAGCGCCCGGAGTAGTGTGGCCCCCGCGCTTGTAGTAGTCTCGAAGCGACTTCCGAGGTAGATGGAGGCTTGTAGGAATCCGGAGTGGTGCGGCTCCGCGTTTGAAGAAGGCTTCGCCGAAGACTTCACGTGTAAATGGAGGCTTGCAGGATCCCGGGGCAGTGCGGCCCCGGGATAAGGCCTTTAGGAGATACTTCCAATTCGCGAACTGAAGCGAGACTGCCTTTCTTCACCGATTGTTCGGCTTTTATACCTTTCTAGAGAGAACGGAAAAATTATTTAAATTATACGCAAATTTTTTGTAAATGGTCAAGAGAAAGGAGGATTTATGTGTAATTATCGAAATAGGAATAACAGGTCGGTAGCAAATTTGAATATAATTTCCATGGAAACGATATAAATAAGAAAGACAAAACATGTCAAATTTTTGTTTTTGGTTTATAATAAGAAAACTATAAGATTTAAGTGTAAAATGAGATATTATTGATATAGGAAAAAAGGTAGCGCAACTGCCCACACAAAGTCCAAGATTGTAGAGTTACGGAAAACTAGCTAAAAGATCGAAAAAAGGTAGACTCCATTGACACCAATTTAAAAGTGCTGATAATGTGAAAATACGAAGTAGAAATGATTTGTTATTGTGTTCTTATGGTTTAAAATCGTTACAGGATCCTATGGAAATAAAGGTGATGTAAAATATCCAGTTTTGAGGTGAATGCAGAAAATCTAAACAGAATGGAAAAATGAATTTAAAATAATGTAAAAAGATACGTAAGTAGTATAACACTACATTTTCCCCCCGACCCTGGAAAATTTTTGACTCAGCAAAAATTTTGATATATACATTCTAAAATAAACCATAAAAACACAGCTTTGTAGAAACAGACATCACCAGGCAAAATCAGATATACCATCTCTTACATTCATCATCTGCCATTCAGGTAAGGGTGGAGTTCACATTCAATGACTACCACTCTAAAAGTGTGTTTTCAAAACGACATTAAGGCTTATTTAAGGAGTAGTCATCCGCTCCTGCGTGGAAAAAAAAATAAATTAGTCGAAGAAACACCACTCTTAAAAGTGTGTTTTCGAAAGGACATTCAGGCTTATTTAAGGAGTTGTCATCCGCTCCTGCGTGAAGATAAAAAAAATTATTAAGGGAGTAATCAGCCGCTCCCAAGTGAAGATAAAGATAAAGAAATCAATCTTAAGCAAGCTTTAGTCGCTATGACTTAAGTAAAGATTAAGAACGGCCAGAGCGGTAGGGCTCAAAGCCAGAGATCAGCAACATCACTAGCGAGATGTGTCTGAAATAATAAGAAGTGAAGATTAACCTACCAAACAAACAAACAAATTAAAAGAAATAATAACAAGGTGAAAATGATGGTGATATTTATACATATATACAAATTAGCAGTTAATAAATGTTTAGATATTTATACATATATACAAGTTAACAGTTGTAAATGCTTAGAAAAGTTATGAATCGTCTCGCTTCAGCTTTGAAAAACAATTTTTATTTAAAGTGTAAAGTTTAAGAAATAAAGATTTAATTAAAAAGTTATACCTCTTTAAGTTACCTAGAATAAAAATATTAGAGTGATGAATGTAAGTGTTGTGTGAAATGTAGGTCTAAATATAATCTAGATAAGTTGAAAAACTAGATGAAGTTTTGTTCTAGAATAAAAATATTAAAGTGATGAATGTAAGTGAAGTGTTAAATGTAGGTCTAAATATAAGCCAGATACGTTGAAACACTAGATGAAGTGTTGTTTTAGAATTTGGAAGGTATGAAAAGGATGAATAAATGAATGATGAATAATGAGTTAAGAACGAAAGGGAGAGCAATTAAATCAAAAGGGAATGGACAAGGCGCAGTAAAGGTGAAGAATTAAGAGAGAAAGAGGACTTTTACGTTGGGCGCCAAATGTCGTGAAGCGACAATTAAAAAAAAATAGAACCTAACCTAAGTACAACAAAACAACAAAAGTAGAGCCAGAAAAACAATATATTTAAATTTATAAAAGGTATTTACAATTTTATAAAAAAAATGATGTGAGGATGATGATGGATGAAGTGAGAATACAATTAGATTATAAAAAAAAATAAAGGTGAGAGAATAGGGGAATATAGCGTTGAAGTGGGGCCTAAAAGTCGAAGCGACACACGTTGCGTTTGTAGAAGTAGGTTTTTTAGCAGCGACGGCGCGCAGCGCCTGGAGCCAGTACACGCAGCGTCCGGAGCCGGCGCACGTAGCGCCTGGAGAAGGGGCGCGCAACGCTTAGAGCCAGCAGTTGCAGCGCCCAAAGGTAGCGCCGGCGGTAGGTGCACTCGGCGCCTGGAGTAAGTAGTCGTAGCGCCCGGAGTAGTGTGGCCCCCGCGCTTGTAGTAGTCTCGAAGCGACTTCCGAGGTAGATGGAGGCTTGTAGGAATCCGGAGTGGTGCGGCTCCGCGTTTGAAGAAGGCTTCGCCGAAGACTTCACGTGTAAATGGAGGCTTGCAGGATCCCGGGGCAGTGCGGCCCCGGGATAAGGCCTTTAGGAGATACTTCCAATTCGCGAACTGAAGCGAGACTGCCTTTCTTCACCGATTGTTCGGCTTTTATACCTTTCTAGAGAGAACGGAAAAATTATTTAAATTATACGCAAATTTTTTGTAAATGGTCAAGAGAAAGGAGGATTTATGTGTAATTATCGAAATAGGAATAACAGGTCGGTAGCAAATTTGAATATAATTTCCATGGAAACGATATAAATAAGAAAGACAAAACATGTCAAATTTTTGTTATTGGTTTATAATAAGAAAACTATAAGATTTAAGTGGAAAATGAGATATTATTGATATAGGAAAAAAGGTAGCGCAACTGCCCACACAAAGTCCAAGATTGTAGAGTTACGGAAAACTAGCTAAAAGATCGAAAAAAGGTAGACTCCATTGACACCAAATTAAAAGTGCTGATAATGTGAAAATACGAAGTAGAAATGATTTGTTATTGTGTTCTTATGGTTTAAAATCGTTACAGGATCCTATGGAAATAAAGGTGATGTAAAATATCCAGTTTTGAGGTGAATGCAGAAAATCTAAACAGAATGGAAAAATGAATTTAAAATAATGTAAAAAGATATGTAAGTAGTATAACACTACATTTTAAATGTCGTGAAGCGACAATTAAAAAAAAATAGAACCTAACCTAAGTACAACAAAACAACAAAAGTAGAGCCAGAAAACAATATATTTACAATTTTATAAAAAAAATGAAATGAGGATGATGATGAATGAAGTGAGAGTACAATTAGATTATAAAAAAAAAAATAAAGGTGAGAGAATAGGGGAATATAGTGTTGTAGTGGGGCCTAAAAGTCGAAGCGACACACGTTGCGTTTGTAGAAGTAGGTTTATTAGCAGCGACGGCACGCAGCGCCTGAAGCCAGCACACGCCGTTTGCGCTTGTAGAAGTAGGTTTCTTAGCAGCGACGGCGCGCAGCGCCTGGAGCCAGTACACGCAGCGTCCGGAGCCGGCGCACGTAGCGCCTGGAGAAGGGGCGCGCAACGCTTAGAGCCAGCAGTTTGCAGCGCCCAAAGGTAGCGCCGGCGGTAGGTGCACTCGGCGCCTGGAGTAAGTAGTAGTAGTGCCCGGAGTAGTGTGGCCCCCGCGCTTGTAGTAGACTCGAAGCGACTTCCGAGGTAGATGGAGGCTTGTAGGATTCCGGAGTGGCGCGGCCCGAGTTTGAAGAAGGCTTCGCCGAAGACTTCACGTGTAAATGGAGGCTTGCAGGATCCCGGGGCAATGCGGCCCCGGGATAAGGCCTTTAGGAGATACTTCTAATTCGCGAACTGAAGCGAGACTGCCTTTCTTCACCGATTGTTCGGCTTTTATACCTTTCTAGAGAGAACGGAAAAATTATTTAAATTATACGCAAATTTTTTGTAAATGGTCAAGAGAAAAGAGGATTTATGTGGAATTATCGAAATAGGAATAATAGATCGGTAGCAAATTTGAATATAGTTACCATGGAAACGATATAAATAAGAAAGACAAAATATGTCAAATTTTTGTTTTTGGTTTATAATAAGAAAACGGTAAGATTTAAGTGGAAAATGAGATATTATTGATATAGGAAAAAAGGTAGCGCAACTGCCCACACAAAGTCCAAGATTGTAGAGTTACGGAAAACTAGCTAAAAGATCGAAAAAAGGTAGACTCCATTGACACCAATTTAAAAGTGCTGATAATGTGAAAATACGAAGTAGAAATGATTTGTTATTGTGTTCTTATGGTTTCAAATCGTTACAGGATCCTATGGAAATAAAGGTGATGTAAAATATCCAGTTTTGAGGTGAATGCAGAAAATCGAAACAGAATGGAAAAATGAATTTAAAATAATGTAAAATGATACGTAAGTAGTATAACACTACATTTCCCTGGAAAATTTTTGACTCAGCAAAAATTTTGATATATACATTCTAAAATAAACCATAAAAACACAGCTTTGCAGAAACAGACATCACCAGGCAAAATCAGATATACCATCTCTTACATTCATCATCTGCCGTTCAGGTAAGGGTGGAGTTCACATTCAATGACTACCACTCTAAAAGTGTGTTTTCAAAACGACATTAAGGCTTATTTAAGGAGTAGTCATCCGCTCCTGCGTGGAAAAAAAAATAAATTAGTCGAAGAAACACCACTCTTAAAAGTGTGTTTTCGAAAGGACATTAAGGCTTATTTAAGGAGTAGTCATCCGCTCCTGCGTGGAAAAAAAAAATTAGTCGAAGAAACACCACTCTTAAAAGTGTGTTTTCGAAAGGACATTCAGGCTTATTTAAGGAGTTGTCATCCGCTCCTGCGTGAAGATAAAGATAAAGAAATCAATCTTAAGCAAGCTTTAGTCGCTATGACTTAAGTAAAGATAAAGAACGGCCAGAGCGGTAGGGCTCAAAGCCAGAGATCAGCAACATCACTAGCGAGATGTGTCTGAAATAATAAGAAGTGAAGATTAACCTACCAAACAAACAAACAAATTAAAAGAAATAATAACAAGGTGAAAATGATGGTGATATTTATACATATATACAAATTAAATGTGATATTTATACATATATACAAATTAACAGTTAATAAATGTTTAGATATTTATACATATATACAAATTAACAGTTAGTAAATGCTTAGAAAAGTTATGAATCGTCTCGCTTCAGCTTTGAAAAACAATAAAGTGTAAAGTTTAAGAAATAAAGATTTAATTGAAAAGTTATACCTCTTTAAGTAACCTAGAATAAAAATATTAGAGTGATGAATGTAAGTGAAGTGTTGAATGTAGGTCTAAATATAGTCTAGATAAGTTGAAACACTAGATGAAGTGTTGTTTTAGAATTTGGAAAGTTATCTAGAATAAAAATATTAAAGTGATGAATGTAAGTGTTGTGTGAAATGTAGGTCTAAATATAATCCAGATACGTTGAAACACTAGATAAAGTGTTGTTTTAGAATTTGGAAGGTATGAAAAGGATGAATAAATGAATGATGAATAATGAACGAAAGGGAGAGCAATTAAATCAAAAGGGAATGGACAAGGCGCAGTAAAGGTGAAGAATTAAGAGAGAAAGAGGACTTTTACGTTGGGCGCCAAATGTCGTGTGCTGGCTTCAGGCGCTGCGTGCCGTCGCTGCTAAGAAACCTACTTCTACAAACGCAACGTGTGTCGCTTCGACTTTTAGGCCCCACTACAACACTATATTCCCCTATTCTCTCACCTTTATTTTTTTTTTATAATCTAATTGTACTCTTTTATTTTTTTTTTATTGTCGCTTCACGACAAAACTTTATGGGAGAAAGCTAGATATTCCTAATTACAATAAACCAGATGGGAGGACGAAGAGAAACACATAGTACTTACCATTATCCGAAGCTAACTTCGCGCCAAGGCTTGGGCAGGCCATGAGTATGTGTAATAGTGTGTGGCAAGTAGTCTACAGTGAGGTGTAAATGAGCATGCTTAGGCGACCAGCAGCGGCCGAGTTCCTGGCTGCTCCAAAATGCTGCATCGCTCGAGCAGGCTTCAGCGCCGGACCACTTCTTTCTTCACTGTCACTACTCAGTCTCTCAGCTTCATTGTACATTTAACTAACTTCAATTCGCCTAATTCCACACTCATCGCAGAATCGAACACGTGATATCCAACACGGCAAGGACAGTAGCACAAAATTCGACATTGAATGTCCCGGATTCCCTTATCACAAATTATAAATTCGGCACCAGAATAACACGTCGCGCCAGAGTCAAAACACGCCTTGTTGACACGCAAACTAATCGAATTATAATGATATCTTGACAATTAACCGGGAGAAGCTCTCAACTAGGAATGCGCGGCTCGAATCCTAGACCGTATATCTACTAGACGCACGTACACTATTCCACACTCTCGCCCGAGTTAAATATCGCACAATTCACATATCTACGTGACGAAGAAGCACGTACTTCATCTAGCTATCCAGATCCACTCCCCGCCTCGTGGCTGGCGGGGCACCGACGTTTTACCTACGCGTTGAGCGACCGCGACAGACTGCCACGCGTTGAGCACGGTTGCCCCACCTCGGCGCTTATCTCACCTACATACCATCGGGTGAGGCACCAGCTCGAACGCAATTGGTTGGCGTTAATCATAACCAAATTTGGGCATAAACAGTGCCTCTAAACTTTCGGTGATCGCTACCAGTTTTCACCCTCGCGCTCACGGAGACATCACTGAACAGTTTTCGTCTGGTCGTCATAATGAAGTCAATCTCATTTTTTGTCGAACCGTCGGGGCTCTACCAGTTCCACTTCCTGTGGGGCCGCTTCTGGAAGAAAGAGTTCATTATAAAGAGTCCCTCTTTCTCCATGAAGTCGGCCAGCTGCTGCCCCCTTGGGTTCCGTTGCCCTATTCAGAATTTCCCTACTTTCAGCTCACCGTTCTCTTTTGTGCCTAGTTTTGCATTGAAGTCTTCCATTAACACCATATATTAGGTTTTGGAGGAATACATGGCTCTAAAGATATCCTCATACATTTCTTCCACCTCCTCATCGGGGTGTGCCGAGGTTGGTGCGTAAACCTGTATGACCTTCAGCGAATACCGTTTGGTGATCCTGAGTATAAGGTACGCAATCCTCGTCGACGCACTATAGAATAAAATAGAATAGAATGGAATACAATGGAATAGAATGGAATAGAATGGAATAGAATGGAATAGAATGGAATAGAATGGGATAGAATGGGATAGAATGGAATAGAATGGAATAGAATGGAATATAATGGAATAGAATGGAATAGAATGAAATAGAATGAAATAGAATGAAATAGAATGGAATAGAATGGAATAGAATAGAATAGAATAGAATAATTTTTTATTCAATATAGATCACATGTGTAATTCTTATTGAATGTCATTTTTTAATTCACCACTGTTTCGAAAAAAAAACAGTCCTGGGAAGAAACAGCAAGAAACCCAGCGGGACTTTTTTTTAAAGCAAATTTTACAATAATTGTTGTACAAACTATATAAGTACAAAATTTATTTAAGAAACAGCTTGTATTAATTTATACTATAATAACCCTTTTTATACAGTTTCAACTAAACAAAACATTTAAAATTGCTAATAGATAGAGCCTGTATACTTTCCGGGATCTTGTTGTAATAGCGTATACATTGCCCCAAGAATGAATTACTGACTCTGTGTAGTCAAGAAACTGGTATCGTTAGCTTGTGTTTGTTTCTAGGGTTTACAGAATGCACATCACTTTTTTTACTAAAACTACCTTTGTTTTTGTGAAAATACATTAAATTTTCGTAAATATACTGAGAGGCCAAAGTTAATATAATTATTTCTTCAAATTTATCTCTAAGAGACTTTCGGTTTTAGGTTGTAAATACACTACCCATACAAATACCCTCTTCTGTACAACAAAAACAGTTTCACTCTTCTCTCACACTCTCTTACTCTCAATATTTACAACGTTGTTAACGACAGACTTGTGGACGATAAATCCGATACCTCCCGGTGATAGAGCAAGTTGCCGGATTCGAGGATTACCGTGTCCTTCCCGTCTCTTCGGACTTCGGATAATCCTATAATATGCCAGCGTAACTTGTCTATCTCTTCTTCCAGCTCCACAATCTTCTCGTCAGTCCTCAGGGTGCGTGCGTTGTATGTTGCCAGGTCGAGTCAGTTTAGGTGGCAACCGAACCTCCACCGGAGATTCTTAGCACCCCCTGCCCCGCCGTTACCATGGTCGCCACCGTAACCAGGAATAGCGGGGCCGCCGGAGACTGGGGGCCGTCTGTTTGTTGCTTTATTCATTGGGGGGTATTTGCCATAGTTGCCACGCTTGGCGAGCGGGTTGGCAACCGCAGTTTTTTTATTGTAATTTTGGCTATCAGGAAGATGCTGCTGCCCATCTCCTGCCTGTTTCCCTTTGTCGCCTTTTACGACACCCACGGGAGGATATGGGGTAGTGGATATTCTTGACCGCCACTACACGGCAAGTGAGTGAGACTAATTATTAACTAAATAAATTGTACTTGAGATAATCTCATAAATAGAATACATACAAACATACACACAAATACACTCGTACTCGTTTCATTTAATCTATTATATTATTATATATAACTTTTACTTATCTTTATTTATATGTATTTTCGTAATTTTTAGTACGCCCCCGTCTATTTTAACTATTGTTTGCATCAATCCTCTACGCAAAGGTTGACTGGAAGAGATCACTTTCAGAGAGTTGTATATATACTTTAGATTATATTTAACTTATTTTGTTTTGTTATTTAGGGGCCAATTCTGGCTAACTAATTTCAAAATTTAGATTTAATTCTAATCGTTATTCAGTATTTTGGTGTACAATAAATAATAAATTAATAAATACACTCACACACATAAATACATACTTATTTTCATTTTGTTTTATTCCTTTATTATATTTAAAGTGTAAAAAAGTGTAATATATATTATAGCAATATATGTATATATTAGAAAATACTAACAACTATGATTTTGATACTGATGGCTATTAGTAAAGTGTATTACGGGTCTTTGAATCTATACTTGGGACTACTATTATTGGGACCAGTCTCCAACGAATGACAAACTTTTGCTAAAATACATAATTTGCGATCATAAAAGTGTTACATCTTACATGTCTTTTGTGGTAAGAAATAAGTAAATAAATATTACAAATACGAGCCTTTGCAGTTTAGGGGCTAAGCGCTCGATGTGAATTTCACAGTACGCGATTCATCCGGGTTCGATACCCGTCGGTAGCAATTAAATTATGAAATGCAATTTTAAGAAATATTTCGAAAACCTGTGAAGCCCACCACCTCGTATTGGGGCAGCTCTGTGGATATTTCCTTGCTCCAAAACCCTCTCTAAAATGACAGGAGACCTGCTTATGGGCTGTAACTTAATACGGGAATTATTATTAGTACTTTTATCGAATAACAGTAACAAACTGGAATACAGTCCAACTAATGGTAAGTAGATGCTGTGACCCAAAGACATCATCTATCCTAGATTAAATATCAAAATGCAGATGCGTTGTCGCTTTTGAGAACTAAGGTGGTATGTCCCGTTTTCAGTAAAAAATTGTTTCCACTTCTATTAACCCACCATACGAAACACATCAGCTGTTATTTCACGCTAGTATTCTGTGAGAAATACGAGAGAGTGAGTTATGTGCTTTTAATATTATAACATTTCTTTAAATATTTCGATAAAAAAGCAAGTATTGTGGGTAAATATTAACATCATAAAATACTCTGCAATATACGAAGTATTTCAACCAATTTTTTGCTCCATCGTAAATATTTTATGGCAAATTTCTTTACGACGTTCCTTGAAAGCGGATAATAGTCGATTTTCACCCCTCATCGCACTGTAATTGTGCTTTATAATTCGCGATCCAATGATTTAACGATTAGGTCTCGTACAACTAGTCCGTTAAATCACGTGGATTTTATTTATTCGGTTATAAAACACACTTTTTAACAATAAAAAGTAAATAACAGCCCAGTGCTGTTTTGTATGGTTAGTTTACTGGAAACAAGGCATTCGTAGTCCTCATTGGTGACAACGCATCTGCATTTTGATTCTTAATCGAGGATAGATGTATGTCTATGAGCCACAGTATCCACTAAATAAATATATTTGCCATAAAATATTACCTTAACCATCACGTTTGCAAGACGGTTTGAAGATAGCAGTATCAGAAATTTTACCTTTTACTCAAACATCATTTATCGAAACCGTAATACTTTTAGGCGTATCCCAAATGCACATCTACGATAGATATAGAAAAAATGGTGATGTTCTGTTGTGCTCTACTGTGGTCCGTGTGGTTTTTGATGAGAACCAGAAACCCATCTCTGTTCTGAGGATTGTTGGATAAGATGGATAAAATGAAATTAATGGATTACTTATATTATTAAAATGTATCTTTTTCCATGAGGTTGACTCTGTCATTCTTGATAATCCTTAAACATCATCATCATTTTATGCAGAAATGTTACAAAGGACGCTATCTGCTTCCATCGACTCCCTGAATCTCTTACCAGATCGTCACTTTTTGTATTGGGGGGCCGCTCTGCATTTTGTTTACTCTGAGGCTGCCACTCGATACTTCCCCAACGATTGTCGTTTATTTTGTGGATAATCTATTGGCGATTATTTATGTGACAACGACATGTAGTTCATCTGATGGAAAGTGTGAAAATCATCAACTGCGACACCAGGGAAATTGCAGGTGCGTTGCGGGCCTTTATGAAAGGAGTTAACTCATTTCTTAAAACTCCATAAGTTGCGTCGGTCATCGTTACCCTTAGTTATTTAAAGTAAAACCTAAATAAACCTATCTTTATAAGGATTAATGTAAAATTCTAATACTATATGATACAAAGTAAATCTTTCAAAGAATGTAAAACTCAGTTAAGATTTACTTGAAATCAAGTGAGAAGTAGTCACTCAAAATTAAGCCTTCCTGAGTGACAGCGGCGCTTAACAAGATTTGCAAGATTTCCCCTTCCTTTAGTTGTACACATATATTATTATTTTGTTATAACTTCCCACTATAGCTGTAATATCAAACGAGACTTTCGCACACCTTTAGTGCCATGGGTGTCATAAAAAAGTCAATGCAATATGCCTGAAAGACTAACGACAAACTGTCAAGAGTGTGAAAGTCTGGATCTCATAATCGTGACAATTGAGACAAATCCTCCTTTTAATGGAAAAGGCTCATAACCAGCAGTCGACTCTTACTGTTTGGTGAAGTAGAAGAAGAAGAAGATCTTACACGCAAAGATTCTTACTTGTTTCTCTCTATGCTCTTGAGTGTGAAATATGTGCCATTCTTTCCACTTGATACCAAACTCTTTAAATAAAAGAAGTAAGAAGAAAAAGAAGAAAGAACAAATGTAAGCAAGAAAACAGATTGAAGACAAAACGATCGAAAAGAGAAAAATAACGACATATTTTTTGTACCAATACGCAACAAACCATTAAAACTTAATATTCAGTGGGACATCAGCACGTACAAACAAGCAACATATAAAAAAATCATGAGCAAAAATTTTATTCTTTGTTTAGTTTGGCGAAGGTCGCATGCGTCCGTAGGCTTTGACCGCCCAATATTAGGCCACCCTACACGCGTCCTCCGGGTGCTGAAAAAGCAACAATGCCGAAAGGACAACGGCTCCTCTTGGTTAAGTAGCGGCGTGAGATATACAATCCACTAGTTTCGCACCATGATGCAACGAAGAAAAGAAATGGCCCCTAGTTACCGGTGTCCCTATAATTTGGCAGGGGAGCGAAGAATCTAAAGGAGGAAAAAAGAGCCCTAACGGTATGGATGGAAGTTGAATCAAAGAAGAGAGCATGGCTAGATTTATTAGCAATCAAGGCTGGTGATTCTGGCGGTATGAATGATGATATTGAAAGAAAAAGACAGTCTTTAGACATCTAAATAAGAAAGTAAAAGAAAGAAAGTGTAAAAGAAGTAGTTGAAAGAAAAAAGCAAGAAAGAACGGATAAGAATAATAGAAAAATATCGGATAACTTCCTGGCAAATATTAAAATGTTCTGCAAACTCGTAAGAACTGCCAAAACTTCGAAACTTCAAAACATCGTAGAATGAATGTTATATTAGACCAAAATGGCCGTACTCTGAATAACGAAGTTTCGAGTTTAAAACCATGGGAGGAACACTATGAAAGCGTTTTTATGAGTGATGAGACGTTTGAATTAAATGAAATAGAAATTCTGAAAGAATAGGATAGGGAGATAAGTATAGATGAAATAATAAGAGCAATAAAAAGCATAAAAGCAAGTAAGGCAGCCAGGTATGAAAGAGTATCACTCGAAATGCTAATAACTGGAGAGGGTGTGGTTGCAGGTATGCTGTACATGTTGTTTAATTTATTTTGGGAACTTAAACGAGTACCGGGAGACTAGTGTAAAGCCGTGATTGTCCCAATATATAAAGCAAAAAAAAATCGCAGAAGGACTGTAAAACCTACCGTGGTATCTGCCTTTTTAGCATTGTGGGAAAACTATATGCTGAGGTACTAATTTTATTATTACGTATTACGGTCGGGCGTGATTGTAGACATAAAATTAAACCAACCCAACCACGCTCTGCTACCAAAAATGTTACGGCCTACAGCTGCCCCTGCAAAGGACGAATATCCCGGGGCCCATGAGCGGAAGATTCAACGAGCAGCCGCAGGTCGGGCCACAAATGGCCACATGGAAAAATGTCCTATCATACTAAACTATATGGGAGAATGCTAGGAAAATATAGTACGTACCTGTTTCCGACTCTAAGATCGCCCCAAGACTCGGTCAGGCCGTAAGTGGGTGTTAGGTGCATGGCAATTAGTGTTCAGTGATGTGTATGTGTGTGAGACCTCGACCAGCTTAGGTGACCAGCAGCGGCCGAGTTCCAGGCTGCCCCACAATGCTGCATCACTCCAGCAGGCTCCACCGCTGGACCATTTCTTTTTTCCTGTCACTATTTCAGTCTATTAACTTCATTGTACATTTAACTAACTTAAACTAGCCTAATTCCACATTCATCGTAGAATCGAACACGTGATACCCGACACAGTAATGGACAGTAGTTCAAAGTTCAACACTCAATGTCCCGGATTCACTTATCGCCAAATTATAAATAGGGAACTAACGCGATCTCTTCATGAGTCCCACGGTTCAGCGTTAAACACAACTAAGTTCCTTCGTTCGACATCAAACACCACGCCGCGATAAGAATTCAAAATACGCTTCATTGACACGTAAAACTAACAAACCAGCCAACACACAAAAAAGGGTACTTAACGCGACGGCACAATTACAATGATTTCCAAACAATCAACCGGGCGACGCTCTCGAACAAGGAATCCGCGGTTAGAATCCAAGACCGTATATCTACTCGGCGCGCGCGTGCGAAATTCCGCGTCACCCGTGCAAGTTAAATATTGCAAAATTCACTTCAAACGCAATCACTATATATTTGGCACAATTACTTTCAAAGAAGTTACTTTAATCAGTCAAACACAATAAAAGCCTCTTGTCAAGAACTTAAACCCTAGACAACCTAATCCGAGGCGGTTTTCACGAAACACAATTCCGTAGCGAAGTAACACACACTAAATCTAACCATCTGGACCCTACACCGGTCGCGTGCACTTCGGCAGCGATAACCGAGATACGCGGATTAAAGATGCTACTCGTCTTCGCCCACGCGTCGAGTCACTGCAAGCCGCACACGGCCACCCCACCTGGCGGCGTTTACCTCATCTATATACCATCGAGTGACGCGCCAGCTCGAACGCGATTGAGTGCCGTCTCAAAATGACCATTTTTGGCCTAAACAGGCGGTGTAGGAATATTTACTACACCATATCATCCCGTGGTTGTAGTAAGAAGTGACAGAGAGAAACAAATCAGGATATGGGCCGCAGCGTCTTCATGAAAACTACTCAATTAAAATGCGATTACCAATCCCCTTGCCAAGCGTGGCAATTATGGCAAATATCTCCCCTATGAGAACGCGAAAATTATTGAGTTAAAAATACCACAAAAACTTAGCTGAGGCTATTAATGTATCCCAACAATAAGGAACATAATATAGACAACCGAATAGATACTAAAGTATCTATGCATTGCCATATATCATATAACAACAAGTATTACGTTAAAATAACACCGACTACATCATTATCATTATCAGCCTCTGTAAATCCACTGCCTGACATGAGGCTGATCCATCATAAAGAGTATTTGCCTTGATCGTCGTTCTTGGCAGTCGGATTGACGATCAGAATTAGTTTTTTTTAAAAAAAAAAAAAAACGTTTCCCCCACACTAGGATTTTCTTCTGTATCGTGGAGCAAGTTTACAAACATAAATGGTACGAGGACAAACATCCAGACCCGGAACAATTATTTGTAGGCCATACAAATTTATCTTGTTCCGTGCGGGATTCGAACCCGCGGCCCCAGCGCAACAACTCATTGCTAAGCCACTGCACCACGGAGCCGTCAAATACCACTGAGATGCTCACATTTGGTACTATTTTCCGTTGCACCTCTAAGTAATTAACGCCTAGCGTAAACAACATGGTTATACAACCATCAATTGGAAGTCATAAAATATTTTTAGAATATTACATATTCGCCTCTACTACACCTATGGGACAACTTGGGGTAAAGGGTTCTCTTAAACTTACATGTCTCTTATTTATTGTTGGGATATTGACATTAAATTTTACGTGGTAGAACTATCCTGAAGCTATATTATGGTTGTAGCACGAATGGGTCGGATTGACTGAAGACAGACCACGCTCTCATAGAATACCAGAGTAATAGCAGCTTACCGCTGCTAAGTTTCGTATGATGAGCGTAGAGAACTAGAAACCTTTTTTACTGGAAACGAGGCATACCATCTAAGTCATTAGGGGTCACGACAAATTTACAATTTGATCCTGAATCAAGGATATATGTTAATGACTATGGGCCACAGCATCCACTTACCATCAGGTGGACTGTGTATCTCCGCAGTAAGGACTTGTTGAAGCGATGGCGTAGCTTTTGACTTTCCAAAATTGTTTTGTAAAAGCGTATTTTGAATATAATATTTATTTATTTTTTAATCTTTATTAAAACCTTAATAACTAGGGTAACAAAGGGTGGACTTGATGGCAATATTTTACTTCAACTTCGACTTTGATTTTAATTTTTTAGAAATAACTGATATTTGTATTACTGTTTCTTATGAATCCTAATTCAATAATGATATGTAAAGTATTATGTTATCCATCTGTCACTTTTATTTCAAGGTATGGTTGTTATAGTCCTTGCAAAACTCTCTGCTCTATTTATGACTATTATATTTTAATAAGTAAATTTTGCATGCTAGTTTGGTGATATAAAATATAATAAATCATTATCATTATCGTCATTATCACCACCATTATCTTTAAAGCCACCGAAACCCGGCGAAGCTCACACAAATAGTAAACATCAAAAAAAATTATGTTAACCAGTTTTGTTCCAACAACTTAATTTTGAAAAGTGCTTTACATATTGGGCCCCGTGGAATATAAAATACATATTGATCACGGGGATGTACCGATGAGTTGGAAATTTATATCATCGAGAGCAATAATATATGCATGAAAATTTTATTTATATTGGCGAGTTGGAAATTTCTATCAGCGAGAGCACGGAGGTAAATTATTTAACAAATTTCTTCATACTAAGTTAGACACGACACGGTGAATTGCTCTTCGTTCCTTCTTATAATGCCCATAGTTTATTTTGCACAAAGCTCTCTTGGTGGTGAGTGATGGTATTTGGTGGTGAGCACTTACTATGTTTTTATAGTAGTGTGTACGTCTAACCTCAATTAATAAACAAAATTTTAAAATCTAAGAGTATGACAACGAGGCATAATAGCCTCGTTTTCATACTGTACGTGGAATCGCCATGCTGCTAATATATTAGTAGTATAGTTGTAGCACGAATGGGTCGGCTCGACCGGGGAAGGATAGCACTCTCACAGAATACGAGCATAAAATAGCAGCTTAACGCTGCAGTGTTTCGTGTGGTGAGTGTAGAGAACCGGAGACCCTTTTTACTGGAAATGAGGCAATCCATCTTAGTCCTCATGGGTGTCAACGCATCTGAATTTTGTTTGGTGTACTTAGTTGACTATGGGCCGCAGCAACCACTTAACACCATGTGAACTGTGTGCTGGTTTGTCACCCTTATCATAAAAAAAACCATTTAAAAAGGTCTACAGTTTTCTTTATTCAATGTATGAAACACTGCTATTTTATGCTTGTTTTCTGTGTTAACCAACACAAATCACCACACCTGTGAGTTCCACAAGAGGTGACGGAGTGTAATGAAACAGAAGATGGCAACAGCATCTTCCTGATAAGAACTTTAAAATAATAAAAAACTGCAGTTGCAAATATCTCCTCTATGAGATACCCTACAAGGCTGGCCTATGTTTAGCAGTGGACTTTTGGTGACTATAACGAATGAATAAATAATTTATATAGTACAACATAATATTTACCTTTTAAAATGAACTCTGCATATCCGTGTGTAGTTTAAAGTTATCGTGTAAGGCAATTTGTCTCCTTCGTGCATTAAAATATACACAAGCGTTAAACTAAAGCAGATACTAAAGTAAATTTCCCTGGAGTATTCCTACAACCATGTTTAAAACGGCTCAATCTCTCGGCGGCTTTAAGTTTTACTCACATTAAGTTTTGGTGACTAGAAAATATAATATATTATTAGTAATAATATGTACAAATTTTGTATTATTAAAATTGCCTGCTTTAATAATAAAGCGAGCCCCAATGTGAAAATGTTGAAAATTATAATATTTTAACGCAACTTAAAAAAAAAACTTGTGTGTGTACTTGATCGCATCCAGCGCAGAGTGGCTCGAATCGTCAACGATTGTGTCCTTTTCGATCGGCTCGATTCACTGGCGCTGCGAAGAGATGATTCATCCCTTTGCATTTTCTTTCGCATCTACAACAGGAAGTGCTCTGAGGAATTGTTCAGATTAATCCCAGCCGCCTAATTTCACGAAAGTACATCGTGGCAAAACTCCCGATATCGTCCACACCACTGGATGCTTGGCATTGCACCACTGTACGTTTCACTAGGAGGTTTCTTCCGCGTGTGGAATAGCTTACCACCGGCAATTATTCCGGACCGATTAAATTAGGGACCTTCAATTAAAGAGCTTGCTCCTTTCTAAAAGGCCGGCAACGCACCTTCAATTTCCCTGGTGTAGCAGTTGTTCATCGATGGCGGTAGTCTCTTAGCATCAGGCGAGCCGTATGCTCATTTGCCTCCTCCTATAAAAAAATATATTGTTAACTGTTTTTAAAGAAACGAGGTTAATAAACACGCTAATGATTAATGTTTATTGTGTATTAGACCATAAGAATAAATCCTCAGGGTTACTCTTGGAAAGCATGCACTATTCAGAAGATTACGGTTCCGTAAAGTGCCTTGCGGAGTTGTATTATGTGTGATATAAATTCACGTGAGCTCGTACTGTTGGCAGAGTTCCATAAAACCATTTGAGGGAATTAAAAAAGTAAATGTAGTTATTTAAAGTTAGTATGTTACGTTAAATGTTGTCAATTTTTTTAAAAACCTAACCTAACCTAACCTAAGAAGACACAAAAAATGTTGTCTAAAACAATTTTTAGCAAAATCAGTACAGTTTTTGGCAGTGACAAAATATTTTGTGTAAATGTTATTTCTTTTTATTTATTTATTTAGAAAACCAACAGCTTTTAAAAAAAAGATTACATCAGATTGAGTTATCTTAACATAAGCTTCATTACTGGTTTTCCTATGTTATCTATACATAATTAAAAAGAAAGAGCGACGCTTCTCGGTACCAAAGTATTAAGCAAAATAAATAATATTACACTGTACATACAACATGTGTGTGTGTGTGTGTGTGTGTGCGTGCGTGTGCGTGTGTGTGTGCGTGCGTGTGTGTGTGTGTGTGTGTGCGTGCGTGCGTGTGTGTTTGTGTGTGTGTGTGTTTGTTCAATACAATTAATACAAAGAATTCAATACAATCATAAATAACTATTAAAAATTTTGAACACTTGTATATCTGAGAATACTGTTATTACTATTACACATAAAAAAAATCTCGATACAAATAATGGTATACTAACCTCTATTAATGACATTCCAACAAAAATATTTTTTAACTTATCTATTGTTTACGTGGTACAAACATGCTGCAAATGCATTTTGGATGCAGCATGAATGGTTCATGCTGCAACCACACAAAATACTAGGAGTTAAATAGCTTAATGCTGTTGTGTTTCTTATGGTGAGTGTATAGAACCGGAGAAACTTTTTACTGGAAAGGGTTTCATTCCATCTTAGTTTTATGCGGTGACAATGCAACTGCATTTTGACTCTATCGAGGATAGTGCTGTTATCCTTGGGAACCGCATTTATTACCATTAGGTGGACTGTGTGCTCGTTTGTCACCCATAATCTATTGTATTTGTATATTGAATACGTAACAAGGTTGTTTTTATTTTCTTACTCAACTTATTTTTAGGTAACGAAACAGCTCATTTAGTTCACTCACCTAAAAATCATGTTTTTAATTGGTTGGTTACAAGCGTGTGTCATGGTGCTTCTCTTTTTTTCTGTGCAGTCCTACAGTACAAAGAAATAAATCGTTGTCAACGTCTTAAGCAAATATCCATGACTGATTTCACGGCTCCGTGACGCAGTGACCTAGCAATGAGTTGCGCTAAGGGCTGCGGGTTCAAATCCCTCACGGAACAAGTATTTGTATGGCCTACGAATAATTGTTCCTGATCTGGATGTTCGTCCTTGTAAAACGTTTTATTGAAAAAAAAAACTCTATTTTATAATCACTGAAAAGCAGCTTTGTGAACAACCGCAACTTATGCTGAGTGATGATCATTTTTGGTATGACTTACGACGTATAAAGACATTTTTTATATTTATAATTTATCTCGTACCAGTGAGCGAGGGCTTCCCCCCACTAGATTGAGTGACGACCGTGTTTGGTGGCATTGCTTAGGGGAGGCCTATGTTCAGCAGTGCATTTGTGAATGGTGTAAATGATGAGTCTATTATATATGTCTATTTTTAAGGAAAAGGAAGCAAACGAGCATTCGATTTACCTTATGGTAAGTATTTACCGTACCGTCACACATGAGTATCTGCAACACCACGAGAAATGCAGATGTGCTGTGTTGTTTACGTCAATGGTTTAATGGTTCCTTTTCTTTAATTATACGTAAGCGGATTCACGATAATTTTGGACCCAGCTGCGACAATGTATGACCTGCCAATATTTTTTTCAGTGTGTGTTTGTGAATGTACAATTTATGTCTTATCATTGTTAAAGACCCTCCGAAACAACAGGAAATAATTTATGTAGGATGTAAAGTGTACAAAAAGAAAAAGACTTTATTGTGAATGACGATTAATATAACACAAAAAAAATACGTGACATGTAGGATAATGTCTTAGTAGTTCATTCAAGCGGCAGCATAATGATAACGTCTTGATGCTACAGAGTAATGAAAGTCAGAGATTTTGCGATAACTTACCGCCTAAGGAATAGTACATCTGTTAATAGTTTAAATAATGGTTTGAAGTGATTTTTTTTGTAAAAGTGGTGTGATTTCGTGTATTAATTTGGTGCATGTGAACTATTCTTGGAAAGAATTAAAACAAATGATCCGATGGCGCTGTGAACCTCAAAATAATGTGTTTGTTTAGGCGCCTTGAGATGCTATCGTGATCAACTCTCTGCTGGCTCATGCTACGTTCAAAATCTTCGAAAAACTTTACAATATGACGTATTAAACATATATTTTGAACAAATTATTTTATAGAATAATTTATTATTATACTTGACAAAAGTACAACAATACGAGTCCATTACATAAGATAGATAATAAATGTAGGACAAAAGACATTTGATTTTTTTTCGTCCAGTGTTTGAAAGTAATCCCAACCAGGAATTAAGAAGAAACGTACAATACCGGTAAGAAATCAGTATTTAGCGGCTCTGGTACATACTAGAACCAGAATCAAAATAAAAATCCGAATGGATCGTGGAAAGTCACCTTTTATTTTATCAAGTAAACCAAGTAACAGTTTAATTGGTCCTACTGAGACATGATCATAAACTGATATTTTCGGTAAAAAAGTCGGCTTCCCCCATTGACTTGTAACCTGAAAAACGTTGGTAATTTGGAACCGGTGTAGTAAAACTGATACCGTAACCGAAACCAGAAATGGAATCGAATCAGGTTATTACCCATTTTAGAACCTACATAAAGTACCTACCGTACAAAAAATAGTTTTCGACCACAGTATCCACTTACCATCAGGTAGACTATATTATGCTCGTTTGTCACTCTTTTTTTGAAGTCGGATAAAAATACGCATTCATTAGTCTTAGACTATTTGTGATAATAACCAGGAAAAAAGAAGAAAACGTAGCAATATACCAATAGCACATTTTACGTTTATTCACGCATATATATATATATATATATATATATATATATATATATATATATATATATGTGTGTGTTCCTCAGGGTTCCATTCTCTCCGCAACTTTCTTCCTGCTGCATATTAATGATCTACTTATGCCCAGTATCTATGGGTATGCAGACAATAGCATACTTGTGGAGAGATACCAACCATGTCCTCGGGCCAGTCGCGATCAAATCCAGTTCGAAAGAGAAGCTATGGTAGAGCGTGTGAATCTCACACTACAGACAGTCTCCGAATGTCGATGCCAATCTTGTGATATTCAACGCCTTCAAAACACAAGCGTGTCTCTTCACTGCAAATTGGAGCCAGCTCTCCTTTGCTCCTTCTTTCTGAAATGTATCACTGGAATATACCGACAGCCTTCAGTTGTTAGGATTTGAGATATCCTCAAATCTGAACTTCGGGCGGTTCATTGGGTCCAAGGCCATAGCAGCTGCGAGCAAGCTGGGAGTTCTTGAAAAGGTACGGCGATACTTCACGCCGGGATAGCTGCTTACTTCATATAAAGCGCAAGTCCGGTCGTGCATGGAGTATTGCTGCCATATATAGGATGGTGCTGCAAAATGCCACCTAACAGCTTTGGACTCAAAGGAAAGGCGTGCTAAGAGGCTTATTGGTGACTCGAATTTTGTTAAAACCAATATCAGCCTCGAACACAGACGCAAAGTAGATAGCCTTTCGGTTTTCTACAGGATGTATTTCGAAGAGTGTGCGCAGGAATTGCATAATTTAATTTTTCCCTCTCCCTTCCACCATCGGACAACCAGACGTTCTGCCAGTCTCCATCATTTTATTGTTGACTTACCATGCATTTGAACCAAACAGTTCCCCACGTCGTTCATCATGCGTACAGCAAAGGAGTGGAATAAGTTGCCAGCATCTGTCTTTCCATCCGATTACAGTGTGGATGTCTTCAAGGCAAGAGTGAATAGGCTTTACTTAAGTCAGTGCGCTTCACCATCTTAGGCTACATCACCACTTACTATCAGGTGGGTCGTAGATAAGCGCTGGCTTAGTAGAATATAAAAAAATATGTACTCCTCCCCATAAATATCTAATAAGGAGTCATAGTCGACAAGCTTGAGAGAAGGGTTGGCAAAGATAGTTTTTTTTTTTTCAATTGTTATTAGGAAGACTCTAACTCGCTGCTGACAATATTTTTTATAGAATAAGGGTGAATTATGGGCACATATTCAACCAGATGCAAATGGTAAATGTTAAATACCATAGATACACCCTGAGGACTAAGATGGAATTCCTCATTCCAATTTATATCTCCAGTGGTCTACATTCCTCGTATAGTGAAACAAAGCAGCATTAAGCTATTTAACGCTGGTATTTTGCGAAAGGACTATACTCTGAGTTTCTCGGCGTGATAAACTTAGAAATGAGGATATCCGCAGTAGAACAATAGTTACTGACATAGCCCAAAGGATTAGTAAGCTGAAGTGGCAATGGGCCGGTCATATAGCTCGAAGAACCGACAACCGATGGGGAAAAAAGGTTCTCGAGTAGCAGCCTTGTATCGGCGGACTAAGTGTAGGGCGTCCCCCCACTAGATGGAGTGACAACCTGGTAAGACATGCAGGAAGTCGATGGATGAAGGTGGCTCAAGACCGTGCTTTGTGGCATTCCTTGGGGGAGGCTATGTTCATCAGTGGATTTGTGCAGGGCTGTAATGATGATTCTGTGAAAGCGTGGACCCTCTCCATTCGAAACGACCCATTTGTGCTGCAGCAAGTATAGCTAGCATAGCTGAAGCGTACATTTTCCGGTTTGTTTCTTCTGTAGCCTTTTACGACACGACAGTATGGGCTAATGGATATGCTTGCACCGTCAATATACAGACATTATTAAACATTTTTGAGTGTTAACCGTATTATTTTCAAAAGACCTTTATTTCATAGCATCATAATACGAACGTTAACATTATCAAAACGAAATGTTGAAAGTTGTTTTTAAAAACATAGCGAACACCGGTTTCATTTGAACAGACCATTCCAAACAAAGAGCGAATGAACGAAACAACGGCTAAGAGGACAAAGGCCCGTAGTGACAATAGACCGATGTGCAAAGGAGCAAAAAATTTATCACGTTCGTAATTAGTGACGGGAACAAAAAAAAAACTGTAAGAGTTGCTTATATTTACCGCATATTTGTAATGTTTTTTTTTTTAATTATATGTTTCGGACATATCATTTTTAATGAATGTATTAAGAATCTAGTTGTTTATAAAAGTCGAGTGTGCTATTTAATTTCACTCGTCATCATCATTAGAATCTATTACAACTGCTTAACATAGGCTTCCTCTAAGGAACACCACAAATCACTCAATATTATTAATTTAATTCGTTATACACTTAAGTACAATAGACCATTTAGATATACATCATTTACCGTTGTCATTACGGCCTATCAAAAGTCCACTTCTGAACATCCTCTATAGGATCTATCATGTTAGCCTCCCACATAGGTTGCCATAGTCGTCACGCAGGGCAGGCGGATTGGCAACCACATTTTTTTTATAAATTATTTTGAAGATGCTGCTGCCCATCTCCTGGTTGGTTCCCTCTGTCGCCTTTTACGACACCCACGACCCACTACATAGTATATAGTTCAATAGTACAATGTATTTTTCCACAGAATTTTTGGAAATCCTTTTCCTCAGCTTGCAACAAATAATTGCCAGGCATTCCATGGCAATGGACGATGGATAGACGGCTTCATTATAGATATATGATATCTATCCTTTGATATCTGGTGATGATGCTCAAGTCTGAGGAAAATTATTAAAAAGTGAACCCTGGTTTCAGGCAGATAAAGCAATATTGCGGTTTAATAAATGTAACTACTTCTACTTTAAAAGTATAAAAGACAGGAGTCACGATTGCAGTACTACACATCTCGCAACTTTGATGCAACTTCCCGTCGCCGGTCTGAATATTTTATGTCTGGCGGAAACATTAACACTTTATCTAAGGTTATCTTATTAACGGTTTGAGATAAGTGTTGATTTTTTTAAATATTTAAGAATTTTCAGCGTCGTTTGCTTGATTTTAAGTTAAGGCAGTTTTCACAAATCATCAGTTTCAATGGTTATTATTTTTAATTTGAAGTATTGCTCAACCGTGTATTAGCGGTGTTAGAATATCCCCTATCCCATATCGTCCCGTGGTTGTATTAAGAGGTATTAGAGGGAAATACATATAAACCAGGAGATGGGCAGCGGCGTATCAACTAGAAAAGATGACTGCGGCTACCCGTCTGTCAAATGTAACAACTATGATAAATAATCCCCTTATACGACACTATGAGATTTATTTTCAGCAGTGCACTTTGATAGGCTATTATAATGAACGTTGCTTATACCAATGTCGTAGAGTAGAGACTGCACTTGGTAAACACAGTGTAAGACACCCCCTGGCTGGATAGAGTGATGTTCTGTGATGCTGAAGATCAGCCTAAGTGGCGCACATTAAATTTACTTTAAAGCACCTTTGTTTTTTGCTAATTTTGCCGTATTCCATGCGCCATCTGTTATTTTTCGTTTAAATTTTAGTTACATCAATATGAGTTATAAAATAAGTCGGTATAAAATTTGCGTTATCAATTAAATCAGCCGGACATGCAAATATTCTAAAAAAATATACCATAAAAAATAAAACATGTAACTTTTAATGAAACAACAGACTTGATGAGACAGAGCTATTTTCATTTACGACAATAAAGAAAATGTGAGATTACCTGTGATTATGAGAGGTGATTCATATTATAAAAATTCCTGAGACCTTATCACTGGAAACAAGGTATTCCATCTTAGTCCTCAGAGTTTATGCCGCATCTGCATTTTGATTCATAATTGAGGATAGATAAAGATGTCTATGGGCCACAACATTTATTTACCATCAGGTGGACTGTACTCATTTGTCAGCCTGATACAACAAAAAATGTTTATGAGCCTCTGTAATCTCTTATCATATTATGCTTATTTACTTTAAAAATCGACCTAATTACAATCTGTTTGGCAACTAAAGAGGACTTAATATGGAACTTCTATAAGCACCTTGTGAGTGCTACGTAACGTAAGTACTTAACGTGTTGTTATGGAAAACAAAACGTATTTCAGTATAGAAACAAGGAAAACGGTCAGTTTGAGAGTTGCCTCATATGTTTCTATAAGTTGAAATAGGTTGATAGATGGCTACTAGGTTGCGCGTATGTCGCAATTGATATAATTTATTATTCGGAAAGTAGTTTAAAGATGCTTTGTTTAAGTGACAACTTAGATTACACGTGGATGTTAGAAGAGGCAACAGAAGAAAACGAACGAGGAGATGCGCAGCATCGTCTTTCTAATAACAAATAAAAAGTAAAATAAAACTGCTGTTGTACACCTGCTAAGCGTGGTAACTACTTCAAATATCCTCCCTATGAGGCCAATCTATGGGAGGCCTTTGTACAGCAGTGGACTTTTGATAGACTGCAATTATTGAATGAAAACCATACCATTTTTCTTTTATCATAAAAATTTATAACATTTTACTAAAAAGGGTACGCCAAAAATTAATTAGACGCAAGACTTGCAAACGCGGATGTTAAAGAGGGATAATCCAGTAATTAACGCTCAGAAATCATCACACCTGCTTTTAAATTATATATTCCGATGGGACATTTTAACTGGGTACATTAATTAAGACCCGACCCTTATTTTGAACAACAAATCATACGTATGTATGTGTAGTACTAATAAACATATTTTGAAAGGGGGCTTAAAACATGGAAATATAAGTTACCTTGACCTATTTAGCATTTTATTACCAAATAAATTGATTTTCAATCAAAATTTATCTTACAGAAAAAATACTCTCGCAAACACGCACAGATTTTCACTTTGCAAATTATAAGCAAACAATTGTCTAATTAATTTGAAAACTAATTAAAATACATAATAAATGAACGTCGAAAATTGTTCATGTGCCTAAAATTGTATTTAATTAATTGTTATAGTTGGATAAGTTATATATGTGGTAGAGCCATGCTGCAGCTATATAATATTATAGATGTAGAATGAATGAGTCAGTTCGACCGGGGCAAGACCATACTCTCATTGAATACCAACGTAAAATAGCTGCTTAATGCTGTTGTGTTTCGTATGGTGGGTGTCGAGAATCGTAGACCTTTTTTACTGGCAACAAGGCATTCTATCTACGTCCTAAGGGTTAACAACACTTCTGCGTTTTATTCTAAATTGAGTATAAATGTAGATGTCTATAATATACTTGCCATCGTGTGTGTGCTCGTTTCTCACTCTTATTCTATGTATAAAGAACATCTTTATTTCCCGTTACACCCTAACATACAATAATAAAAAAAATGTTAAGCTATACCTCAACATTATGACATGTATGTACGCACAATCCCTGACGGGATAGCCAGAGAGAACAGATCGCCAAGTGTCACATCCTTACATACCTCTTTCGCTTCTTTCAGATTCATTATCTTCTTCATACATGCACGTAGGTAGGTATCCGAGTACTCTTGACCCTAAGCTCTTCGAGCAATTTGCTCACATGGTCTGACATGTATGTAGGATCGATATATGAGACTATGAAAGAAATGGAATGTTACATTGATCCTAGGTACAGTATGAGTGAGCAAATATAAGAGAGGGGAAGGAGAATGAGGAATAGATGATAATAGACTCATAAAACCAAGTGATTCATTTACTTTTTGGTAAAACAAGTCTTTCTATTATATAACTATGCTCTGCGCATAAGAAATAGAACTATCAGATAGAACAGAGGTAACGACGTACGACAAGCAATTCGGAGCGAACTGTTTGTTTTGTTTTGTTAAATATTCTTGAATATAAAAAAATATGAGTAAATTCAATGATAACGAGTTTATTTGAAGACCCAATTCCACATGTATATTCTATTTTATTAAGATCTTACCAATGACAACGTTTTTAATAGAATAAATTAGAATAATTACATAATTGACTGTGGGTATGGATTATTACATAATACTTATTGAAAGTTATTTTTTTATTGACCACTGGTTCGAAAAATACCTGTCCTGGGAAGAACTAGCAAGGAACCCAGCGGGACTTTTTTTAAAACATATTTGACTTTACAGTATGAAGAAATATGGTCAAATTTGCGCAATGCAAATATGAACCGAATACTAGTATTTTGAAGTCTCTCAAGCTTTTTGTAGGAATGGGAAGTGTTGCGGCGCTGTCGTCGCGCCACAAGCGAATCACATCGAAGCCTGAATCGCGCTAACAAAGTTCCGAAATTAAAGCAGTATATATAGAATAGCTCCGAGCTACCAATCGGAGCGTTGGCCGCTCCCCGGGCAGAACACCTTGCCCGGCGGGAGATCTCCCCTTTCCCTTCCACCCGCCATAGGAAGAAATGATCGAAGCTGACGCAGTGAACAAAAAGCTACAAAACTTTCCTTACTTTGTACTGATTGGGGTTCAGAAATAGGTGGGTTCTTAAAAAATCAAGATTTATAGTAAATTATTTATTTGTCTTACTTCCGCACACGTACAAGTAAGTTTCTATGAAGGGGATCACTGGCCTGACGTAGGGCAATTGCTGTTCCTTTAGGGTAGTAGACAACCAGCTAGCAGAAGAAATCTGTGATACCCAAGCCCGACAGTGAAGATGGCCGTTGGTAGGAGGGTAGCCCAACACTCAACACAACATTTAGACCGCGGCACGACAAACAGGTAGTCCTTAAGTAGTAGGTAGATCTCGGAATCCTAGACGGAGGCCAGCATTAGGGAAACTTCCTATAGCACTATATGCGCTCTAGTCAATTTCCAGCAGCCCTTTTAGGAAGCGCCATCCTTTAGGATGTATTTCCGATACTTGTTGGTGTTAATAACCTGATTATGTATCGCACAGACAAAACCCTTGGTTTCCCCAAAGAGTTTTCAGTTTATGTTCACTATCAAAAGAGTTAGATGGATTGGAAAATGTAGATTTAATAGTTAAACATAAACACTAGGAGGTGTAGCATTTAGGGATGTTCTACCAACTCCAACTTTTCCTTATTCCGAAGTTAACAGTGGTAGAGCCACGCGGCAGCTTTTGCTGTCGCACGGATGGGCCGGCTCGAACCGGGGTAGTACCACGACCTCACAGAAAACCAGCGTGAAGTAGAGGTTTACCTCTGCGTTTCGCTTGGTGAGTGCAGGTGGCCGGAGGCCCTTTTTACTGGAAATGAGGCATTCCATCTTTGTCCTCACGGGTGACAACGCATCTACATTTTGATTTGTAACAGAGGATAGATGTAGATGTCTATGGGCCGCAGCAACCACTTAACATCAGGTGGACTGTGTGCTCGTTTGTCACCCTTATCCTATAAAAAAAAAAAACTGTTTTAAGAAACTTCAACACCCTAGATGTGTCGCCGTTCTCGACTGATGTATATCGTTGCGTATCTCTACATAATGTGTTGCATCGATTCAACAATGCCGCATTATTCTGCAAAATAAGCCTTTTTAGATCATCACAGAACCACGGAGCAGGTAAGTGTTTAAGTCTCACATAACACATTGGCGCGTGAACGTCATAAAGCTGAGTGAGAAGGGAACAGAAAAGTTCCACTTTATCTTTAATGCATGGAGCTCTCTCGATCACTGACCAGTCAATTTAACCCAGATACTGCGACGGGGCTTTTAAAAGACCCGAAAAAATTATTAAAAATACCCTCAAGTTCCGAGTTGTTAAAATGAATTCTCTAAGATATTTGCACTGTCAGGTTACTTAGTACCTATCCGTGTATGATTTCATGCGGTGTTGTTTACAACTGGACACTTGTTTATTTAAAGTTTTTGTGTCATTGAAGACTTAGGAGTATTAGTGTCATGATGTCTGGACAAAGGTAAGCTTTTATCATTTATATATCTGGATGTTGTTGCTAATATATTTTGATATTTAATTTTAGATATATTATCTACAATATCAGGTTATCTATTTGTTTTGGTGCAACAAAAACTCATTCCTTTTTCACGTTTCAAATTGATGGCCTTTTAAAAGTCCCGTCGCAATATGGGGGTCTATAATATTATTGTTTTCTTTTTAGCACGCGACCTTTGAGAGCACTCACTCTTAACGATATAGTTGATGAATTAGAGCGATGTGAGGATGATGATTTGTTGCCAACTCAAATTACAATTTTTCCACCTGAGAACGCTAATGCCGACGTCACAGATGAGGATTCTGGATGAAGAATTTGTTGCATTGCAAAATCTACCAGGTAAAATATTTGTTTTCGGGTTGATATAACTACGTATCAATGATTCTATCTTGTTTTATTTATATGGTTGCAATATTTATATCTGTTTTTTATAGGCTCTCAACTACGAGCTCCAGCCGAGGTCACTTTTCATATGAGTTCCGACGAAGAAGATGATGTACCTTTGTCAAGTTTGTCAAAAAGAAGACGCACGATGGATTTGACTTTAGAAGATAGTGACGCCGTACCTTCTTGTACTTCAGATGTGTCAATTAATTCTACATTTGTTCAGCCTACAGTTCCCCGAAACCAAACCTATAGATGGAAGAATCGTCATATTCCAAACCATTTCAATCAATGGAATGACGAACAAGGTCCAAAAAACTTACAATCACCCTTATATTATTTCGACTGCTTGTTCAACAACAATGTTATTGAATTACTAGTGCGATATACCAATTTGTATACAGGACAGAGGAATAAAGTGGGCAAAGTAACTCTTTCTGAAATGAAGTGTTTCTTGGGCATCCTTATGTACAGCGGGTATGTAATAGTACCCCGTAGGTTTATGTATTGGGAGACATCGACAGATGCCGACTTTAGGATTGTGCACAACGCTATGTCAAGAGATCGTTTTACTTTTATTATGTCAAATCTCCACTGCTGTGATAATACAGTTCTTAGTGATTCTCCTGACAAATTCGCTAAGTTGAGACCTCTGTTTGACGAGTTAAATAAAATCTTTACTGAAATGGCTCCACTAGAAGAGAACTACAGCATAGATGAGGCTATGGTTCCATACTATAGACGTCACAGTTGCAAACAGTTTATACGTGGCAAACCAATTCGTTGGGGGTATAAACTGTGGGTTGGTGCTACAAGATTAGGCTACGTGATTTGGTTTGATCCTTACCAGGGAAAATCTTCAACCATTGCAGAAGGTTACAAACAGTTTGGTCTAGGTGGGAGTGTGATTTTGGAGTTTTCTGATGTTCTACAAGATCGTGATCCAACATTGCCATTTCATTTATTCTTCGACAATTATTTTTCCTCTATTCCTCTACTGCATGAACTTAGTAATAGAGGTCTAAGAGCCACTGGAACTATTCGTGAAAACAGAACGTCCAAGTGTCCTCTCGAGTCTAACAAAGATTTCAAAAATACTGATAGAGGTTCATTTGTATTCAAATCCAGTTTGCCTACCAATATTTTGGTTTGCAAGTGGAATGACAATAGTGTCGTTACTGTTGCATCGAATACTGAAACTGTGGAGCCCCTGCAAAAAGTCAAGAGATTTTCGCAAGAACTAAAAAGATTTGTACATATTGACCAACCGTCGGTTATAAGAAAATACAATGAAAATATGGGAGGGGTCGATAGATCCGATCAAAACATAGGGTTGTATCGGACTTCTATTCGTGGCAAGAAATGGTATTTTTCACTGTTTTGTCACACCTTAGATATGGCTGTGCATAATGCATGGCAACTTTACAAGCGAGACGGTGGAGAACATGATCATCTCACTTTTCGTAGACTACTGGCGAAAGGTTTGCTCGAAAGCTACAAAAAAAGCGATAAGAGGGGACCATGTCCCACAGGTAGATCTCATCTTGAATCATCTCGATATGATGGGGTTGATCACTTGGTCCAGTACAGCGTTCCCCAACTAAGATGCAAAGTTTGCAAAGTTAAAAGTTTTTTTATTTGCCAAAAGTGTAAGATTCATTTACATCCTAAGAACTGTTTCCTTGAATATCACACTAAAACTCAGTAAAGTTAGTCAACTTTACTGACTTTTAATGTGATATACTTAGTGAAGTGCTGTTGTTTTATTGTGAGACATCATATCACATAACTTGATATACCTATGTCTATTTTCTTTTGTATAGTTAAAATTTACCGTAATAATAAAAAACTAATATACTCGTAATAACAGTTTGTTTTATTATTAGACCGCCACATACATGTAAACAATCCCCATATTACGACGGGACTTTTAAAAGCCCACCCTTTTCCGGCTTTTCTGAAAACATGTGATTTTTTTACTATTTTTCCTCGTTATTATGAGTCATTTTAACTATCATATCCGAATATCACCAAGATCGAAAACAAAAAATAGTTACAGTAACATCTGGGATAATAAGCATCTTCACAAAGTCGTTGCAGAACTAATTTAGGTTTAATTTTAGGAGGGCGTAGTTTATAAGAAAGGGAAATTAAGTCGTGATACGAGAATGCATCCGAAAGACACTGTCAGTGCTTGAAAACTAGATTTGAAGATGACACCATTATTAAGTCAAGGAGGGAAGGAGTACTGTTAGGAAAGTTCTGAGTAACAAAACGAGGTAGAATTTGCATATTATTACACGCTTCAATTATAGATTCAAGTTTAATATGTTTATTTCCTTTAATTTTTGTCTAAGGGAATCATTACAATTTAAGTTATAATTTGCTAGTACGGCTCTCTTTTGCAAAACAAATATAGCTCCGATGTCAGTCGCATTACCCCATAGCAAAATTCCATAAGACATCACGCTATTAAAGTAACTAAAATATACTAATCTAGCTGTCTCAACATTGGTAAGAATTCTAATCTTTCTTGCAGCATATGCTGCAGAACTAAGTCTGCTTGCTAATTTATGGGGGCCCTATTGAAGCTTCGCGTCAATAGTAATACCAATAATGAGAGTGGTATCCACAAGACTCAACTCCTCCCCATTTAAGAGCACATTGGTATTTAAATATTTAACATTTAGTATTGTAAATTTAATTCATTTTGTCTTATTGCCGTTTAAGAGCAAATTATTGGCGTTAAACCAATGTACTAATTTCAATAGAGTGTTGTTTACATTGTCAAAATTAATAAACTGTCGTTTGAGTTTGAAAATTAAAGAGGTATCATCAGCAAATAATACTATATCGTGATTGTCCCCTACAAGATAAGGTAAGTCATTAATTTAGACTAAGAACAGGAATGGGCCAAGAATCGAGCCCTGAGGAACGCCCATTGATACTACTGATCCGGAGGAATATTTACCATTGATAAAGACTTTTTAGTTCTGTTATTTAAATATGAAATAATAAGTGTCGGGGGTGTGTTTGGTTGTTTGTTAAGTATGTTGGATTAATAACGTTCGAAATAGTGAAAAATCACTTTTTATAAAACAGTTACAAAAATGTTAATAAATTGTTATGAATGCACCCGCCACTGTTGCGTAACGAAAATGCACTAAACAAATTGGCGGCATAGTGCCAATTGCTGACAAAGGTGTTCGGTTTCACCGAACATATTCCCGGGGGATGAAGATAACATAAAAGAATAAAATTAAAAAAAATTAAGAAACATATATATTATAAAGAATCATCCTTGAACACTAATTTTGGGAACGCAACGCGCGATTTCACATCTCGTTTTCCTGAAATGTTCATGTCCAACGTCTGAATATCCTGTTGTGATGTGGAGATGCTAGTTCGCGGCGTAGGATGAGGGCGAGAACCGCGCTGCTCTTCTGTTGTCGGGTCTACATTAGGGTTGTTCCAACTCCGTCGCACCTTACGTTATGCTGCTACCACTCCCACCAGAAGTATAACACCGACGTTGCAGTATAGCTTTATGTTGTTTATACATATTTCCCTTCAACCGTTTCAGATAGTTGTATTCGGATTCCACCACAGATGTCTGATTGATCTCTGAGAGATCTAGTTGCTGTAGTTTTGCCAACGGGTGAAAGTGCAATGTTAGTTTTTCATTCAGATGAGTTATGTTGCTTGTTCCGTTCACCGAAGACAACAATGTTGTAAAAATAGTAGAGCCATAACGATGGAGTGTAAAGTGGAATTACCTATTGACCTCTTGTTTCTTGTTTTATTTTCTTGCAACTGTTCGCTGCTATCGCTGTCACTGCTTGCTTTTTGAATTGGTAAAATGCATAGTTTTACAATACTCGTAGGCCGTTTTAAGTGACCCTTTTCCGTTTTAAGAGTTACAACTCGAACTTGGCCGTCGCTGCCGGAATGTAACTTGACCACTCTTGCCATAGGCCACTTCCCAGCAGGCAGGTTGTCATCATGTATTGTTACCATATCCCCAATTTCTATGTTCCGTTGTGGTCGAAACCATTTGGTTCTTACACTTAATTCTAACAAGTACTCTGAGCTTCACTTCTTCCATATTTGTTGGAATATTACAGTTGTTAGATGCCATCTGGTTCTAGTGTCTTCGGTAGTTTGAATGATTGTTAATCCTGCTCGTCCAGTAACGAAGTGCACCGGCGATAAATATTCAAAGTCTTCAATATTCTCCGTGAGTGTGTACAGGGGTCGGGAGTTTAAGCACGCCTCCAGTTGTGCTAAGATGGTAGAGTATTCTTCAAACGTAAGCCGCTGTTCGCCCACGACTCACTTTAGGTGGAATTTGAGGCTCTGTACAGCTCTTTCCCAGAGCCCCCCAGCGCTCAGCCACGAGGCATTAAAATTCCACTCAATGTTCATGTTAGACATTACACTCAGAAATTGTTATCAAATATCTGTCACAGCTGTTTGTACTCCTTCTGCATACTACGGTTGGCGCCGATAAAGTTCGTTCCACACTCACCGTATAGGTAACACGGGGCTTCGCGACGTGCTGACATTCTTCGCAGGGCAGCAAGGAAAGCGGTGCTGGACAGGTCGGACACTCACTCCAAGTGCACCGCCTTTGTCTCCATACAGATAAAAACTGCTATGTAGCCCTTCGATGATCTTGCACTTCTGGTTTTGTTCGCCTTGACTTCTATGAAACCGGTGTAATTTACTCCTGTATGGAAAAATGGGGGCGCAAGCTCCGTTCGTGCAGGTGGCAAATCACTCATCAATTTATGGGATAGTTCTGGCTTGTTATTGCGACACGTCACACAGTTTCTCAACTGTTTTTTCACTGCGTTTATTCCTCCGACGATACAGTATTGTTGTCTGAGATTAGCAGCCGTCAATTTGGGACCTCCATGTAAGGTAAGTTTATGGGCTTCATCGATTAGCAGCTCTGCTAGGCGACTGTTTCGAGGAATGTATTTTGGGATGTTTTGCTTCCATATTTAACTGCAATCTTGTTAACCGACCACCAACTCTCAAAAATCCGGCTTCGTCAATAAATGGATTCAAATTTAATAATTTACTTTTTGTTGTTACTGTGCCCGATTTACGTAAATGTTAACTATCCGTTTTAAATTCATTGTTTTGCACATACTTCACGATCAGCATTTTTGCGGCAGCAAGTTCATGTAACGTGATATAGCTCGGCCTTTGCACGCGCGGCTTCGGTGCAAGTGTCCTCAATAACCGAGCGACAATTCGTATTATTTTGTTGAATGAACTATAGTTTTGTAACAAATTATTAATCGAATAATCTTCTTGTTTCTGGGTGACATGTACGTGTTTTGATCTTAAATCTTGATTTGTTGTATATGTTTCTGTTTGTAACAGTTTTTTGTTGAATGTTGATAGCCAGGATGGCCCTGCCACCATAGTTTATGTTCCTTCAGTTGTAATGCATATAACCCTCTGCTCGCCGCGTCAGCGGGATTTTCGCTTGATTTTACATAACGCCAACACGAGCTTGGTTGGCACGTTAGTTGTTTATCGCACCCTGTTTGCAACAAAGGGTTTTCATTGGGTCGGCTCACCTTGCAGCCAGTCGAGCACCGCCGTCGAGTCCGTCCAGCCATAAATATCCAGTTCATGTTGACTAAAAGCTTCTGTTACTTTTTTCATTACTTTCGATAGTAAATTAGCCCCACAAAGTTCTAGTATAGGAACTGTCATCGGTTTTTTCAATGGAGCTAATTTGGTTTTTGCGGCTACTAGCGTCGCTTGCTTTCCCTCGATCCTCGCATAAATGACGCAAGCATACGCTTCCAGTGAGGCATCACAGAAGCTATGCAACTGTATGATGTCATCTTTGTGACACAGGATCCACCTTGGGATCTCGTATTGATTAATGATGTTGATTTCTGTCTTTATCATAGCCCATTTTTCTCTAATTTTTTTTCTATTTTATGAAGTCCCTTCTCAAGGACTCTTCAAAACTACAGTTACTGTTATTTGTTTTGTTAATTGTTTTTAATTTATATGTAGTTGTGCAATTTTAATATGTAGTTTTGAAGAGTCCTTGACTCTTCAAAACTACAGTTACTGTTATTTGTTTTGTTAATTGTTTTGTTTTGTTTTGTTAATTGTTTTGTTTTGTTTTGTTAATTGTTTTTAATTTTTATGTAGTTGTGTAATTTTAATATATAGTTTTGAAGAGTCCTTGACTCTTCAAAACTACAGTTACTGTTATTTGTTTTGTTAATTGTTTTTAATTTATATGTAGTTGTGTAATTTTAATATGTAGTTTTGAAGAGTCCTTGACTCTTCAAAACTACAGTTACTGTTATTTGTTTTGTTAATTGTTTTTAATTTATATGTAGTTGTGTAATTTTAATATGTAGTTTTGAAGAGTCCTTGACTCTTCAAAACTACAGTTACTGTTATTTGTTTTGTTAATTGTTTTTAATTTATATGTAGTTGTGTAATTTTAATATGTAGTTTTGAAGAGTCCTTGACTCTTCAAAACTACAGTTACTGTTATATGTTTTGTTAATTGTTTTTAATTTTTATGTAGTTGTGTAATTTTAATATGTAGTTTTGAAGAGTCCTTGACTCTTCAAAACTACAGTTACTGTTATTTGTTTTGTTAATTGTTTTTAATTTATATGTAGTTGTGTAATTTTAATATGTAGTTTTGAAGAGTCCTTGACTCTTCAAAACTACAGTTACTGTTATTTGTTTTGTTAATTGTTTTGTTTTGTTTTGTTAATTGTTTTGTTTTGTTTTGTTAATTGTTTTGTTTTGTTTTGTTAATTGTTTTGTTTCGTTAACTGTATTGTTTTCTTAATTGTTTTGTTTTGTTAATAGTTTTGTTTTGTTAATTGTTTTGTTTTGTTAATTAGATCCTTATCTTTTTAGTTTTTCCTCCATGTTATTGTATACAGATACAGATGTTTGCAGTGTAGTGATGGTTAAGAATATCCACTACCCCATTTCTTCCCGTGGGTGACGTAAAAGGCGACAAAGGGAAACAGGCAGGAGATGAGCAGCAGCATCTTCCTGATAACAGCAAAAATACAATAAAAAACTGCGGTTGCCAACCCGCTCGCCAAGCGTGGCAACTTGGCAAATACCCCTAAATGGATAAAGTTACTAAGAGACGGCCTCCAGTCCCCGGCGGCCCCGCTATTCGTGGCTACGGTGACGACCATGGTAACGGCAGGGCAGGGGTTGCTAAGAATCTCCGGTTGAAGTTCGGTTGCCACCTACAACGACTCGACCTGGCAACATACAACGCACGCACCCTGAGGACTGACGAGAAGATTGTGGAGCTGGAAGAAGAGATAGACAAGTTACGCTGGCATATTATAGGACTATCCGAAGTCCGAAGAGAGGGGGAGGCAACGGTAATCCTTGAATCTAGCAACTTGCTCTATTACCGGGAGGGCGACCATCTGTCCCAAGGAGGTGTCGGATTTATCGTCCACAAGTCTCTCGTTAACAACGTTGTAAAGATTGAGAGTGTGTCGACGAGGGTTGCGTACCTAATACTCAGAATCACCAAACGGTATTCGCTGAAGGTCATACAGGTTTACGCAACAACCTCGGCACACCCTAATGAGGAGGTGGAAGAAATGTATGAGGATATATCTAGAGCCATGCATTCCTCCAAAACCCAATATATGGTGTTAATGGGCGACTTCAGAAACTTGAGAAAAAGGGACTCTTTATGATGAACTCTTCCTTCCAGAAGCGGCCCCACAGAAGTGGACCTGGTCGAGCCCCGACGGTTCGACAAAAAATGAGATTGACTTCATTATGACGACCAGACGACAACTGTTCAGTGATGTCTCAGTGATTGCGAGGGTGAAAACCGGCAGCGATCACCGAATGGTTAGAGGCACACTGAACCTAAACGTTAAATTGGAGAGGTCTCGTCTAATGAAGTCAACGCTCCGTCTCCCTCGTGCTCTAATCCAAAGTCCCGAAACTTTTCAGCTCGAGTTACAAAACCGTTTTCAGTGCCTAGAATACTGCAATGAAGTAGACGATATGAATGACAAGCTCGTGGAAACTGTCCATGCGACCGCATGGACAGTTTATGGAGCAGGATATAATGGGGCTAATTTCTGCAAGACCCGCCGCAGAAGAACACAAAAACTTTCCGATCACACTCTTAATCTCATGGCTGTTAGACGGCAGATGAAGCTACATTCTTCAACAGATTTAACAGCATACAGGCAACTGAACAGACAGATCTCCAAATACATGCGGCGGGACTTACGCAACTTCATTACAATACAATACAGTATTGAAGAAGCGATCGAGCGGAACCAAGGCTCCAAAGTCTTTGCCAGAGATCTGTCTGCCAGAAAGAGCCAACTGTCAAAGCTGAAAACAGAATGTGGCAGCATCGTTTCCGGGGCACCTGATTTTGAGTGAGATTGAAAGGTTCTATGGGCAGCTGTACACGTAATAGTTGGAGCCACGCGCAAGTGTGAGTAACGATCCAAGAGCGAGTCTTATCCAACATTATTCCGATGATATCCCGGACATCAGTCTGAGCGAGATTAGAATGGCTCTCCAGCACCTTAAAAACGGCAAGGCCCTAGGTGACGATGGAGTTACAGCGGAGCTTCTGAAAGCGGGTGGAAGATCGGTACTTAAAGTCCTTCAGAAGCTCTTTAATTCCGTCCTCCATGATGGCATTACACCGGAGGCGTGGAGCAGAAGTGCGGTGGTCTTGTTCTTCAAGAAAGGCAACAACGCTCTCTTGAAGAACTATACACCGATTTCCCTTCTGAGCCGCATCTACGTGCTGTTTTCGAGAGTCATTACGAATCGTCTCGCGCGCAGAATTGACGACTTCCAGTCTCCCGAACAAGCCCGTTTTCCGCAAAGGCTTTAGCACCTTAGGCCACATACATACCCTTCGGCAAATTGTATAAAAGTCAGAGGAGTACAATTTGCTACTATGACTGGCGTATGTGGGCTATGAGAAAGCCTTTGATTCCGTCGAAATTTGGGCGGTGCTGCAGTCCCTTCAGCGGTGCCAAGTGGACTGTCGGTGTATCGAAGTGCTGAAGTGCTTGTACAGTAGGGCTACGATGGCTATCCGAGTACAGAACCAGAGTACGAAACCTATCCAATTGCAGAGAGGTGTAAGATAGGGTGACGTCATATCCCCGAAACTCTTCACCGCTGCATTGGAAGACGTTTTCAAGCTTCTGGACTGGAAAGGATACGGTATCAACATCAATGGTGAGTACATCACTCACCTTCGATTTGCCGACGATGTAGTCCTTATGGCAGAATCGCTGGAGGACCTAAGCACTATGCTCAATGACCTCAATAGTGTTTCCCAACGGATAGGTCTTAAGATGAACATGGACAAAACAAAGATCATGTTTAATGTCCATGTCACACCTATGCCAGTAGTTGTTGGGAGCACTAAGCTCGAAGTTGTTGACGAGTATGTTTACCTGGGACAAATAGTCCGACTAGGTAAGTCCAACTTCGACCGAGAGGTCAATCTACGTATTCAACTCGGTTGGGCAGCGTTCGGGAAATTACGGCACATCTTCTCGTCCGGTATACCTCTAAACGTGAAAACGAGACTGTACAACCAGTGCGTGTTGCCAGTGATGACATATGGAACTGAGACGTGGTCCTTCACTGCTGGCCGGATGAGGAAGCTCAAGGTCGCTCAGTGAGCTATGGAGAGGGCTATGTTTGGAGTTTCTCTGCGTGATAAACTCAGAAATGAGGATATCTGCAGTACAACCAGAGTGACCGACATAGCCCAACGAATTAGTAAGCTGAAGTGGCAATGGGCCGGCCATATAGCTCGAAGAACCGACAACCGATGGAGAAGAAAGGTTATCGAGTGGCAGCCTCGTACCGGCAGGCGAAGTGTTGGGCGTCACCCCACTAGATGGAGTGACGACCTGGTGAGATATGCAGGAAATCGATGGATGCAGGTGGCTCAGGGCCGTTCTTTGTGGCATTCCTTGGGGGAGGCCTATGTTCAGCAGTGGACTTGTGAAGGGCTGAAATGATGATGATGATGACAGATGTTGGTGGTACTGTACTTACGGTTGTTTTTTGCTTGCTGAGCGTTTTAGGCACATCATGAAATACTTCTTGCTCCAAATAACCTTTCTGCACATACTTCTCAATTGTTGTTATAGCACTAGAATACAGTTTTGTTACCGATTTGTAATGTTTGTTGAGAAAGTAATTACTGGTTTGATCTTCGCACTGGACCAAGATTTCGTGGTTAGCTTGAAAATCCTCTATGCATACGTTTAGGCATTTCAGGCTTCTTTTCGATGTGGCATACCTCCGTTCAGTGTCATCTTTCTTGATCCATCCAATCCAACTCCTTCTGGATGTCTGCTGTTAATTCTGTCTATTTTCGTAGACGATCTTCCATTGTTTGTTGTAGTTGCTCTTAATGTTGTTGTTTATGTTACGCAGACATAACACCCCTGTTGATGTTTCGTTGGATTTTTAGTAAGCTCTCATGTCATTAAGGCACCTTCTCAATCCGCTGGTGAGACCCGCTTGTGGGAGGCCAGAGGACCGATTGCTCACACTTGAAACTCACCAAAAACCGCCGCTTGAAGGACCAAATGTCGGGGGTGTGCCTGGTTGTTTGTTAAGTGGATGTTGAATCGATAACGTTCGAAATAGTAAAAAATCACTTTATTTAAAACAGTTACAAAAATGTTAATAAATTGTTATGAATGCACCCGCCACTATAGTGTAACGAAAATGCACTAAACAAATTGGCGGCATAGCGCCAATTGCTGACAAAGGTGTTCGGTTTTACCGAACAATAAGTCTAAGTGCAATATTTTTGACACTGTAATGTTGTAGTTAATATCTCATGATGAACACAACCGAAAGCCTTGGAAAGATCACAAAAAATTCCTAATGCATCTTATAAACTTTCCCAGGCATGAAAAATATATTTCATAAGCTCGACACTTGTGTCAGCCGTCGAGGGACCCCTTGTGGAACCTAATTGATTTTTATGGAGTAATTTATTTTTATTAAAAAGAATTAACAGTTGATTTAAAATTATCTTTTTAAAATATTTACTGAGAGTTGGTATTACAGAAATAGGTCTAAAATTTTCGGGGTCTAATTTACTACCAGATTTAATTATAGGTATTAACTTTACTATGTTTCACTAAATCAGGAAACACACTAGGTTCGATTCTAATATTAAAATAATAGCAATATGAGGTGCAATAAAATCTATTATGGACGCAATGACTGTAACGGAAATCTCCCATAAATCTGCGGTTTTATTTACATCAAGGATTTTGAAATATTTTACAATATCTTGTGGTTAATAGATTTTCAAACCTAAATTGTTTTAAACAGGTACTAACATTCTGTTTGATTAATAAATAATAATAATAAATTGACGACAGTTGGAGAAGTATTCAATGACTTTGTTGTCAAAATATGTATATCAGTGAAACTTTTCTCAAACACCGCTGCGATTTGATTTGATCTTGTCAGTTCATTATTAATTTTCAATTGATAGTTTGTGTTACGAATTTAGTCTTTACCGATATCGCTATTTATTATACTCCATGTCATTTTAATTTTATTTTAATTCAAAACTATACATACAACATAACGCAACCGCACTTCCAATTCTATGTCTGTTATCTGTTAACACAGACTATATTGCTGGTGTTGAGGTTTCGTATATATATTACAGTTGATCTCCAACTGCTTTTGTGAATAGTATAATTGAGTTCTGTGGCGCAATTGTTTACTTATTATAAGTTAGTGCTTGGTTATAATCCTACCAGGTAATAATGGTTGATGAAACCCTAAATGGTAAATTGCGCTGACCTTGCGTTACAATAGCCAATTCACTATTTGCTTGAAGAGATTCTGGCTGTAATTGGATGGAATAGAATAGAATAGAATAAATTTTGTTCAATGTAGGTTGTTACATAACACTTATTGAAACTTGACGGCTGATGGTGCAGTGGCTTAGAAATGACTTCCAGCGTTGAGGGCCGCCGGTTCAAATTTCGCACGGAAAAAGTATTTGTATGGCCTACAAATAATTTTTTCAGGTCTTGATGTTTTTCCTTGTGCAATTTATCTATTTAAACTGTCCCCATAGTACAGGAAAATATCCTAGTGTGAAGGTAACGTTTTTTAGAAAAAATAAGACAAACAGTATATGTTTTTATTTAGCACTGGTTCAGATAATAATATGTCCAGGGAAGAACTGACAATAAGTCTATCGGGACTATTTTGTATACATACATATCTTTGCAACAATTTTGTATGAATAAATGCGATAGCATTAGCTCTAGAAATAGCTTCTAAAATTTATAGAGCTAATGTTATCGTATTTATATCTTCCATGCCTCCTTATTCTCACAAAACTTTCACTTTTTCTCCTGTAGACGAAGGTGAGATACGCAAAGCGTTTTCTTCTATTAAATCGAAAGCCATTGGTTGTGATAATTTGAGTAGGGTAATGGTTATCCACGTGTTGGATGCTGTTTTACCCGTGATAACTCATATCATTAACTTTTTGCTGATGAGTGGTGTTTTCCCAACTCTCTGGCGTAAAGCCTTTATTATTACCATTCTTATATCCAGCGATCCAGACCAATTTCTATTCTGCCTTTTCTCTCTAAGGTTCTGGAAGCTGTTGCTCATAAACAGATTTCTTCATTTGTTTTCTCAAATAATATTCCTTCCCCTTACAGTTGGGTTTCCGCCCTGGTCATTCTACTACTACTGCTCTTCTCAAGGTGACGTCCTCATCTTAATTGATTTTTCTAACGCATTTAATTCTGTTGATCATGATATCTTGTTGGCCCTTCTTTCTCATTCGAATATCTAGTTTTCAGCTCAGGAATGGTTCTCATCATATCTTCAAGGGCGCCAACAGGGCGTGCGCACTGGACATATACTATCTGACTGGTGTGATGTGTCTACTGGCGTCCCACAAGGCGGTATAGTCTCTCCTTTTCTGTTTTCAATTTTTATCAATCTCATCACATTAAATCTCAAGTGCTCTTACCATCTGTGTGCTGATGATCTGCAGTTATATGTGCAAGTGGAACCCTCAAACATATCTAATGCTATCTCATTGTTAAATGATCACTTGAAATACATGTCATAAACGTGCACACAGTCCACCTGATGGTAAGTGGTTGCTGTGGCCCATAGACATCTACATCTATCTTCGATTAAGAATCAAAATGCAGATGCCCACGATTATTATCAAAACTAGATATTCCTACCCTACCTTCAATTATGTTTAAAAATAATGTCATACCATTCTCTCCCCATGTAAAGAACTGTCTGTACGTTGTCTGTACGTTGATGGTTGCTTAAAATGGAACAAACATATACAGGAGGTGAGTCGCAAAACTACCGGAACTTTGCGATCTCTATATCGATTAAAAAATTTTCTTCCCATAAATACTAAGATTTTACTTGTCCAGTCACTTATCATACCGATTATTGAATATGTCGATGTGTGTTGCTCAGTCATATCTCAACATCATCTTAATACATTGGATCGTCTACTTAATAACTGTATCAGATACATTTATGGTCTCCGTAAATACAACCATGTATCTTCTTTTCGTGCTCAGCTAAATTGGCTGCCTATCCGTCACCGCAGATATGTCAGAATACTCTGCTCCCTTTTCACAATTTTGAACGATCCATGTGCTCCCGAGTATCATCATCATCATTACAGCCCTTCACAAGTCCACTGCTGAACATAGGCCTCCCTCAAAGAATGCCACAAAGCACGGTCCTGAGCCACCTGCATCCATCGACTTCCTGCATGTCTTACCAGGTCGTCACTCCATCTCGTGGGGGGACGCCCTACACTTCGCCTACCGGTACGAGGCTGCCACTCGAGAACCTTTCTTCCCCATCGGTTGTCGGTTCTTCGAGCTATATGGCCGGCCCACTGCCACTTCAGCTTACTAATCCGTTGGGCTATGTCGGTTACTCTGGTTCTACTGCGGATATCCTCATTCCTAAGTTTATCACGCAGAGAAACTCCGAGCATAGCCCTCTCCATAGCTCGCTGAGCGACCTTGAGCTTCCTCATACGGCCAGCAGTGAAGGACCACGTCTCAGTTCCATAAGTCATTACTGGCAACACGCACTGGTTGTACAATTTCGTTTTCAGGTTTTGAGGTATGTCTGACGAGAAGATGTGTCGTAGCTTCCCGAACGCTGCCCAGCCGAGTTGAATCCGTCGATTGACCTCTCGGTCAAAGTTGGACTTACCTAGTCGGACTATTTGTCCCAGGTAAACATACTCGTCAACAACTTCGAGCTTAGTGTTCCCAACAACTACCGGCATAGGTGTGACATGGACATTGAACATGATCTTTGTTTTGTCCATGTTCATCTTAAGACCTATCCGTTGGGAAACACTATCGAGGTCATTGAGCATAGTGCTTAGGTCCTCCAGCGATTCTGCCATAAGGACTATATCGTCGGCAAATCGAAGGTGAGTGATGTACTCGCCATTGATGTTGATACCGTATCCTTTCCAGTCCAGAAGCTTGAAAACGTCTTCCAATGCAGCGGTGAAGAGTTTCGGGGATATGACGTCACCCTGTCTTACACCTCTCTGCAATTGGATAGGTTTCGTACTCTGGTTCTGTACTCGGATAGCCATCGGAACCCTACTGTACAAGCACTTCAACACTTCGATATACCGACAGTCAACTTGGCACCGCTGAAGGGACTGCAGCACCGCCCAAATTTCGACGGAATCAAAGGCTTTCTCATAGTCCACATACGCCAGACATAGTGGCAAATTGTACTCTTCGGACTTCTGTATAATTTGCCGAAGGGTATGTATGTGGTCTATGGTGCTAAAGCCCTTTCGGAAACCGCCTTGTTCGGGAGGCTGGAAGTCGTCAAGTCTGCGCGCGAGACGATTCGTAATGACTCTCGAAAACAGCACGTAGACGCGGCTCAGAAGGGAAATCGGTCTGTAGTTCTTCAAGAGAGCGTTGTCACCTTTCTTGAAGAACAAGACCACCGCACTTCTGCTCCACGCCTCCGGTGTAATGCCACCATGGAGGACGGAATTAAAGAGCCTCTGAAGGACTTCAAGTACCGGTCTTCCACCCGCTTTCAGAAGCTCCGCTGTAATTCCATCCTCGCCTGGGGCCTTACCGTTTTTAAGGTACTGGAGAGCCATTCTAATCTCGCTCAGACTGACGTCCGGGATATCTTCGGAATAGTGTCGGATGAGACTCGCTCTTGGATCGTTACTCACACTTGCGTGTGGCTCCAACGATGACGTGTACAGCTGCCCATAGAACCTCTCAATCTCACTCAAAATCTCAGGTGTCCCGGAAACGATGCTGCCACATTCTGTCTTCAGCTTTGACAGTTGGCTCTTTCTGGCAGACAGATCTCTGGCAAAGACTTTGGAGCCTTGGTTCCGCTCGATCGCTTCTTCAATACGAGCTGTATTGAAGTTGCGTAAGTCCCGCCGCATGCATTTGGAGATCTGTCTGTTCAGATGCCTGTATGCTGTCAAGTCTGTTGAAGAATGTAGCTTCATCTCCCGTCTAACAGCCATGAGATTAAGAGTGTGATCGGAGAGTTTTTGTGTTCTTCTGCGGCGGGTCTTGCAGAACTTAGCTCCGACCGCATGGACAGTTTCCACGAGCTTGTCATTCATATCGTCCACTTCATTGCAGTCTTCTAGGCACTGAAAACGGTTTTGTAACTCGAGCTGAAAGGTCTCGGGACTTTGGAACAGAGCACGAGGGGGACGGAGCGTTGACTTCATTAGACGAGACCTCTCCAACTTAACGTTTAGGTTCAGTGTGCCTCTAACCATTCGGTGATCGCTACCAGTTTTCACCCTCGCGATCACGGAGACATCACTGAACAGTTGTCGTCTGGTCGTCATAATAAAGTCAATCTCATTTTTTGTCGAACCGTCGGGGCTCGACCAGGTCCACTTCCTGTGGGGCCGCTTCTGGAAGAAAGAGTTCATCAGAAAGAGTCCCTCTTTCTCCATGAAGTCGGCCAGCTGCTGGCCCCTTGGGTTCCGTTGCCCTATTCCAAATTTCCCTACTTTCAGCTCACCGTTCTCTCTTGTGCCTAGTTTTGCATTGAAGTCTCCCATTAACACCGTATATTGGGTTTTGGAGGAATGCATGGCTCTAGAGATATCCTCATACATTTCCTCCACCTCCCCATCGGGGTGTGCCGAGGTTGGTGCGTAAACCTGTATGACCTTCAGCGAATACCGTTTGGTGATTCTGAGTATAAGGTACGCAACCCTCGTCGACACACTCCCGATCTTTACAACGTTGTTAACGAGAGACTTGTGGACGATAAATCCGACACCTCCTTGGGACAGGTGGTCGCCCTCCCGGTGATAGAGCAAGTTGCCGGATTCGAGGATTACCGTGTCCTCCCCCTCTCTTCGGACTTCGGATAATCCTATAATATGCCAGCGCAACTTGTGTATATCTTCTTCCAGCTCCACGATCTTCTCGTCAGTCCTCAGGGTGCGTGCGTTGTACGTTGCCAGGTCGAGTCGTCTAAGGTGGCAACCGAACCTCCACCGGAGATTCTTAGCACCCCCTGCCCCGCCGTTACCATGGTCGCCACCGTAGCCAGGAATAGCGGGGCCGCCGGGGACTGGGGGCCGTCTCTTTGTTACATTCATAGGGGGGGTATTTGCCATAGTTGCCACGCTTGGCGAGCGGGTTGGCAACCGCAGTTTTTTTATTGTCTGGCTATTATCAGGAAGATGCTGCTGCCCATCTATCTATCTCGAGTATCTGATATCCAAATTTCAATACCTGGGAGATTCTCATAATCGTTCTCTCCGTTCTTCGGCTAATCTTAAGTTGCTTACTCCTTTACACCGTACTGGTTATTTATCTCAATCTTTCGCCCTCACGGCCATCAGACTCTGGAACGACATTCCTCTTGACATTAAAAAAGCTTCCAAGAAGTTTGTTTTTAAAAACAAATCTGTAATCATGTGAACAAATTGGTGCAAGTTTGAATTAACACAGCTCTTATTTTCATACACATATGTTTATTTTATATTTGTTCTGACATAGACAATATTTACATGTATTGTGTATATATGTAGTGTATGCATGTATATGTGTATATATGCATTTATATATGTATATATTGTGTGTATTTAAGTATATATGTCTATGTATGTGTGTTTATGTATATTTATATGTATATACAATACTTTTTTTAGCGCTTTCTATTTTGATTACTGCTGCACCGCCTCTTGTTTGTATATCTTTGTTTAGCCTAATAGTTGACTGAGGAAGAATGCCGTATGGCATTAAGTCCGCCGTACGTACAACTTTGTGCATGAAAGATTAAATAAATAAATAAATGAACTTCATTCCCTGAGGTTATTAGAGGGGGAAAACAGACGCCGGGGAGTTAGTGGAATCGGGTGAATAATTGCGAAATATGGCATTGCGAAAGACAAAAAAAGTTATAGTAGAGGATCCGGCTTAAAAATACCCACTCATTCTTTTCCTTGATGAAATATTTTTTATAATAAAATATATAGTGTTAGTTTAGTGTTAAGTTTTTTAGTGTTTGAGCCATGCTGCAGCTATATTATGGTTGTAGCACGAATGGGTCGGCTCGACCGGAGAAGCACCACGCTCTCACAGAATACCAGCGTAAAATAGCAGCTTAACGCTACTGTGTTTCGTATGGTGAGTGTAGAGAACCGGAGACCCTTTTTACTGGAAACGAGGCATTCCATCTTAGTCCTCACGGGTGACAACGCATCTGCATTTTGATTCTTAATCGAAGATAGATGTAAATGTCTATGGGCCACAGCAACCACTTACCATCAGGTGGACTGTGTGCTCGTTTGTCACCCTTATCCTATAAAAAAAATATAAGTAAATAAAAATATGGGTGATTGACAGCCTATGTTTTGACAAGGCTATTTTTAATTAAATATATTTAATTATTTTTTTTATCAATTACAGGCATTTTTTCCCTTGATATATTTGGTCTCTATCGAAAAAAAATATAGAAAATGCCATAGCATGTCCAATACACTAATAAATGTTCAATGCAGTAGAGCACCTTAAAAGACATAAAACATATATATTGAAAACTTGGTCTGCTCCAGATTCAAGAATAATTTTCAGTGGGAGAATATATTTACTTTCTATAATACCCAGAGAACTGAACGCGTGCAATTCTATTTTCTAGCAAGCGTCTCACGCGCGGCTGCTATCGTGCACCCTTCCTTACCCCACATAATTATATACTGTCACGCCCTACTTTACAATAAAATTATTGAAACGTTAAATCGTGTCAATCACTAGTCTTGCCAGTATTTGAAAAGTCAACCATATACCATTAGATTCGCAATAAATATATCTATATTTACACATTTAATTTTTTAGGAAAAAGAGTGAGTAAAATTTAATTTTACGGATTTTATCGCGTATATTAACCTATTTTTATATTCCCGACGTTTCGGGTGCTTTCCAGCACCCGTGGTCACGGGGGACTGAGGTGTTTGACGTCCTGCTGTCATAGTTAGTCCGGCTACCTTCAGTTTTTTAATATTAATTTCTGGTCCGATTTACGCAGAATGAGCTTACAGTATCTTAAAGTCTAGCAGTGGTATACTTGGGTTTGGATTTAATTTTATTAATTATGGGATCCCAAGCAGATGGCAGCACCCATCCATCTTCTCTATTGAAATTAGGATGTTTTTTAATTTCAATAGCCTCGCGAATCATCCTTGGGAGGAATCGGTGTTCTTTTGCGAGGATTTGTGGTCTATCAAATCTAATGTAATGGCGGGGACGATCTTGAACATGTTCACAAACTGCAGACTTCCCGAAGTCGGGAATATAAAAATAGTTTAATATACGCGAGAAAATCCGTAAAATTAGTTTTATTTAAAAATGTGTAGTGTTCGCGTAAATATAAGAAATCATTAAAAAGAGTGAGGGTAAATTACTATATCAGTTTAGCTGTTTACACCTAGCACTAATTATTGTTTTAAAAAAGGTAGTCAACTATACTGTGGCATGTTCTATATATATATATATTTTTTTTCGATTGAGACCAATTTTATCAAGGAAAAGAATGACTGTAACCGGCAAAAAAATATTAATAAATTTTTAAGTAAAAATAGCCTTGGCTGTCAATCACCCCGATTTATATTTATTTATATATTTTATTATAAAAATAAATTTAATTAAGGAAAAGAATGACGGGGTATTTTTTAAGCCGGATCTAAGATTATGATGAAAACCCGCCGACCGTCTGGTTGTCTGTTCTGGTGGATTTTTTACGTCTCCATCACACAGCAAAATAACAGATTTCGGCTAAATAAATACATCGTATACTTCTTAAAATTTTCTAAAAGTTTGCAAATTAAAATAAAAAGCGGTGAAACAAATTAAGTAAATACATGCGGAAATACATATTTATTAAATTTTTTATCTTTTATGCCATCTAAAATAAAGAATGTCATCATCATCATTACAGCCTTTTAAAAGTCCACTGCTGAACATAGGCCTCCCCCAATTAATGCCACAAAGCACGGTCCTGAGCCACCTGCATCCATCGACTTCCTGCATATCTTACCAGGTCGTCACTCCATCTCATGGGCGGTCACCCTACACTTCGACTACCGGTACGAGGCTGCCACTCAAGAACCTTTATTCCCCATCGGTTGTCGGTTCTTGAGTTATATGGCCAGCCCACTGCCACTTCAGCTTACTAATCCGTTGGGCTATGTCGGTTACTCTGGTTCTACTGCGGATATACTCATTTCTAACTTTATCCCGCAGAGAAACCCCGAGCATAGCCCCCTCCATAGCTCGCTGAGCGACCTTGAGCTTCCTCATACGGCCAGCAGTGAAGGACCACGTCTCAGTTCCACAGGTCACCACTGGCAACACGCACTGGTTGTACAATTTCGTTTTAAGGTTTTGAGGTATGTCTAACGAGAAGATGTATCGTAGTTTCCCGAACGCTGCCCAGCCGAGTCGGATCCGTCGATTGACCTCTCGGTCGAAGTTGGACTTACCTAGTCGGACTATTTGTCCCAGGTAAACATACTCGTCAACATCGAGCTTAGTGCTCCCAACAACTACCGTCATAGGTGTGACATGGACATTAAACATGATCTTTGTTTTGTCCATGTACATCCTAAGAACTATTCGTTGGGAGACACTATTGAGGTCATTGAGCATGGTGCTTAGGTTCTCCATCAATTCTTCCATAAGGACTTTATCGTCGGCAAATCGAAGGTGAGTGATGTACTCGCCATTGATGTTAATACCGTATCCTTTCCAGTCCAGAAGCTTGAAAACGTCTTCCAATGCAGCGGTGAAGAGTTTCGGGGATATAACATCACCCTGTCTTACACCTCTCTGCAATTGGATAGGTTTCGTACTCTGGTTCTGTACTCGGATAGCTCGGTATAAATATATAATAGATAAATCGGTCTGTAGTTCTTCAAGAGAGCGTTGTCACATTTCTTGAAGAACAAGACCACCGCTCTACTGCTCCATGCCTCCGGTGTAATGCCACCATGGAGGAGGGAATTAAAGAGCTTCTGAAGGACTTCAAGTACTGGTCTTCCACCCGCTTTCAGAAGCTCCGCTGTAATTCCATCCTCGCCTGGGGCCTTGCCGTTTTGAAGGTGCTGGAGAGCCATTCTAATCTCGCTCCTACTGACGTCCGGGATATCTTCGGAATAGTGTCGGATAAGACTCGCTCTTGGTTCGTTACTTACACCTACGTGTGGCTCTAACAATGACGTGTACAGCTGCCCATAGAACCTCTTAATCTCACTCAAAATCTCAGGTGCCCCGGAAACGATGCTGCCACACTCGGTCTTCAGCTTTGACAGTTGGCGCTTTCTGGCAGACAGATCTCTGGCAAAGACTTTGGAGCCTTGTTTCCGCACGATCGCTTCTTCAGTACAAGCTGTATTGAAGTTGCGTAAGTCCCGCCGCATGCATTTAGAGATCTGTCTTTTCAGTTGCCTGTATGCTGTCAAATCTGTTGAAGAATGTAGCTTCATGTCCCGTCTAACAGCCATAAGATTCAGAGTGTGATCGGAGAGTTTTTGTGTTCTTTTGTGACGGGTCTTGCAGAACTTAGCTCCAACCGCATGGACAGTTTCCACGAGCTTGTCATTCATATCGTCCACTTCATTGCAATCTTCTTGGCAATGAATACGGTTTTGTAACTCGACCTGAAAGGTTTCGGGACTTTGGAACAGAGCACGAGGGGGACGGAACGTTGACTTCATTAGACGAGACCTCTCCAACTTAACGTTTAGGTTCAGTGTGCCTCTAACCATTCGGTGATCGCTACCAGTTTTCACCCTCGCGATCACGGAGACATCACTGAACAGTTGTCGTCTGGTCGTCATAATGAAGTCAATCTCATTTTTTGTGCCTGGTTTTTGGCCATCTTTCTCTGTGGTTTTATATTTTTAGTCTATCAAATCTGATATAATAGTTGGGACGTTTCCAAACATGTGTATGAACTGCAGACTTTCCAGAGCGTCGGTGTTTTACATTAGCGATATGCTCTTTCACGCGGGTTTTTATGGATTTTTTTGTTTGTTCTATGTAAGAGAGACCACATTCACAAGCAACCTTGTACACTCCCACATCTTGTAGAGGTATATTACACTTGACGGATGGTAAGAACTGACTAATCTTCTTCGGAGGCTTGTAGTATGTTCTTATGGAAGCTTGCTTCAAGATGTAGCCAATCTTGTCTGTGACTTCTCTGACTAATGGTAGTATACTCTGACGGTCACTGTGAAGGAGGCGCAGGACACGAAGCTTGGTGTCGTACAAAATTTGCTTGAAGTGCTGGAGCTCAGCGGCCAGATGTTTACTGTCACAGATCCCTTGTGCTCTCTGAAACAAAAATTTTCCACGGTAGCAGAAGAAGAATGATGGTGGCGAGGTGAAGGATGGTGGCGAGGTTAACGGGTCCAATTAACGTCGGGAATTAAAAAACTTAAAATTAATAAAATCCTTAAAATTAGTTTTATTCCAAGTTAATTGATATAACTTTTTTTTTAGTTTTCAGATTCAACGTTTCAGTTGAACATAGTGTTCGAGATAATAACAAAAATCTGAGTTTAAAGTTGCGTTTTTCGCTACTTGAAATCTCGATCGATATAATATTTTATCTTAGTATTTACATGTCATTAAATCGTTCAATCTGTAGAATTTTATACGTCCAACCCAGACGAAGTCGCGGTGAAAAACTAGTTTAGAACTAGTTTTTGATTTTCAATGTTTCTAGCGCTTTGCAGCATCAAAATACTGGGGGAATACTAAAGCTCTAACCTGAACACGATGAAATTGGCTAAATTTTATTCGACGTGAACTCGGATATAGACCCGAGTTCATTTATTCCATTATTATATATTTATTCAACATTTATGATTGAGATAAATTGCTCTAAGCTTCATATCATGTACATGGAAACGGTTCAAGTCTGAGAATTAATTAAACTGCATTAGAAATGCGTCAGTTTGGGCTTCATATATTAAGCTTACAGAAACTTAATTTTGTACTTGAAGAGCAATTCAATAAAATTTTATTTTTCAATCTGTAAATTAACTAAGTGACAGTTCATGATTTTAATTTATATCTATAATTTCCTGGTTAGTCCAAACTCACATGTACATATTTCTGGTTTCATTCGTTCATTCGTTCATTACAGTTCTTCACAAGTGCACTGCTGAACACAGACCTCCCCACAATAATGCCACAAAGCACGGTCCTGAGCCACCTGCATCCATCGACTTCCTACATAACTTATCAAGTCGTCAATTCATCTAGTGGGCGGTCTCCCAGCACTTCGCATACCAGCACGAATTCTTGGTTGTAATGGAAATATAATTTGCTCACATATTAGTATACAATTACAATACAATTCTGGAAATGCTTGCGTTTAAGCTAAATCAAAATGTTTATGGAAATATTTGGTATATATTATAGATAACAAACACCGACAAAATTAATAGTCTCTCTAGGGAATGTGACGGCAATGTCAGAACTACGAATTATAGTTACTAAAGTCGATATTAATCAACTTCATCAATCCATCAATTAGTAACTTATTAAAGCGTATTCCGTTATCTTAGATAATTACAATTCAAAATATACAAATATGTTGTTGAAGATTCTTGGACGAAACCGTTTAGGATGTCATGTGCACGGATAGCAAAGTATCATAAATCTTTACACTTTTTTAGTTTTCCTAAAATCTTATGCAATAACTCAATCACTCTGAGTATTTTAACATATTCATTCATTAAAACCTATAACAGTCCACTGCTGAACATAAACCTCCCTGATAGATTACCTCATAGGGGGATTTCGCATTGGGGTAGTGGATATTCTTACACCGCCAATACATGGTCAACGCCCATGACGTCCGTTGCCCGATTAACTGTGTGCACGTTATGAAAGCGTATGCACGTAGTCGCGGAATGACGATGAAGGTCTCCGTTCATTTATTCATTTAGCTTATACTAAAAAAGTAATCAGAAAGTCATACGTTGAGAAAAAGATATTTAAATTGAAATTTATGACTTTTTACAAAAAAATAACTCTGAGTAACCCGCATAGAGTAACGGACAAGAAAGCTGAAGTGGCCATGGGCCGGCGAAATAGCTTGATAAACCGACAACAGATGAAAAAGGAAGATTTTCGACAGCAGCCTCGGAGCAGTTAATGCAGGACGGTCCAATACTAGATGGGGATTAATAATTGGGAGTAATAAGTTCCTTAATTGCGTCATACCGTTAGTTCTCCCTCCTCCTCAGAGAATACGAGATGCTAAGGGGCGGAAATTTCAATTCGAAGTTATGATAAAGTTTACTATGATGTTGTTTCGCTTGTAGTCGAATAGTGCTCGAAGCCGACAAGATTAAATGTAACAGGCAGTAACATTTCTAGCTCACGCGCCACAAAAACCAGCACAAGATAGGGTTCAGTCACTTTAATAGCATATCCTCTAAGTCAAGAGACTAATATGATTATAATGCATACTAATTTATTGTGCATTTACATGCATCAACCACTATACTCTTCTACGTCTCGCGTTTAAATGAAAATAAGTATACAAGAAGCATAAAATATTATGGCTTGTATTCCAGCTAGATGAATATTCTAATGACGTCGCTTAGAGCAGTCTTTTCAGCTTTTTGCTACTTTGCCTGAATTTTTAGATGTAGCAAATAAGATTTGAATAGCAAAGCATGTTTATCCGCAAATGTGTCATGCTTTACGGAAGCGTTCGTTGAAAAGAAAATCTTTTCATTTATGACGCAAGAAGAGATTTAGTTAACAGTGATATTAAGATGATGTCGGTCGAAGATTTGTCAAAGTAGGTGACAAATCGAAATCTAATTTAGAATTCGGTGAGGTGATATTAAAATATTTTGTAAATATGTCTTATTAGAAAATAGCTTATCCCTAGTAAGTATTTATGGATATATTAAGAGATAATGGCAATACAGAATCTAGTACAGAGGTCTGGTATAGAAGTTACAAAGTCTAATAGCTCAGAAGATAAGCATTCATTTTAAAATGTTTGGCGACGCTAAATAACTTCGTCCTATTCGCGCCAGTAACTTTAAATTATGTGAATAAGTGTAGATGGGGTAAGAAAGGAGCACACAGTTCACCTGACGGTAAGGACATGTATGGTGTGGACATCTTCATTTATCCTAAAATAAGAATCTAGATGGAGTGACGACCTGATAAGACATGCAAGAGGTCGATGGAAGCGGGTGGCTTAGGACCGTAATAATAAATAATAATTATTTTGTTTATATACAAAGTAATCTAAAACTATCTTAAAAGTAATATTTAAAACAATTAAAAAGCAATATGAAGCATAAAATTAATAAATAATAGTTAAGAAAATTAAAAAAAATACACGCTTTTGTATTTAAACGAACTAAAAAGTAGAAAATAATTTTCAATTAGCTTAAATTAAGAAAATAGTGATTCACATAAAAAAGAAAAATACATTTTATTGTAAAAAAGCGTGGACGCTAGGACACCTCGGTTCAAGTTTACCTCGGTTTCGGATTCTGTGAAGTAATCTACACGCTACTATAATAATCCATTTCAAATCCCATTTCTATCAATATAATGCTTTTACATGGGTGCTAAGATTCTCTGGTGGAGGTTTGGTTGCCACATAAGACGACTTGACCTGGCAACATGCAACGCACACACCCTGAGGACTGACGAGAAGATCGTGGAGCTGGAAGAAGAGATAGACAAGTTACGCTGGCATATTATAGGATTATCCGTAGTCCGAAGAGAGGGGGAGGACACGGTAATCCTCGAATCCGGCAACTTGCTCTATCACCGGGAGGGCGACCATCTATCCCAAGGAAGTGTCGGATTTATCGTTCACAAGTCTTTCGTTAATAACGGTGTAAAGATTTAGAGTGTGTCGACGAGGGTTGCGTACCTTATACTCAGAATCACCAAACGCTATTCGCTGAAAGTCATACAGGTTTACGCCCCAACCTCAATCACATCCCAATGAGGTGGTGGAGGAAATGTATGAGGATATCTCTAGAGCCATGCATTCCTCCAAAACCCACTGTACGGTGTTAATAGGAGAACGGAGAACTGAAAATAGGGAAACTGGGAATAGGGCAACGGAAACCAAGGGGCCAGCAGCTGACCGACTTCATGGAGTAAGAGGAACTCTTTATGATGAACTCTTTCTTCCAGAAGCGGCCCCACAGGAAGTGGACCTGGTCGAGCCCCGACGGTTAGACAAAACATGAGATTGACTTCATTACGACGAACATACGACAACTGTTCAGTGATGTCTCAGTGATCACGAAGGTGAAAACCGGCAACAATCACCGAATGGTGAGAGGCACACTGAACCTAAACGTTAAGTTGGAGAGGTCACGTCTAATGAAGTCAACGCTCCGTCCCCCTCGTGCTTTAATTCAAAGTCCCGAAATCTTTCAGCTCGAGCTACGAAACCGTTTTCAGAGCCTAGAAGATTGCAATGAGTTGACGATATGAATGACAAGCTCGTAGAAACTGTCCATGCGGTCGGAGCTAAGTTCTGCAAGACTCGCCGCAAAAGAACACAAAAACTCTCCGATCACACTCCTAATCTCATGGCTGTAAGACGAAAGATGAAGCTGCAGTTTTAAACAGATTTGACAGCATACAGGCAACTGAACAGACAGAACTCTAAATGCATGCGGCTGGACTTACGCAACTTCAATACAGCTCGTATTGAAGAAGCGATCGAGAGAAACCAAGGCTCTAAAGTCTTTGCCAGGGATCTGTCTGCCAGAAAGAGCCAATTGTCAAAGCTGAAGACCGAATATGGTTGCATCGTTTCCGTTACATCTGAGATTTTGAGTCAGATTGAGAGGTTCTATGGGCAGCTATCACGTCATAAATGGAGCCACGCGCAAGTGTGAGTAACGCTCCAAGAGCGAGTCTTATCCCTCACTATTCCGAAGGTATTCCGGACGTCACTCTGAGCGAGATTAGAATGGCTCTCCAGCACCTTAAAAACGGCAAGTAACCGGGCGAGGATGGAATTACAGCGGAGCTTCTGAAATCGGGTGGAAAACCGGTACTTGAAGTCCTTCAGAAGCTCTTTATTTCCGTCCTCCGTGGTGGCACTATTCTGGAGGCGTGAAGTAGAAGTGCGGTGGTCTTGTTCTTCAAGAAAGGTGACAACGCTCTTTAGAAGAACTACAGACCGATTTCCCTTCTACGTGCTGTTTTCGAGAGTCATTACGAATCGTCTCGCACGCAGACTTGACGGCTTCCAGCCTCCCGAACAAGCCGGTTTCCGAAAAGGCTTTAGTACCGTGGACCTCATACACACCCTTAGGCAAATTATACAGAAGACAGAGTAATACAATTTGCCATTTTGCCTTGCGTATGTGGACTATGAGAAAGCGTCCGAAACCGTCGAAATTTGGGCGGTGCTGCAGTCCCTTCAGCGGTGCCAGGTTGACTGTCAGTAAATCGAAGTGTTGAAGTGTTTGTACAGTAGAGCTACGTTGGCTATCCGAGTACAGAATCATAGCATGAAACCTATCCAACTGCAGAAAGGTGTAAGACAGGGTGACGTTATATCCCCGAAACTCTTCACCGCTGCATTGGAAGACGTTTTCAAGCTACTGGACTGGAAAGGATGCGGTTTTAACTTCATTGGCAAGTACATTACTCACCTTCGATTTGCCGACGATATAGTCATTATGGCAGAATCGCTGGAGGACCTAAGCACTATGCTCAATGACCTCAATAGTGTTTCCCAACGGATAGGTCTTAAGATGAACATGGACAAAACAAAAATCATGTTTAAAGTCCATGTCACACCTATGCCGGTAGTTGTTGGGAACACTAAGCTCGAAGTTGTTGACGAGTATGTTTACCTGGGACAAATAGTCCGACTAGGTAAGTCCAACTTCGACCGAGAGGTTAATCCACGGATTCAACTCGGCTGGGCAGCGTTCGGGAAACTACGACACATCTTCTCTTTAGACATACCTCAAAACCTGAAAATGAAATTGTACAACCAGTGCGTGTTGCCAGTGATGACTTACGGATCTGAGACGTGGTCCTTCACTGCAGGCCGTATGAAGAAGCTCGAGGTCGTTCAGCGAGCTATGGAGAGGGCTATGCTCGGGGTTTCTCTGCGTGATAAACTTAGAAATAAGGATATCCACAGTAGAACCAGAGTAACCGACATAGCCCAACGGATCAGTAAGCTGAAGTGGCAGTGGGCCGACCATATAGCTCGAAGAACCGACAACCGATGGGGAAGAGAGATTCTCGAGGGGCAGCCTCGTACCGGTGGGCGAAGTGTATGGCGACCCCCAACAGATGGAGTGACGACCTGGTAAGACATGCAGGAAGTCGATGGATGCAGGTGGTTTAGGATCGATCTTTGTGGCATTCCTTGGGGGAGGCCTGTGTTCAGCAGTGGACTGATGAAAGGCTGTAATGATGATGATGATGATGAATGCTTTTACATATTTGAGACCTTCCACATATCTGCTTTATTTCATAGACCATATTATTGTATGTATTTATACATGTGACTTCAAGTCGTAACTCTGCTATCATAATGCTTATGCGTCATAGATACCTTCTATATTAATGCTTTTGTATCATAAGTCCCTAATATAGGACTATACATTATGCAACAATATGGGTATGCGTCTCCAGCAACTCCCTCATAAAAGCAATCAATACATGAACAGTCTCCAGTAATACAAGAACACTCTGCATCATTACAAAAACACTCATTAACTTTAACTTTTAATTTTTGACCCATTTTCTAATTATATTACAAATGTTATTTGGCCTTATTATTGTAGAGTATTGTAGAGTTTAACGAAATTGAAAGGTTTTTAAAGACAATATTTAGATTTATTTTATTAATCTTTAAAAAAATTACGTGTCAAGTTGTTTGTCCGCGATGGACTCCTAAACTACTGAACTGATTACAATGAAATTTTGCACATTGTGTACATTTTGGTCCAACTTGAGAGATAGGATTGTTTTATCCCGATAAATTACCCTCAAAACTTTTTATTGCGAAAAGGATTTTTATAGGAAGGGTCATTGGAAAGGGCAGAATAAAGTCTGCCTGCTGAGCTAGTAAACTATAATACTTAATATACAAAATTAACGTATTTGAACTTTATACTTATTAATGCATCTTAATTTTTCAGAATATTATATCTATGATATTTTTAAATGTCCTTATGGTGAATTTAATTATTAATTCTTAATAATAATAAAAATGCACCGTCAAAATATCAATATGTACCCAACCGGTAACATTCATTGCTATGTGGACGACAGCACTGGTGATGCTTTATAAACCGGCCTTGCAAATATTTATCGGGAAAACGTCGCCGAGTACCGGAACAAACTTGTGTCTCAAGTTGAAACTTTGTTGAACAATTTTATGGATTGGGGACGACTAAATTTAGTATAGTTAAATTCCCAGAAGACACAAGTTTGCGCGTTTACCGCTTAAAAGAACGCCTTTGTCGTACCTCCTCAGTTTCAGGCCATTCCTCTTGTAGCCTTAGCCAGTATCGGAAGCCTGGGCATCGACATATCGAACAAATAACGTGGAGTATCATGGTCACTTGGAAGAGAAGGCCAAATTGGCCTTTTAACAAGCTTGGCGTGCTGGAGAGCGGTACCGTATGCTATGCCCGCACACCGCCTGCAACTTTACAAAGCCCAGGTTCGGTCTCATATGGAATACATCTCTGGGCTGCGGCTCTCCAGTGCCAACTCCTTCCATTTGATCCCATCCAGTGCAGAGCGGTTCGAATCGTCAGCGACCGAGCCCTTTCTGATCGGCTTGACTCACTGGAACTGCGAAGAGATGTTGAATCTCTTTGAATTTTTATCGCATCTACCACGGGTAGTCCTCTGACGAATTGTTCGGACTAATTCCAGGCGCTCAATTTCACCATCGCATATCACGACAAAACTCACAATACCATCCGTATGATTAATGGTCCACCACTGTGCAATTTACAAGAAGTTTTCTTCCTCGCACAAATTTTTTCTACCACAAGCGATTTTTCCAGACCGATACGACTTAGATACCTTCAAAATAAGGGCCTAATATTTTTTAAAAGACCGGCAACGCGACTGCGATTCCCCTGGTGTTGCAGTTGTTCCTGAACAGCACTTACTATTACTATCAGGTGAACCACATCTTGCTCGTGTGCCCCCTCTTCTATAAAAAAATAACTGCCAAACATGACAACTACGTAAAATTACTTCCCTATGAGGTAATCTATGGGGGAGTCCTGTGCTTAGTAGTTTAATTAAATGTAATGATGATAAAGATGAGGTTGTTGTTTTTGTTGGTTGCGGTGGTGGTAGTAGTGATGGTGGTGGTGGTGGTAATGATGATAATTCTGTGTAAATTTCATGCAATTTTAGTGCCGATTTACCACGTGATTACAGGTGAAGAAAATCATCGTGAGGAAACCTGCATGTGTAACAAACGAATATCTCTATTTAATAAATTTAGGAGTGGAATAACCTATGGAATTGACAAATAATGTCGACAAAGAGGATTTTGATGCTGGCTGAGGCAACAAGGGGAGTGTCCCGTGTGTGAAAATTAGGCGAAACGACAAATGAGTGGAAATCCTTTTGGTAAACAGCGATAATTTATTTTTAATATCTACTCTCAGAGAAGGTTACCGGAGTGTTCATAAAGTTCATCATCATCATCATCATCGTTACAGCCCTTCACAAGTCCACTGCTGAACATAGGCCTCCCCCAAAGAATGCCACAAAACACGGTCCTGAGCCACCTGCATCCATCGACTTCCTGCATGTCTTACCAGGTCGTCACTCGATCTCGTGGGGGGACGCCCTACACTTCGCCTACCGGTACGAGGCTGCCACTCGAGAACCTTTCTTCCCCATCGGTTGTCGGTTCTTCGAGCTATATGGCCGGCCCACTGCCACTTCAGCTTACTAATCCGTTGGGCTATGTCGGTCACTCTGGTTCTACTGCGGATATCCTCATTCCTAAGTTTATCACGCAGAGAAACTCCGAGCATAGCCCTCTCCATAGCTCGCTGAGCGACCTTGAGCTTCCTCATACGGCCAGCAGTGAAGGACCACGTCTCAGTTCCGTAAGTCGTCACTGGCAACACGCACTGGTTGTACAATTTCGTTTTAAGGTTTTGAGGTATGTCTGACGAGAAGATGTGTCGTAGCTTCCCGAACGCTGCCCAGCCGAGTTGAATCCGTCGATTGACCTCTCGGTCGAAGTTGGACTTACCCAGTCGGACTATTTGTCCCAGGTAAACATACTCGTCAACAACTTCGAGCTTAGTGTTCCCAACAACTATCGGCATAGGTGTGACATGGACATTAAACATGATCTTAGTTTTGTCCATGTTCATCTTAAGACCTATCCGTTGGGAAACACTATTGAGGTCATTGAGCATAGTGCTTAGGTCCTCCAGCGATTCTGCCATAAGGACTATATCGTCGGCAAATCGAAGGTGAGTGATGTACTCGCCATTGTTGTTGATACCGTATCCTTTCCAGTCCAGAAGCTTGAAAACGTCTTCCAATGCAGCGGTGAAGAGTTTCGGGGATATGACGTCACCCTGTCTTACACCTCTCTGCAATTGGATAGGTTTCGTACTCTGGTTCTGTACTCGGATAGCCATCGTAGCCCTACTGTACAAGCACTTCAACACTTCGATATACCGACAGTCAACTTGGCACCGCTGAAGGGACTGCAGCACCGCCCAAATTTCGACGGAATCAAAGGCTTTCTCATAGTCCACATACGCCAGACATAGTGGCAAATTGTACTCTTCGGACTTCTGTACAACTTGCCGAAGGGTATGTATGTGGTCTATGGTGCTAAAGCCCTTTCGGAAACCGGCTTGTTCGGGAGGCTGGAAGTCGTCAAGTCTGCGCGCGAGACGATTCATAATGACTCTCGAAAACAGCACGTAGACGCGGCTCAGAAGGGAAATCGGTCTGTAGTTCTTCAAGAGAGCGTTGTCACCTTTGTTGAAGAACAAGACCACCGCACTTCTGCTCCACGCCTCCGGTGTAATGCCACCATGGAGGACGGAATTAAAGAGCTTCTGAAGGACTTCAAGTACCGGTCTTCCACCCGCTTTCAGAAGCTCCGCTGTAATTCCATCCTCGCCTGGGGCCTTACCGTTTTTAAGGTGCTGGAGAGCCATCCTAATCTCGCTCAGACTGACATCCGGGATATCTTCGGAATAGTGTCGGATGAGACTCGCTCTTGGATCGTTACTCACACTTGCGTGTGGCTCCAACGATGATGTGTACAGCTGCCCATAGAACCTCTCAATCTCACTCAAAATCTCAGGTGTCCCGGAAACGATGCAGCCACATTCTGTCTTCAGCTTTGACAGTTGGCTCTTTCTGGCAGACAGATCTCTGGCAAAGACTTTGGAGCCTTGGTTCCGCTCGATCGCTTCTTCAATACGAGCTGTATTGAAGTTGCGTAAGTCCCGCCGCATGCATTTGGAGATCTGTCTGTTCAGATGCCTGTATGCTGTCAAGTCTGTTGAAGAATGTAGCTTCATCTCCCGTCTAACAGCCATGAGATTAAGAGTGTGATCGGAGAGTTTTTGTGTTCTTCTGCGGCGGGTCTTGCAGAACTTAGCTCCAACCGCATGGACAGTTTCCACGAGCTTGTCATTCATATCGTCCACTTCATTGCAGTCTTCTAGGCACTGAAAACGGTTTTGTAACTCGAGCTGAAAGGTTTCGGGACTTTGAAACAGAGCACGAGGGGGACGGAGCGTTGACTTCATTAGACGAGACCTCTCCAACTTAACGTTTAGGTTCAGTGTGCCTCTAACCATTCGGTGATCGCTACCAGTTTTCACCCTCGCGATCACGGAGACATCACTGAACAGTTGTCGTCTGGTCGTCATAATGAAGTCAATCTCATTTTTTGTGGAACCGTCGGGGCTCGACCAGGTCCACTTCCTGTGGGGCCGCTTCTGGAAGAAAGAGTTCATCATAAAGAGTCCCTCTTTCTCCATGAAGTCGGCCAGCTGCTGGCCCCTTGGGTTCCGTTGCCCTATTCCAAATTTCCCTACTTTCAGCTCACCATTCTCTCTTGTGCCTAGTTTTGCATTGAAGTCTCCCATTAACACCGTATGTTGGGTTTTGGAGGAATGCATGGCTCTAGAGATATCCTCATACATTTCCTCCACCTCCTCATCGGGGTGTGCCGAGTTTGGTGCGTAAACCTGTATGACCTTCAGCGAATACCATTTGGTGATTCTGAGTATAAGGTACGCAACCCTCGTCGACACACTCCCGATTTTTACAACGTTGTTAACGAGAGACTTGTGGACGATAAATCCGACACCTCCTTGGGACAGATGGTCGCCCTCCCGGTGATAGAGCAAGTTGCCGGATTCGAGGATTACCGTGTCCTCCCCCTCTCTTCGGACTTCAGATAATCCTATAATATGCCAGCGCAACTTGTCTCTCTCTTCTTCCAGCTCCACGATCTTCTCGTCAGTCCTCAGGGTGCGTGCGTTGTACGTTGCCAGGTCGAGTCGTCTAAGGTGGCAACCTCCACCGGAGATTCTTAGCACCCCCTGCCCCGCCGTTACCATGGTCGCCACCGTAGCCAGGAATAGCGGGGCCGCCGGGGACTGGGGGCCGTTTTTTTGTTGCTCTCATCATTGGGGGGTATTTGCCATAGTTGCCACGCTTGGCGAGCGGGTTGGCATAAAGTTACGTAATTCATAAAGTTACGTAATTTTAAAATGTTTTTAATTATAGAGTCCAAAATTTCTATAATATTTCTTTACACTGTCTCTAGATACATGGCATGATGTAAGCCAACCTGGAAAGTCCGAATAAGAACACCTTAAATACCTAAAATCTCAAATTTCATGAATAAAAATATTGGGATTCTTGGGTTATTACGGTCTGAAAAGTGCTATTTTCTTTACTAACTCACTCATCAAAAACTTAAAACACGTCTAATGCTCGGTTTCTGAGGTACTTTTATCGGCAGTTTATCTATTCGTTAGCGCTATTGGTTCGATAACTTGTGAAAGTGCGTTTCCGAACATCGCAATGTAAGATAAACTCCGTTTAAGCTAAGTTTAATTTAACTGTCCAATACGTGCCGTTTATCGGTTCTATAACTTTATTTGACGTTTAATTTCAAGCAAACTACATCAACTTTTAGGTTATAACGTGTTATTATTAAAATAAATTGCCAGTGGGTGCTAAATACTAAAATATTCAAGGGATAAAATAATTATTAATAGAAGTGCAATGAATACGAGTAGGTTCTCCCTTTCAGAAATTTTTTGCTACGTTTTCCAGATTCCATAATGTTTTGGATAATGCAAAAACGATAGTAAATACCAATAAAGTTAAAATAAGAAAGTTATGAAAAATAAAACCACTTTCGAATAAAATCAATGAGTTTGATGTTTTCTTTTTTAACAATTTGACAATACAATGATGTCATTCATACAGTTTCTGATAAATATGGAATTATCATATTTTATTACTAAAACAATGCATATCCTCTTATTTAGCCACAAAAAAATATATTTTATAAATAGTATTAGTATAAATGAAGAATTGAAACTAAAAAATCAATTTTAGTCTCGATGTCTTAAACAGACCCATCTAGCGGCAAATGATGGTACTTCTTAATGGTTTCATAGTTGTTGAACGATTCGTTGCGTATTCAGAAACGCAGTGACAGTTAACCGACGTTTATCTTATAACTTTATTGAAGCAATAGCTAATGGGAAGATAACTAGGAACTTCAGAAACCGGGCATAAATCACTTAACCCTACGATGGTAACATACTCGTAATTTAAATGAACACGCATATTAACAGGGGTGTCACGTCACCCCATGATAATAAAATTAATAAAAAAAAAACTTTCGTTAAGTGAAAAATAAAACTTTTAACTTTTGAAACAAACTAAAAGAACACTCTTTTTAGATCTATTAGTAACTAAATGAAATTAGATTTAAAAAAAAAAATTAGCAACTTAAACACAATTGAGACAAATTTCCACACGAAATTCAGGGCACGCAGGTCTTTTGCATTTTAAACTTTTTCACTTTCTTGTGATTCTTTCGAGGACACAATGCACATCGAGCTTGCTTTTGCAATTTGGCGGGGGGTCGACTTGATGGAACTTCTTCGGGGACATTTAGATTTTTATTTGGCTCTTATATTTCCCGATAGTTATCGAAGTAAATTTGAGTCCAGGCATCGTCTCATGTGCGGCTCGGCTAGTTGCAATACTATTTTTTTAGGAATTCACTTTTAAACTTATTAGCTAGCGTGTTTGGATGCTTATCTTCTAGATAGAGAATCATATAGTTGATCCCTGCTTGATCTAACATACCAAAGAAAAACCTAAGAGGCCAGCGTCGAGTACCTCTCGCAGTCGTATAATTGTGCATCATTTTGTTAAAGGTATAGACGCCTCCCTTTCTTGCATTGTAGAAATAAATTATAACTGGCTTTTACGTTGTGGTATTGATTTCTTTCTTATTATGCAACGTAGATAGCAATATCACGGATTTGTTTACCTTTGGAGTAAAGGAGACTAACGTTTTCTCGTGATCAAATGCAAACTGGGAGGACAAATCAGACTTTGATTTATTCTGTAAGAAAACTGGTGGTATCTCACGTTTATTTTTACGTAAACTTCCAATACAAGTCAATCAATATTCCTTCAGTAACTAGTCTGCAATGGGCATCAAGGTGAACCAACTATTAAAGGTTATGTTTCGTCAGAACCTTTGATGCTCTCAGCTAACTTTGTGATGTAGTCTGCCGCCGTCTTCGCTTCGGTTATGTTGCCTATGTAAGGAATTGCATCAAACATATAATATATTTTAGTATCACATATGGCCAAAAATTTCAAGCCATATTTGTCTGGTTTCGAAGATATATAAACACGAAAGGGCACTTTCCTCGAAAGCCAAACAGTTGCTAATCAATCGTATCGTAACAGTGTGGTTGCTACGCTTTTGTGTAACTGTTTATAAAAATGCCACAATGCCAAAATGCTTCCATGCTTCCTGAATATGTGAAAATTTATCCTCTTTATCATGACTGTCCTAATCATCAAATCTTAGGCAAAGTAGTAGAAAATGAAATCGACTCTCGGACATTACTGACCTGTACACAGGGGTACTCTTGGGCGCCCACATTTCAGTTGCACTTTTTTACTATCTTTGTTTACCACGGCATAAAATAGTCGCCTTATGAGTGCCGCGATCTATGTTTTGTCTGTTTTATGAGTAAAATGTTGGTTTTTGTATTTCTGGGCACGTCTGCCAATTTCTTGGTTTGTGTATGGTAAACACTATGTCGAGAGGTTTAGAGAACAAAATCATACAAGCATCTTTTTCTGTTTCAATATAAGAATGGACTTGCGAAGATCTTTGGATGTTTACCGTATTACGCTGAGGTGTTCTGCTTGATGATGGTGTAGAAGCAGACCAAACATGTCCATTCTTACCTCTCAAAATACTCCCTCGAAGCTGCAACATAGGCACATCATCTTGATCTAAGCCGGAAATAATGTCGTGTTGTTCGGAATGCACGGAGACGTTATCTTCATTTTCAGAAGATTCCTCCACCTCTAATGGCTCTGTTTCACTCTTATTATCCTAAGCCATATTATTAAAGTATCGCTCAAGCTCTTCATCATTATAAAACGCCATAATAAACTGAAAATAATATTCCACACTTCTGCTCCACGCCTTCGGAGTAGTGCCACTATGGAGGACGGAATTAAAGGCTCAGCTGTCAGAAGCTCCGCTGTAATTCCCTCCTTGCCTGAGGAGTTGCCGTTTTAAAGGTGCTGGAGAGCCATTCTAATCTCGCTCAGACTGACGTCCGGAATATCATCGGAATAGTGTCGGACAAGACTTGCACTTGGATCATTACTTACACTTGCGTATTACTCCAGCGATGATGTGTACATCTGCGCATAGAACCTCTCAATCTCACTCAAAATCTCAGGTGTCCCGGAAACGATGCTGCCACATTCTGTCTTTAGCATCGACAGTTGGTTCTTACTGGTAGACAGATCTCTGACAAAGACTTTGGAGCCCTGGTTCCGCTCGATCGCTTCTTCAATACGAGCAATATTAAAGTTGCGTAAGTCCCGCTGCATGCATTTGGAGATCTGTCTGTTCAGTTGCCTGAATGCTGTCAAATCTACTGAAGGCTGCAGTTTCATATCCCGTCTAACAGCCATGAGATTAAGAGCCTAATCGGAGAGTTTTTGTGTTCTCCTGCGGCGGGTCTTTCAAAACATGAGCTTCGAGCTGAAAGGTTCGGGAGTTTGGATTAGAGCACGAGGGGTACGAAGCGTTGGCTACATTACACGTGACCTCTCCAACTTAACGTTTAGGTTCAGTGTGCCTCTCACCATTCAGTGATCGCTGCCAGTTTTCACTCTCGCGATCACTGAGACATCACTGAACAGTTGTCGTCTGGTCGTCATAATGAATTTAATCTAATTTTTTGTTGAACCGTCGGGGTTCGACCATTTCCACTTCCTATGGGGCCGCTTTTGGAAGAAAGAGTTTATCATAAAGAGTCCCTCTTTCTCCATAAAGTCAGCCAGCTGCTGGCCCCTTGGGTTCCGTTGCCCTATTCCGAATTTCCCTACTGCCACGATGCTGCCATATTCGGTCTTCAGCATCGACAGTTGGTTCTTACTGGCGAACAGATCTCTGGCAAATACTTTGGAGCCCTGGTTACGCTCGATCGCTTCTTCAATAGGAGCAGTATTAAAATTGCGTAAGTCCCGCCGCATGCATTTGGCGATCTGTCTGTTCAGTTGAATATCAATGGAATTATATATAATTAGGCATATATGATGTTTCCTGAGCACCTATTTAAAATTTTTGTTTTTATTTCATCACAGCCAGTAGATTTTGTATTTTTAAGTAATGAAAATTTGTTTTTAATTTCCATTATATCACATCCATTATGGTGAAGAAAATATATAGCGCGAAAGTTAATATTAAAAGGTGTCGAGGTAGACCGAGACTAACTTTCGAAGACCATGTGAGCAAATTGCTCGAAGAAGGGAGGGTCAAGAGTACTCGGATACCTAGACGTGTTTCGCCTCTACTGGTGGCTAACCGCTAAGTGAATCTTAGCGCTTAGCCACCGTAGAGTCTATTTCACCTGAGGATGCCTCGTGTAGACGCGAAACACGTGTCGTATTGTCGTCAGTGGTGTGTCTTGCCTAGTGTAGTGGTGTTGGGAGTAGCGGTGCTGGGATTAGTGGTGACGGGGATAGTGCAAGCAATTGAGGAAGGGCGGGAGGTGCTCTTCATACTAGGTAAGACACATCATTTTATTTTGTAACGCGGATATTTGCGAAGTAAACATTTCTAAAAGCTTTTATATAATGGATTTCCGCAAAGTAACGCCTGATTCTATTAATTATAAATTTACATAATTATCTGTATTATACTTCAAATCATGTTGACTTAGAGCGCACATAAATAATAACAGCATTTTCTTAATTACATCAAACAAAATCAGTGAAAGATTGTCGAAAACAACGTTCTTCTCGCTCGGAGAGTAGAGTGTAAATTAGTACGCAACGTATTAAGTTCGTATAGCCTCTGGTAATATAGATATTAAGTCTTTGTGATTCCTTGACTAAGGATACATGTTTCATCTTTTGCAAGCTCCATATTACTTTTGTCTTTGTCGGCCCTTAAAGCCTCATTGTAAGGAGCTACGAGACTATATTTCCTTTAACAGACCTCTGTATTTTGTTCTGTATTGCCATTAACTCTTAAAAAGTACATAGATGTTTATGGATTTTCAACATATTTTACTGTCACCTCAACTGAATTCAAAATCAGAGTTCAGTGTGCCACCTTTTTGATAAATCTTTAAATTAAATCTTTTCTTGCATCATAAATGAAAAGATTTTCTTTTCGACTAAAAGCTTCGTTAAAGCATGACACACAGCCGCGGACAAACATGCTTTGCCATGCAAATCATATTTACTACATCAAAAATTCAGGCAAAGTTGCAAAATTCTGAAAAGACTACTACCACATATACTAAATACTATGAATAGACTGATACTACTATAAGCGATGTCATTAGAATATTCATCTAACTGGAATACAAGCCACCACGTTCCACGGTTCTGGTACATTTTCATTTGACACAAAAACGAGACGAACATGAGGAAACGCTATGATGCATGTAAATACACCATAAATTATATTATGCATTATAATAATATACATCAACATATTAACCTCTTTGATTCTGCTGTTGCACATAAGCCATGTCAAGTATGAAGCAATATGCCAAAATTGTTTAACTTTCTTTATGTGAGCATAACTTTGCATAGCATAACATCCGCCGTGCGATGATGGTATAAGATAAGTACAATTCCCCGTTTCTTTTCGTCGGTGTTGTAAGTGATGGCGATTGTGTGGAATGCCAAAAAAGTTACTTATGACTTTCGATAGATGGCAGTATAACTATCTTGTCCTTAAAACAATGTCAAATGTGCAGCACGTCTAGTATTGCGTAGGAATATCCATCCACCTACTAAGCGTTATAATTAAGGCAAACCTTATCTACAGCCGCATAGGCCCATACCCAGTAGTGATATTTCATGTTCTGTAATAAGAATACTTTAATCTAAATACAATAATTATCATAACGGTTGATAGATGTAAGTGGCTTAAGACCGTGATTTGTGACTTTCCTTGGGCGAGGCCTATGTTCAGCAGTCACTAATGCACAGAATACGCGAGACCGCCAACAGCATTTCTAACGTAATTAGCGAGAAACCAGTGTGTTTCTTTTTGAGTTTCATTATATAATTATAAATATATTACCATATATTTGTGGCAAGGAGTTATAGATTCTTAGATGGTAGTTATGAGGATAACGTAGAAAAAGCATTTACTAAATTGAATGACACGTTTTTTAATTTTTAAACTGTGCTTTCCTATAGACAGTCAAAGTAAATAATTTAATCAAAAATAAAAATGGATTACAACCGGTAAAAATTTCCTGCAGAACCAAATGTGCACTTCGCTATAAATATTATAAAAATAAAACTCAAGAGAACAAAAATAAATACACACGTTATAGAAATATCCTTAAAAACTATTTTACTTATTAAGCAGATAAATCAAAACTACGTACTAAACACAAAAATAAAACTAAAGCCACTTAGAACCTAATAAAACAAAATGGTTAAAACATGCAATCCTTATCATTCACAGTCAATCAATATCAAATATACATAATTCCATTGAACTAGCTACAACATTTAATCAACATTTCATCTATTCTATTAAAGACATAATATCACAAAATCGTATTAAGCGTAACTAGTCTTAGAAATTAATCTAGTATTTATTTAAGACTATGTGATATAATTTACTTACTTACTTACTTATCGTCACGCACAATCCCTGACGGGGTAGCCAGAGATATATATATATATATAATATAAATTGTAAAACAGTAATATTATCAGTCCGTTTGTTATAACTCGATTGTAGCAGGGCAAAGCCACGTAATCCAAATGCTCAAAAGAACAAAGCTCATGTGAAAGCATTATTCTTATTTCCACCTAATATATTACTTTCTTCAGCTCCACAGGAACACTTTGTCATATGTAACCTTTGCTCGCTATTATTTTCTGAATATATTCAGCACTTGTTTCCTTTTCGTGGCAAGTACTAAAATGTTTATCTAAGTTTTTCTATCCAGAAATTAAATTTTAAATGCTTATTAAAACAGTTTTCTATAATCTATTATTTTATTAATCATTTGAAATATTGTATATATAGGTTTATAATGGTGTTCATTTTGTGTATAGTACTTACTTTTACCTAAGTTAACATTCCTGAAATTGATTATATTAATTTAATTAAAATAATATAATTTAATGATATTTATTAATAATTTGAAAAAGGCAGCGATTCATTTTAAAGGTATAATATGTTTACATATAAAAATGAGCAAACTAAGGTAGATAAACTCTAAAGGCTTATAGCATCTGTTAGTATATTTCGTTAAATAACTCCGTACAATATATAATGATAATACTGAAAAGCTACTTACAAATCCTATCTAATTACTAACTGAGTCAAAGTTAATTACTAACCCAGTCACAAACTAACAAATAAATTGAATAAAAATTTTCTTTACAACAAAAGCTTCGTTAAAGTATGACACACCCTCGGATAAACATGCTTTGCCTTGCAAATCATATTTGCTACGTCTAAAAACATAACATAAAAAAAAACATAAACACTCACGCCTGTCACCCAGAGGGGTAGGCAGAGACTACGGACTTCCATTTGGCGCGATCCTGACACACCTCTCTCGCCTCTTTTACATCCATATATCTACGCATACACGCTCGTCGGTTAAGGGTACTCCTAATCTGGCCCATTTTTAATGTATCGCCGATTTGGTCGATAAACCTTCGTCTACTCACCCATTCTCAACCCACATTCTTCAACTTTCAAAGTTTGCAAACAACTGTCCATAAATAGGTTAAACAGCCACGGGGAAGCCACACATCCCTGTCTGACACCTTCATTAATGCCAAACCAGTCCGAGTAGACCCCGTTGATCCTGACACAAGCACTAGAATCCCTACAAAGAGACCTTAATGCCTGTATCAAGCCAGCGCTCAACCCAAATGAGTTCAGTGTTTGCCATACAACATTCCTGTCCACTCTGTCATAAGCCTTTTCCAAGTCCATGAACGCACAAAAAACTTTCTGGTTTTTGGCCAAAAACTTCTGCGCTATCATGCGCATGGAAAACACTTGATCCGAACACCCCATCCCCTTTCTAAATACAGCTTGCACATCCCAAATTTTTCCATCAGTTTCTTCCATAACTCTTTCAATTAACACCTTAGCATACAGTTTACCCACAATGCTAAGCAAGCTGATACCACGGTAGTTTTTACAGTCCTGCTGTGACCCCTTTCCCTTATATATTGGGACTATTACGGCTTTGCACCAGTCTAAAAATTTGCTGGAATACAAGCCATAATGTAACACGGTATTTGTACATTTTATTTTAACAGCGACATGAAAAATAAGATGGTGTTTGATGTTTGAAAAGGCAAAATAAATTTTATTATGTATTACAATCATACACATCGACATATTGACCTCTTTAATTCTGCTGTTGGACATTAGGCACTTATTATACCAGCGTAAAATAGCAGCTTATCGCTGCTGTGTTTCGTATGGTTAGTGTAGAGGACCGGAGACCCTTTTTACTGGAAACGAGGCATTCCATCTTAGTCCTCACGGGTGACAACGCATCTGCATTTTGATTCTTAATCGAAGATACATGTAGATGTCTATGGGCCATCTACATGATCTTCTTAATCGAAGATACATGTAGATGTCTATCAGGTGGACTGTGTGGTCGTTTGTCAATCTTATCCTTTAAAGAAAAAATATGAGACAATATGCAAATCATTTTTTACTTACTTTATGTGAGCATAACTTGACATAATACCCACCGTGTGAACACGGCATAATCCCCCGTTTTGACTGCGTGGGGCGGTTATGTCTAATGCCAAAAAAGTTACTTATGTCATCCGATAGAAGGCAGGCGCAAACATAGCAGTGAAATGACAAAAATAATGTGATATATAACCATTTTAATCATCGTTACAGCGGTTAGATGCAGGTTACTGAGGACCGTATGATATTTTTTGGTGAGACCTATATTCAGGAGCGGACTATATACATATAATTACTACATATTGTGATAAGAATCAAAATCATCAATTATTACAACATTAATGTACTGTACGAGTATAAATATATATAAATAATATATTTAATAAGTTCTTTTTTTTATAGGATCGGGTGACAAACGAGCACACAGTCCACCTGATAGTAAGTGGTTAATGTGACCCATAGAGATCTACATCTATCGTCAATAAAGACACAAGATGCAGATGTGTTGTCACCCGCGAGGACTAAGATGGAATGCCTCTTTGCCAGTAAAAAGGGTCTCCGGTTCTCTACAGTCACCATACGAAACACAGCAGCGTTAAGCTGCTATTTTACGCTGTTTTCTTTTTTTTCCTTTGATAATAGGTTTAGATACCAGTAGCAGATAAGCAGTTTTTTACTATTAATATAGTTTTTCATTTTCATGATGATGAAATTCATAATTACGTAGCTATAATATTACTATATTATTATTTTGAGACAGGTCTAAAATGCTTGCATAAAAAAGTATCCAGGAGCTCACTTCCGGTCTTTTATTTTTCCTAATGAATACATATTAGCTATAATACTATATTATTATTTTCAGACATGTCTAAAATGCTTGCATAAAAAGTATCCAGGAGCTCACTTCCGGTCTTTTATTTTTCCTAAGGTTTTTCCATACGCGTTTGTGAAATACAACTATGTTTTAATCTGCTATCATAAGTGTTTTTTTTTTTTTTTTATTGAAAATTGTGGATTTTACCACAGTATATTTAAGGTAAGTAGCTATAGATTCTTAGATGGTAGTTATTGGAGCAAAACAGTTTATTTAATTTACTTAGAAGTTTTTTTATAGACATTTAATAAATGCATGAACGTTGAAACTTCTGAGAATCTCTCTCACTCACTTTAAAATAAGACTACAAAATAGGTCTTCTATTCGAAGTGTATAGTTTATTTTTATTTACATATTATGTTCACTGACTGAATGACTTTTCGCAAACGGTTCAAGTGATTTAACACATTATTTTTTCAATTAAATGGCAAAATATATTTTTGCGTGATCCCATATAAGTTAATAGTAAGAATTCCACCCCTAACGGTTAAAAAAGGACAACATATTAGTTATTATCAATCCAAAAGGTAAAAGAAAAGTTAAAGTAAAGTTACTGCCGTTAAACGCCCCACTGATGGGTATAGTTCTCCTCTCATTTTAGGATTTGGGATTTTAGGAAAAGGAAATGTCCGCCGCGCTGCCCTAATGCCTTTAGGCGAACTTCACGTCTTCGAAATGTTTTTTTCAAATTCTTTAGACATTAAAGTTTCCTGACAATGTTTTTCTTTACCGCCGAGCACGTGGTAAGTCAGCACTTAAAATTGCAATTAATAAAACAATTTATATTAATTAACAAAATAAAAAACCCGAGTTAATCGCGTACTGTGAAATTTACGAGTGCCTAGCCCTTGAACTGCCACGGATACATCAAAGTTTTGATAGAGTAAAAACTTAGTTCAAATACTAAATAGAATATAATTTCCACATGAGAAATTCTAAGACGTTTGTTCTTCTATACACTATACCTTACACAGTCTTCAGAAGTTATTATGTGTAATTAATTTTGGTCTTCATAGTTTTTGAAGTCAATTTTTACTTTGTGTTAAAAGTTTAATTATTTACGATAGTACACTTTGAGAGCGTGGTCCTTTCCCATTCCAGACCCCGCTGCTTTACTCTTACACAAAGGAAAAAAATAATGCAATAAATACTAAGTTCCGTTTAATCAAGCAACAACCTTGTAAAAGTTGCTTTGCTTTAATGTACAGATAAAAAAAAACTGTTTAATATCAGTAAATTAAAGCTTTAAAATTGTAAAAAGCGCCTGTTATTTTGCTGCGTATAATATACTAGTATGTTTAAAAAAATTGTTACTAAGTTTTTTATTAAATAAAAATATGTAAAATTGTGGCAACAATTAGACAAAATTTTAAATGTTTCACTAAATTATGTAGAAATGTAAAACTTTAACACTTTCACTATCCGGTTTTCAGACACAATAGTAAGTTAATAGCAATGACCTATATGTAGTGCACTGGACAGCGAAAGGGTTAATCTTCATTACAAATTATAAAATGTAACTTTTATTGGTTAGGGTCTAGTTTATAATTTTGTAATGCACAATTCTTATTTGAGTCCTATGTTTGCCTGCACTTAAACTGTATTTTTATGAAAAAGGAGACAATAAAATTTATTATCTCCACTTTCATAACAAAAAAAACAAGGCTCACCTGAATATCTGCAATACAAGGGGAATAACAGCTGCGTTGCCAGTTTTTAAGAAAGTAGTAAGTTCTTTTCTTGAAGGTCCCTAAGTTGTAGCGGTCTGGAAAAACTGGCTATATTTAATTCCACAGTATGGCCGTCTAAAGAAGAAAAACAAAACGTAAATCGCACGGCAGTGGAGCGCCAACTATTAATACGATGAAGATAGAATTTCTAGGTCTGTCGCTGTGTACTAAGGTAAAATTCAGCAGCTAGAATTGATACGAACAATTCCTCCAAGTACTCCCTGTGGTATATACTCATTATTTACTCATTCAAACACACACACACACACACACACACACACACGCGCACGCACGCACACACACACACACACACACACACACACACACACACACAGAGAGAGAGAGAGAGAGAGAGAGAGAGAGAGAGAGAGAGACACACACACTCGTGCGTGCGCGCGCGCACGACTGCTATCCACACCAACACACACACAACACTTTTTTCTCATTCCTTGACTTACTGCATGTTAGTTAATTGTTAACCGAATTCTATTATTCTTAAGTCGCCAGAATCTATTGTAATTGTACCACTAATAATGGAAAGCACTGGTTTCTAAGTTACAGTTATTACAACTAGTTTAGAAGCCAGGGTTCAATTTAATTGTTAACAGATTTGTGGCAAATAAATAATTTATTATATTATTATATACGCTAGAAGTTGCAAAGAGATACAACGTCTCCTCGCAAGGCTAATGTATCAAGCTGATCAGAAAGAACTTGGTCGTGGACTATTCGGATCGCTCTCCGATTAATGCGTTCAAGTGGAAGCAGTTGATACTGGGGGCCTCAGCCCAGAGATAAGAACAATATTCCATGTGAGGCCGAACCTGCGCTTTGTAAAGCTGCAAGTGGTAGGCCAATATGAAATACGGTTATAATGTACTGAGCACACCAAGCCTTTTGATGCCAGTTTAGCCTCTCAAGTAACTCCAGAACTGTAAATCTCTCAAAATGTCAACGTTATAACTTATTTCATCGATTATATTAGTTCTTTTAAGCATTACTAATAAAGTCCTCCCGACTAGATTTCGGTCTAGGTGCCCATTCTCAACGGAGTTAGCTATATGGACAGAACAGGAATATAGTGCCCATGTGTATGCGCAAACATAGGTACACTCTCAATTCCCTCTCTTTAATAGTCGAGACCGCAATCCGATACGACTGAATAGAGAGATCGGGCTTAGAGCCAACAGCTTAACATGTTTACAAGCATGGGGGTTAAACACCGCCCATTCCCTTATTCTGGGCTGCTACTGAGAATACTGGACAGGAAAACCTTATAACTAATGTTGGCTCAACCCGGGCTTTCAATCGGGGACCTCATGATCAGTCATCGCTACCACAAGTCCAACGAGGAAGTCAACGTTACTAATTTGTATTTGAGTGTACATAATCTTTAGGAATGTTTATCAAAATTATGAAATTATTATAATTCTTTTTTTCTGCCAACAAACTGCTGAGCATTTTGGCAGATTGTTAATAATAATAATAATAATAATTTGTTTATTTGCTTAGAAACACAGTATTATAAGCTGGTACAAGTTTGAACAGAGCGCATATGTTTCGCCATAATGAAAATACTCGTAGCATGCAAATAACACATTGAGTTTAAAAATATTATAATGAGATTACATGTCAATTCATACTATTAATATAATAATTATTACCAAATATGTCAACAAATAAAAATTGAATGAAATTAGAATTTATAACTATATTAAGCTATGTTAAGTTTTTGGTACAGAGAAATGAATCTATGCTATAAAAGTTATTCTGACTTAGCCATTTATACAACCTGTGCTTAAACATATTGATATTGATCATTTTAATATCTCTAGGAATCTTGTTATATATTTTGACACCCATACAGAGGCAACTTTTTGCATACTTATCTGACCTTGGAATGTCATTATATATCAATCTGTGAGGATCTCTCAATCTAAAATTATTAACTTTGTTAAATTAAATAATTCTGTGTTTTTGTGTACAAAAACCGCAACTTCATAAAACTGTAACAGTGTAAATTTCTGTTATGTTGTATAAATATTTTTTTAAGTTAAAACCATTTTGTATGAACCTTGCACTCTGACTTTATGTGTATAAAATTAGGACTAACTTTCCAAACCTGACAGAATCGTGATAACAAAGTGGTTACGACAAAATAATGAACACTGTTGGGTGCGAGCTTCCCCGATGTTAGAACTTGTCTACAAAACTTTTCTCATCTCGTTTCTGTGACGTTATCTTTGTTTATCTGAAAAAATGTAAAACAGGTAACATGATTCACATAGTTGTAAAATAATTTTGTTAAAAGTCAGTTTTTTTTTTTGAATTTTAATTTTGTTGAAAGTTCTAAACCAACGCTCGATAGCACCAGCCTTGCCGAACCCAGCATGGGATCGGTCTTGGTTCGAGGTAACGAGTGGGGAATGCGGTACATCACAATTATTATAGCTTTCTCCTCCTGCGTTCCCACTGCCGCCGCTTTAGCGACCCCACCAAAGTAACGGAAAAAGGGGCAAGTAGCGCATGGCTACTATACCAAAACTTACCACTTCTCTGCGAGTCCATCTCGTCTGCAGCGGGCAGGGAAGAAGACACCCATTTCGTTACATACTATTACAACTCTTCCCTCTTCTCCCTACGGGTTGTTACACGAAGGCCACTACGACACATTAAAATAACAAAAGTTATGTAATATTCTTAAAGAGTAATTTGTTCTTTATATAATTAAGTAGCTGTTCCCCGCGACTTAGCCCGCGTGTAATTTAGGTTTTTAATTTTTTGCGCGGAACCCTAATTCTTTTTCTAAAATAAAACTAGCCTAAGTTACTCCTTATAACATCAGCTGTCTGCCAATGAAAGTCCTATCAAAATCGGTCTAGCCATTTCCGAGATTAGCCAGAACAAACATACAGACAAACAGACGGATAAACAGACAGACAGGAAAAAATTTAAAAAATTGTGTTTTTGTTATAAGTACCATATATACTTTCATATGCATTTAGTGAAAAGCTGTTATTTTGACGTTATAAACAGACTATCCAATTTTATTTATTTGTATAGATATAAAGTGACCAAAAATTGTGGCTTCTCGTGGAAAATCCATAATGTCATGGCGTTTCGTAGATATGGTAAAATTAGTTGACACAATATTTGTCACCAGCTCGTGAGAAAATATCCCCATCAAAGACGGGAAGTAGCATTAAAGTTTCTTGGCTTTTGTTACCTAGAAGGAACCGAGAAAGTTACACTGGATCTAATCGGCTCACTATTTTAAATTGTATAATCGTAAAATCTTTGGTTATTGAATCATCATGTGTTGTTGGAAGTGAAACATGATTTGATCAGGTATTATTTCACTTTTTATTTACAACGAAATATTATTTATTAAATTAATCTATATATCTATATCTATATAATCTATAAAAACCATATTACACACCAGATATACCACAAATATCGAAATTAATACAAGCAATCCATTAAATAAATTAAATTGATACACTTTTTCTTTTGTAATCATTCTATTAAAATCAAATGTGAAATATATGGCTTTTTAATTGAATCTAAAAACTTCCATTGCTTGCCTGTTAAACGCCGGTGAAGGACAGGCAAGAGAGTTTATTTTCCGTAACGCAGCAAGTGAAGTTTTACTCTAAGCTTTACTGAAAACTGTACATAATATAACAACTGAAAATCATGCTGTATAGGAACGAAACTTTTCACAGCATGCGAAGTTTGATATTTTTACAACATTTTCTCTGTATCAAGAGATCGTACCTTCTTGGAAATTCAAGAGCAAAATTATTCTGTAACATAATATTTTTTATTGCATTAATTTCACTGATTGGATTGATTCCTTATGATTTGATATATTTAAATTTGTCCTTCAATTACAATGCTGTTATATTTCAAGTACTTGTGTCTATCGAAGCAATGCTTTTGTTGTGGGTTGCAGCTTTTGAATTAAAATCATTCCAAGCTATAAAAGTGTTAGATGAAAAATGTGCACTTTTAGAAGAATACTCAGCGAAAATTGAAACAAAGTCATTTGTCGTCATCTTTGTTAGTATGTTATCAATAATTTTGGATGTTATTGGAATGTGGAAATTAGAATTATCACCCAGTACTGTAACAATATTGACTTTTGCTTTTGCTATACATGAAACTGAAATAGGATTCTATTCTGTTTTGATATCTGGAATTAATGTCAGACTTTTCAGTATAGTTGAGACTAACGCGAAGTATGGGTCAAAAATATACCGACACATTTTGCTTATTTCCTCTCATATAGAAAAGGAATACAATTTACCGGTAATTATTCTAATTCTTTTTACTTATCATCAGTGATATTTGTTTATAATTAATAGAATCAGGCGTTACTTTGCGGAAATACATTATATAAAAGCTTTTAGAAAAAATTACTTCGCGAATATCCGCATTATAAAATAAAATGATGTGTCTTACCTAGTATGAAGAGCACTTCCCGTCCTCCCTTAATTGCGTGCACTATCCCCGTCCCGATACTTTTGATATTTGTTTTGCTTTTCACTACTTTTATATTATTGTTATAATTACTTTCTTATATGCATGTCAGCCGTGAGGACTAAGATGGAATGCTCTTTTCCAGTAAAATGTGTCTCCGGTTCTCTACACTCACCATACAAAACACAGCAGCATTAAGCTGCTATTTTACGCTGATATTCTGTAAGAGCGTGGTCCTTCCCCGGTCGAAATGACCCATTCGTATAATTTAAGAAAAAGTTTACCTTTAATCCAGCCTGCTTAAATTTTAATGTTCAGAATGATAAAATTAGTACTAATCTTATTTTATTTTCAATGGGTACTAATAACATAATATTCATCTTTATAAGAAAACATTTTGGATTGTAATCAAATGTTATTTTTCAACCGACTTTTGAAGTGAAGTGAAAAGGGGAATATCCTAAATTTGACTGTGTTTTTTTTTTATAGGAGAGGTGGCAAACGAGCATGCGGCTCACCTGATGGTAAGTGACTACCGCCGCCCATGAACAACTGCAACACCAGGGGAATCGCAGATGCGTTGCCGGCCTTTTAAAAAGGAGTACGCTCTTTTCTTGAAGGTCCCTAAGTCGTATCGGTCCGGAAAAATCGCTGATGGTAATCGATTCCACAAGGAGGTCGTGCGAGGAAGAAAACATCTTCTAAATCGCACAGTGGTGGACCGCCAATCATCCAGATGGTGTGGATGGTATCGGGAGTTCTGCCGCGATGTGCGTTCGTGAAATTTGGCGGCTGGGATTAAACCGAACAATTCCTCAGAGCACTCCCCATGGTAGATGCGAAAGAAAATGCAAGGGGATGCAACATCTGACACATCCAATGAATCGAGCCGATCGGAAAGGGCTCGGTCGTCGACGATTCGCGCAGCTCTGCGTTGGATGCGGTCAAGTGGAAGGAGCTGGCACTGGGGAGGCCCTGCCCAGAGATGGGAACAGTATTCCAAGTGAGGTCGAACTTGCGCCTTGTAAAGTTGCAGGCGGTGTGCCGGCATGAAATACTGTCCCGCTCCGCTGAGCACGCCAAGCTTTTTAGAGGCCAATTTGGCCTTCCCTTCCAAGTGACCACGAAACTGCACGTCACTCGATATGTTGACTCCGAGGATACCGATACTGGCTGAGGCAAGAAGGGGAGTGCCTTGAAACTGAGGAGATACGGCAAAGGGGTTCTTTTTAGCGGTAAACGCGCAAACTTGTGTCTTCTGAGGATTAAACTGGAGTAGATTTAGTCGCCCCCAATCCGAGACTTTGCTCAGCAAAGACTCGACTTCAGACACAAGTTTGTTCCGGTACTCAGCGACGTTTTCCCGAGAAATATTGGCACGGCCGGTGTATAGAGCATCACCAGTGCTGTCATCCGCATAGCAATGAATGTTACCAGTTAGCAACATATCATTGATATGCAGAAGAAACAGCGTTGGTGATAGCACACAGCCTTGTGGAACACCAGCGTTAATAGGCTTGTAGTCAGAGCATGCACCGTCTACAACGACCTTGATGCTCCGATCTGCAAGGAAGCTGGTGATCCAATTGCACAATTTCTTGGGAAGCCCATAGGAAGGGAGCTTCGAAAGAAGCGCTTTGTGCCAAACCCGATCGAAGGCCTTCGCAATTTCCAGACAACGCCTCCCCCTTGGACTCTACTGCCTCCGCCCATCTATGGGTCAGGTAGACCAGAAGATCACCAGCTGATCGACCCCGACGAAAACCGTATTGGCGGTCACTAATCAGCTGGTGATCCTCAAGGTACCGGATGAGCTGGCAGTTAATAATGGATTCCATTATTTTCGAGAACAAGGAGGTGATCGCGATAGGCCTATAGTTAGATGGGTCTGAGCGGTCGCCTTTTTTAGGGATCGGGTGGACAAAAGCTGTCTTCCATGAATTCGGGACTACGCCTTGGGAGTAGGAGTACCGGAAAAGACGCGTTAGGACCGGTGCCAACTCCGGAGCACACGTCCTCAGCACAATTGGGGGGATTCCGTCAGGCCCACTCGACTTCTGGATGTCCAGGGAGAGCAGTGCTTTGCGAATCGAGCGCTGTGAGAACAGCACATCCGGCATGGAGCACTCACACCGCGGGATAGTCGGCGGTGTTTTCCCCGCATTATCAAGAGTCGAGTTGGACGCAAAAAGGGAGCCTAAAAGGTCGGCTTTGTCTTTTGCGTCATGGGCCAGTGAGTCATCCTCCCTGTGCAGAGATGGTAGTGATGGCTTACAGAAATTCCCTTGGACAGCCTTGGCAAGAGACGAGAATGCACGGGTTCCCGAAGGAAGGCGAACTAGTTTCTCGCCAATTCTGCCTATGTGCTCTGACTTTGCCTTGGCAATAACTCTTTTGAAGTACCTGGAGGCGAAGTTATACTTCTTTTTAAGTGTGCTGGTGTTTACATCCCGAGTCGCCGAAGCCGCAGCCCAGGCTTGATAACACTCCTGCTTACTGCGTAATGCAGTCTTACAGGAGCGACCAAACCAAGGCTGAGATCTGCCTCCGATGGGTACCACAGATGATGGAATAAATAGTTCCATTCCCTGTAGCACCACATCAGTGACAGAGTCAGCAACAGCGCTGGGATCGTCCGGCGAGAAGCAAACCCGCCCCCATGGGTAGGATGCAAAGAAAGACCGCATTTCGTCCCAATCCGCCGACCTGTAATGCCAAACACGGCGGCAACCTGCAGAACGCAACCGCGAAGGGAGCGTGAGTCACACTCCGGATCAGACAATGGTCCGAAGAGCCGAGAGGGGCATCGACGGAAACCTGATATCCGTCCGGATGAGAGGTCAGCAGAAGGTCCAACAGGGAAGGTGTATGATCCTCCACATCTGGAATCCGCGTAGGTGAAGTAACCAGTTGTGTCAGACCATATGCCAAGGCAAAGTCATAAACAGATCTCCCCGCATGATCGGTTAGACGTAAACCGAGCCATTCAGCTTGGTGGGCGTTAAAATCGCCAAGGATCACGATCTCTGCGGATGGGACCTGTTGTAGCAAGGAATCTGTAGCCATTTGGACGTGGTCGATGAGTCGGTCTGTTTCGGCATTACCGCTATGGGACCTATAGAGGCACCCGTAGACGCGCGGATGGTCGTCGCTGTCAACGCGTAGCCAAAGGATGGACAGGTCCGAACCTTCAAGACTGCCGAGGCGTCGAGAACAGATGTCCTCTCTGACATACACGCAAACTCCAGCCCGAGGCACAAAGGAATGCTCCAATTTGTACCCCGGGTAGGAGAGATACGAAATATTAGCCGGAGAGGAAACCTGCGTCTCGGTCAGAAAGAGCAAGGCCGGCTTCGTCGTCTCGAGATGGTAGTGGACGGCGTTTAGGTTAGAGTGAAGTCCCCTGATGTTGCAGAAATTCACGGATAGCGTGGCAGGGGTCGCCTTGGTGTTCTTGCTCAGTTTGCCCCTAGCAGTTTTGCTTTTGAGCGGAATTTTGCCCCCCCCCCAGAATACGCGGGGCAGCCTGAGCACCCACGCTCAGGATCGGAATAACATGGTCGTGGATGCTCAGCGAGGGATTCTCCAGGGGTACTTCATCGTGTAATTCCGCTACCATGTTGATGGGGGGGGAGGGGGGGAATTGGGCCTCCGGCCACCTGCACTCAACAGACGAAATGCAGAATCAGAGCTTCTACTTCACGCCGGTATTCTGTGATGTCGTGGTACCAACCCGGCTCGAGCCGGCCCATACATGCAACAGCAAAAACTGCTGCGTGGCTCTACCACTGTTGTTTTATGTATGTTACCTCACACCATTTTTCTGGATGAACGAATTGGTCCATGTCTCATGTGGTCCTATGCACATTTGATCAAGACCTGGCCAGTAGTATTTGAGTTATCCTTAATAATGCGTATTAAATTGAAGTTGACTGCATTGATGATGTTCTCAATCTAGTAATATTGAAGCCAGTTGTACAAAATTTTCATGTCAAATCTGGGTAGTAAGATTAAATTCCTTGTTACCAGTTAAGAGAGTCTCCATTTCTTATCTCTTACTATATGAAACAAAGCATTACGCTAGGTTCTTGATGGTATTCCGTGCAAGCTTGGTCCTTCCCCAATCGAGAGAAACTAATATTGCTTCCGTTACATTATACAGCTGCCAGTGTGGCTTTATTTGTATAATTTTTTATTCAAGTATTTACCATAATATAGTCTGGGACTGCTAAAGTGTTAGAAGTTTAAAGTTAAAAAAATAATTCAGGTAATAAATAAGAATATCCACGTAAATGTTTATGTCTTAAGAGTGACAAACGAGCACATAATCTACCTGATGGTAAGTAGCCCATAGACATCTACATCTATCCTCAATTGAGAATCAAAATGCAAATGAGTTGCCACCCCTGAGGACTTAATGAGGATATGAAATGCCGTTCCCAGTAGAAATGGTTTCCGTTTCTCTACATTCACTATACGAAATTATGTTCAGCTTTAATTTATTATAAGTTTATTTTTTAATATTTAAGTTCTCTATACATCACAAAATGAAACAATACTTATTTTACAGATCCTGATTATGCTTGGCATGACTTTTATTACGACTATTATGTACAGTCTTATGGTCTTTCTAATAAATTCACCAATGGTAAGTGATACCGTTTTTTAAATACACGTTTAAAATTTGAATTATAATAAGCTAATTGTGACCTACACTTTGAATCTTCTTCATCTGATCTTCTGATCTGTATATAATATTTTTTTACTTCTTAAAGCAACGTGATACATCGTTTTAAAATTTGAATCAAAATAAATTTATCATGGGCTTCACTTCGTAATTAATCATCTTCATCTGGTCTATATGTGACATTGATTTTCTTCGTAATTAAAGCAACTAAGTTGTGCATTTTTTAAATATTAAAACACTGGTTTCTATTGATCTTTATGTTGTAAGCCTTTTTGGCTTTTACAGCTCCTTCGGTCTCAGGGCTCGCGGCTTAAAAGACCTAAAAAGCTAGAAAGGTGGTGAATTTATATTATACTGCATCGTTACTTGCTTAACGTTGACTCCTAGGACAGTTTACAGTACACGTTGATACGTTATCTACTTGCTGGTACCACCAACATTCGGTGGCTATGCGAATAAATCTATTTTGGACGACTATTTGGACATTTGCGTAAAACATGATAGGTCTTACGTACGCTTTGTAAAGATGGAGCTTGCGTCTTCCTTAAGACGCAAGCTCCAGCTTGCTCTTGCTGTTAACTAGCGGGTGGAGGCGAATAGTTACGATTTTAGCACGGTTGCGGACATTGCGAATTTCATACCGTGGTCGAATGTGACCCCTAGATATTTGGTCGTTATTTGCCAGGAATAAAGAGTACGGTCACATAGGTACGGTCACTCTCAAACAAAAATCGATAAAAGATTTTGGTTTTGAAGATTGAGAGTCACCACACAACAAAAAGTGTAGCAATACATTTTCAAAATACGGGGGTGCTTTGAAAGTGTACACAGTGTGTGTGTGCTAAACTTTTTTCAGGATTCACTTCGATTCTCAATAAAAGAAACCAATAGTGTGCTGAGGAGACTGATTGGTCTGTAACTAGAGGCTAAGTTGCGTGGTTCCCCGGTTTCGGGATTCCCATTATGTCTGCTTCTTTCCATGCCTCCGGGAAGGAGCAGCTGGAAAGAAGAGCGTTGAATATGCCTACTGAGATGCATACGAGCGGCGCGGAGTAAAATTTCAACACCCGGCCGGGTGCTGATTTCTTTTTTACACTTTTTATTACTTCTGTGGCTTTTTCGATTCTCAAATGATCTAAAGGCTCACCCGCAGGTGGTAGTGCAGACTTGCACTCGACCTCCGCTTCGATCTCTGAAAGATGAGCAGGACATATAAGTTCGCTAGATGGAGTATATTGGCTCTCTGAACTATCCGCAAGATATTCGGCCTTTTCGGAGTCATCACAAGCGAGCTCGGGGTTTCCTGGCCTAATGAGACGTGGCATATATGAGGACTGTTCTGCTTTCAGAACTCGGGTCAACTGTCAGGAGGCAGTTTGAGATGGCTCGATATCCTCCAGAAGATTACCCCACTTACCATGTGTTAATTTTTAAAGACACTGTTTTACCTCATTTTGGAGGTTGCATAGTCGAAATTTGTTGTCTATAGTACGATAGTGGTCGTATTGTCTTAGAGCCTTTACGCTCTAATCAGCTGTCGATTATCACTCGGTAGCTTTATGTATCGATTGCTCGACACACAAATCGTACGGCAGCGTTCTTCAACTGTAGAGTTGAGGTGAGCCAATAGGGCGCTAATCGCCTCATTGGCCTCCTCTCGCTAAGATTCTGTCTCAGTGCTGAGACAGAATCTGGTGCTGGTCGTAAACTCGAGTTTGAACTTGAGTTTACGTTAGTTAACCAAGCTACGGGCTGGCCCTGCTGCATTAAGAATGGTCTATAGTCAAAGTTGAGTTCAAATATCTTTTCAATCGATAATATCGAAAAGCGGACGTCTTTTGGGAACAGCACTGAACAAAATAAAGCATTTGTTGCGCAAAAAAATGCATTATAGCAATACGAGTATATGGGCTAAGACCGAATGAATCGTGTAAACCGATGTTTAAAAAACTTGGCTTGTTACCACTACCATTACTTGACATCTATGAAGTATGCATGTTTGTACAGAAGCATAAAACATTGTTTACTACGGTAGATGTTATAAATCCCCGTAGTCGCCGTGATCCATATGGGCTTGTACTAAGCGACACTCCCAGAATAAGAAAATATAACAAAAGTAGTTTATTTATATTTGTGAGCTTATATATAGGTACCTAACAAATTAAAACTATTAAATATTAGATTATTTAAATTAAAACTGTTTCAAGGGTTGAATGAAAATAACTTCTATAGTTTAAGGGATTTTTTTAGCCATAAGTATAAATGTATAAAAAAATTGCATTCTATGTATAACAGTAGCAAAATATGCTAATCTGTAACGTCCTGTAAAATCTTTTACATATAATTTATTACGCAAGTAAATTATTATTATTATTATTATTTGAGTATTGCTACGAGAAGCATGCCAAGTTGGTGACTGCTAGGTATTAGGTAGCGAGTTGGAGTCTCAGACGCGATAAGATCGAAGTTTAGTCGCTCCGTAAGATCGAACAATGTATTGCAATTGGTATTGGTTGTAAGCGAGTACCAGGAGTTGGTCTCCAGCTATTATAGCACTGGAGCCTAGATTAAGTAATTCTACAAAGTGATTCAACTATGCGTTTGAGTGGCGGTAGATATGCCAATATGATGGTAAGTCTAAATAAAGATACTTCTATGTTAGTTAACGGGGGAGCGTCGATCGGTACGTAGTGCAAGGACCTCTTGTTGTAGATCAAGGTGCCGCCTCTAGGGTTGGTCAACCTATCATTTCAACCTAAGGTGTAATTTTCGATCTTAGAATCGCGATGGCTGGGCTTCAAGAAGGTCTCTTGCACTAGCATGACGTCTACATCGTGTTTACGCAGGAAGAGCGCAATCTCATCTTTTTAGTCTCCTAATGGTTGTACTGCCATTCTGGTACTTATGTGAGGTAGTTAGGCGCACTGGAAGGACCAGATTGCATCGATAAGGCATATGTGCTCAATTGAGGCGTTGAGCTAGTCCTCTGGGGTAGAGGCTCCACGGAGTTTGCGGGCTAGAGAGGACAATTCAGCAACGTAAATGTTACTGATAAAGCAGCAGACTAGAGAAAAGTCGGCGACGAAGGAAGACGAGCTTATTGGAACGGGCTTCAGTTTTGCGGCCTGGAGAAGCGGCACTGTTCGTGAGGCAACAAGTCTGTGCTTTACCCAAGCATTAGGTTTCTACGCGGGAGGGCTGGCACCGTGCACAGACACCCCTGCAATTGGGGCGGGCTTGGTGGTGTTTTGAGGCGAGGGAATGGCCACCGAAGACGGAGCAAGTTTGGGGGCAGGCAACCGAGAGCTAGACTAACTGGCTTGGTCCGCGCGTACGGGACAGCGTTTACCTCCGCGCTGCTTCCTTCGCGGCGCTTTGGAACACCCGCGATAATTAGCTGCGTGTCCCTTTTCGCGGTAATTGACGCAGGTCGGAGGTTCAACCGTTTTGGGCGTGCGGGAGTAGTCAGTGGCGTAGTGCACTTGACGCCTTTAGAAATAGCACAACAGTTTCTGGCCGAGTGGCCGTAAATTTAGCATTGATGGCAATGGCAACGATGCTAAATTTACGGGGAGCTTCAACTGCAAACCCGGTTAGGTTACAGATGCACCGAACGTTAAAAATCTCCTTGCATTCTGGAGACAGGTCCAGAATGATAAGGCCAAGAATCCAGGAAGCATTTTTTATCGTTCTGGTGGTGCATTCTATGCTCCTCCCGGACCGGGAGATTTTGGGTCTTGAGGTCATCTAAGATGTGGACGGTCTCGAGCTCTTTGGGGAGTCCGCGAAAGATCAAGCGTAGGTTACGTTCCTCAGGAAGCGCGTTAGTGTGGAAGGGCGCGTAGGTGATTTATCACACAGTTGTCTCTACTGAGAAAAGAAGTATATTTTCTTAGAGTTCAACCAATGGGAAAGGTTATTCCAATTGATTTTATCTGTAGCGGCGGCTTTTCCCTACGTTCAGCAGGAGACCTTCTCGCAACGGGCTTACCGGCGTGCTTAGGGGGTTGAGCGCGCGCCGCGGGGCTACTTTTTTATCCGGAGTGGCATTGGGGCATGAGGAGGCCAAGATAGGTGCGACGGCCTTTTTTAGGGACTGCGCATTTGCGCTTTTTGCCCTTGACGAGGGTAAAGCCTTCGTCTTTGGGCTAAAGCGGGACACGCGTGTCATTCTCTATCTCTGAGCCTGATTCGGCATCCAAGAAGACCAGAGAGGGGCCGCGCGGGGACATCTCAAAAGGCCCGGGGGACGCATCGTCGTAAATTGTGTCGATTTGCATGATTGGACGATAGGCAGGGGGCCAGACTTCGTGGGTAAAGGTGCCGAGTAGAGGCGCGGGATTGGGCGCGGGCTCGGTCGCGCTGCATTGCGCTGTGCAAGTAACACAGCGCATATGTCGGGGCAGACACAACTGAAAAAGTCAGCGTGTTGGTCAATCGTAATCAATGGCATCTTGTTACCATGCTAAGCACAGAAGTGTACCAAACTCAACGGGGAGCTGTATGCACCTCCCCGTAGAGTTTGGTACACTTCTACGATAAACACCTACACACAGAGCGCGTCGGTACGCTAGGGAATGTACTTAGCTGTTGCCTAATGCAACAAGCAACACAAAAAATTAAAACAACGGCCGCCTCTGAGGCGGCGGTTTTTTCACTCTACTTACGGTACCAGGAACCCAGGAAAAAGAATTACGCACAAAACGCACTTGACACCATAACAAACATCCGATACACTTCACAACACAGTGAGACTGTTGTCTCTCTGAACAGCGTGTTTTGCGTAACACGTTGATAGCACCCAGGCAGTAATCAAACACAGAGCACCAAGTAAAATAATTCATGCGCAGGAGCAATGAGAGTGGAGTGACGGGAGTGGAGTAACGGGAGTGAATTCGATCGACACGTCCGGAGTCTACAGAGCTCAAGCGCAAAATGAATGTAATTAATGACTGTTTTTTAAATATATACTGATTGTCTTTTATTCACCGATACACCACATCATAATATAGTTTTTTTAGTCTTCTTTATCAGATCGCAGAATTTTGGATTCCGATAAATGTAATGCCAAGTAACGTGTTAAAACAGCTCCACTCATCTGTTACCGCCTTACCAAATTCGATGTAATATGCCCCTGGAATATAATCAAAGTCGGAAATAATCATTTTGATAACAAATTAATAATTTATGGCCTGTTTTCATCATATTTTTAGAAAGGTTACATCACGATGTTTTTGGTATGGCGTGAATTAAAATCATTCTATTCACTGTGGTTGCTATGCTCAGCTGCTTCTGAAACCAACTCAGCTTGTGATCAAATTATTCACCGTTTATCCAACGTTCTGGCATTTAACTTCGAGTATCAAGGTACAAAAAGTGTTCTTGTATTTACTTTTATTGTGTATTTCACTCAAAAATGAGTTGGTATTGGTTTCCAGAGAAAACTGCGATTCAAAAAATCACGCACCGCATGTACCTCAGCGTGAAATACGAGAGACCTAAGTATGTGAATGCATCGGTCTTCTCACTTGATCTGGGAGTTCCATTAACGATTTTAGACATCAGTATCAACTACTTGCTTATAATTCTCCAGGTATGATTATTTATTTGGTAAATGTATTGGTAATCAAATGTTTTCTACAAAGGACTCAGGGACGTGCCAGTGATTTTTTGGACTACTAAGAAGTAAAGAAACGTGAACTCTATCAAGAAATCGATAACACTGTATTTTGGCAGTAAAATTTAACACATTATAAGCCTAAAATTGTTTTAAAAAAACTTAAAAAATTATGCGCGAGTATCGTAAAATACTCGGTTGGAACGAATTACCTTTTGTATTATATTATTATTGATAAACGTATTATATATTTTTATAGAATAAGGGTCACAAGCGAGCACGTAGTCCACCTAATGGAAAGTGGATGCTATGGCCCATAGACATCTACATTTATCCTCAATTACGAATCAAAATGCAGATGCGTTATCACCCCTAAGAACTGAGATGGAATGCCTCGTTTTCAGTAAAATGGGTCTCCGGTTCCCTATCCCTATACTCACTATACGAATTTATACTAATATAATACATTAATCGATTTTTTTTTCAGATTTACATCGCTTATATAATGAAACAATAAGATTGTTAAAATAACCACTGGAAGTTGTCAATGCAACCGAGTTTATTTTATTCATATTGAAATGAAGACTCAATAAATAAAAAAAATGTCGGATAACCCATGTATAATTATAACACAGCATACTTTATACTTACATGTAAATCAATTAAATTACCATTTTTTCTTCTTTATTTGTTTCTTTCTTGTAAGGTTTCTGGAAGAAAGGGCTGTGTAGAAACTAATAAGAATTTCTTTGGTTTTCTTTCAATGTTTGTGGATTTGTTATACTTTGGGTTAGAAAGGTAGTGAAGAGTTTTGTATTATATTTGAATAATTAAAATACATCTTTAAAATAAAAAAAAATACATTCTCCTTTTATTTATTAATTACTTAAATCTCAGAAAAGTTGAAAAATATAATTAATTTTGGTATTTTAATATCTTTAACTTTCACTTAAAATAATCAAATCAAATCAAATCATTTATTTGCAATCCAAGTGTACATAATTGGTCTTAAATTAAAAATGTGCTTACAACTTAGACGCCCTTTTCAGGCACTGCAAATTTGACAAGGGCACTGCTTATATACTATTACCATACATAAAATATTATTAAAAGTTATAAAAAAATATAAAAATATATAATAATGTTATTTTATATCTAAATACTCTTCTACTGAGTAGAAGGGGTTTTGTTTTAAATATTTACCGAGTCTTGATTTGAATTTCGTTAATTCTGATATATTTTTTATTTCTTGTGGTAATTTATTATATATTTTTATTGCCATATAGTAGGGGCTTGCATTTAACATTTTTGTTCGCGACTGTGGTAGGTATAATTTATTTTTGTTACGTGTATTTAAATTATGTGTATCTTTAATCTTCTTAAAAATATTATTATTTTTGTGGACAAACAGGCATAGATCATAAATGTACATACAGGGTAAGGTAAGAATATTTAGTTGTTTGAAATACGGTCTACAGCTAGTAGTGTTATCTATCTGGGCTAGTATTCTAATGCACTTCTTCTGGGTAATAAAAAGCTGCTGCACATCGACGCTACTTCCCCACAACAGAATTCCGTACTTTAGCCACGAATGAGCATAAGCATAGTAAGCTGACAATACCGTCGCTGTGTCAGTGGTGTCTTTAATTTGAAATAAAGCATACGTAAATTTTGAAATTTTAGACTTTATATAATTAATGTGCGTTTTCCAATTGATGTTTGAATCTACTTTCAAACCTAAAAGATTAAAAGTATCAACTTCTTCTAGCTGTATATTATTAAAGTTTATGTTTAAAGTTAGTGGGCTGCTTTTATATGTTTTAAATTGCATAATTTTGGTCTTTTTAAAGTTAATTTCTAAGTTGTGATCTTCAAGCCAATTTGTTATAGTTTGTAGAGTGTTGTAGACAATATAGTTATAATTTGTGTTTTTATCGCAGTTCACTAGTACTGACACATCGACGGCAAAGAGTACGCTTAATGTGTTTTCGTTATTTATTATCTTGGGTAAATCGTTTATTTAAAAACAATAGGCATCCTAAGACACTACCTTGTGGGATTGAACATGTGAGGTCCCGGATTTGGGACTGAACTACAACGATTTCCCGTTTTACATCGCTGCTGTGTTCGATTTGAACTATCTGCTTCCTGTTTGTCAAATATGATTGGAACCATTTATAGGCCGTTCCACGAATTCCCGAACCATTTAATTTATTTAGAAGTATATTAAATTGAACTTTATCGTATGCTTTCGTCATATCCAAAAGGAGGCCTATGGTGGCTCTTTTATTATCAATATTTTGCACTGCCGTTTGGATAAATTTATATACTGCCAGAGTTGTTGACCTACTTTTTCTAAAACCGTTCTGTGATTCGTCTAATAAATTGTATTTTTCTAAATAAATATGTTTTTATATAAAATAATAAGTTTCAATAATACAAAGCTGAAGGTAAAGGTGGAGTGACAATCTGGTAATACACACAAGAAGTCGATGGATACAGGTCGTTCAGGACATTACGTATTTTTTAGCGTTTCTTGTAGGAGGGCTATGTTTAGCAGTGGTTTTAGAAGAGCTATAATTATTATGATATTAATGTTATTATATGATATGATAATATATTACAAATTATTGAAATTATAAATTTACAAATTCAAAAAGTAGCACCCAGTTAGAAGAAAATAAAAAGTTAAATAAATTTGACAATTTTTATAGTGGAATTGGAGTAGGATTTACTGATGGTTTTTATGGGCTGATGCAGAAAGAGAAGTAAAAGTAATAAAAGTTAAAATGCTTACAAGCTTAGTTCATAAATTGTTATAATAAAGTAGTAATATGTTTGTTATATGGCAGCGAAACCTGGGTATGCCAGAAGAAGCATAAAAGTAAGTTGAATGCAGTGGAGATGCGATCTCTTCGTAAAATGTGCGGCGTTACCATGGCCGACCGAAAGCGAAACGAAGAGATTCGCAATATGGCAGGTTTGAAAGATGACCTTATCACAAAAATTGATAAGGGCGTGCTTCGGTGGTTTGGGCACGTTGAGCGAATGAGTGAAGACCGAATGGTGAAGAAAATATATAGCGCGAAAGTTAATATTAAAAGGTGTCGAGGTAGACCGAGACTAACTTTCGAAGACCATGTGAGCAAATTGCTCGAAGAGGGTAGGGTCAAACGTACTCGGATACCTAGACGTGCATGCATGAAGAAGATAATGAATCTTAAAGAAGCGAAAGAGGTTTGTAAGGATCGTGACACTTGGCGATCTGTTCTCTCTGGCTACCCCGTCAGGGATTGTGCGTGAAGATAAGTAAGTAAGTAAAAAAGTAATATGTTAACAGTTTTACATTTAGGAGACTAATAATTTACGATATCTATGAAATATTTGGACACTTTTTAGGTTATGTTAAGTTCCCTTTCACGAGAACAAAAAAAAAACCCTTCACAAGTCCACTGCTGAACGTAGGCCACAAAGCACGGTCCTGAGACAGCTGCCACCTGCATCCATCGACTTCCTGCATGTCTTACCAGGTCGTCACTTCATCTAGTGGGGGGACGCCCTACACATACCCTGCCGTTACGAGACTGCCACTCGAGGACCTTTGTTTCCCATAGGGTATCCCACTTCAGCTTACCAACCCGTTGGGCTATTTCGGTTACTCTGGTTCTACTGCGAATACCCTCGTGTTTAAGTCTATCACACCGAGTAACCCCGAGCATAGCCCTCTCTATAGCTCGCTGGACGGCCTTGAGCTTCCTCATAACGCCAGCAGTGAAAAATCACGTCTTAGATCCATAGGTCATCACTGGCAACATGCACTGGTTGTACAGTCTTGTTTTCAGGTTTTAAGGTATGCCTGGCGAGAAGTTGTGTCGAAATCTCCCGAACGCTGCCCAGCCGAGTTGAATCCGTTGATTGACCTCTCGGTCAAAGTTGGACTTACCTAGTCGTACTATTTGTCCCAGGTAAACTAATACTCGTTAACAACTTCGAGCTTAGAGCTCCCAACAACTACCGGCATAGGTGTGACATGAACTTTACACATAACTTTTGTTATGTCCATGTTCATCTTAAGATCTATCTGTTGGGAGATACTATAGAGTCATTGAACATAGTGCTTAGGTCATCCAGAGATACTGCCATAAGGAATATATCGTCGACAAATCGTAGGTGAGTGATGTACTCGCCATTGATGTTAATACCGTATTCTTTCCAGTCCAGTAACTTGAATACGTCTTTCAATGCAGCCGTGAAGATTTTCGGGGATATTAATTCACCCATGTCATACATGTCTTACACCTTTCTGCAATTGGATATTGTAATAAACGTTTTTATTACAAAGTAAAAGATTAAACATGTCTTTGGTCCCTAAAAAATTAAATTGAATTGACAGATCTTGTATATTTTCGGGATCTTTATTTGTGTAAGTTTCAAGACTATTGCAACTGACAAGTTTTTTTATTATAGTTTTTTATTTTGGTTAGAGGCACACTGAACTTAAACGTTAAGTTGGAGAGGTCTCGTCTAATAAAGTCAACGCTCCGTCCCCCTCGTGCTCTGTTCCAAAGTCCCGAAACCTTTCAGTTCGAGTTACAAAACCGTTTTCAGTGCCTAGAAGACTGCAATAAAGTGGACGATATGAATGACAAGCTCGTAGAAACTGTCCATGCGGTCGGAGCTAAGTTCTGCAAGACCCGCCGCAGAAGAACACAAAAACTCTCCGATCACACTCTTAATCTCATGGCTGTTAGACGGGAGATGAAGCTACATTCTTCAACAGACTTGACAGCATACAGACATCTGAACAGACAGATCTCCAAATGCATGCGGCGGGACTTACGCAACTTCAATACAGCTCGTATTGAAGAAGCGATCGAGCGGAACCAAGGCTCCAAAGTCTTTGCCAGAGATCTGTCTGCCAGAAAGAGCCAACTGTCAAAGCTGAAGACAGAATGTGGTAGCATCGTTTCCGGGACACCTGAGATTTTGAGTGAGATTGAGAGGTTCTATGGGCAGCTGTACACGTCATCGTTGAAGCCACACGCAAGTGTGAGTAACGATCCAAGAGCGAGTCTCATCCGACACTATTCTGAAGATATCCCGGACGTCAGTCTGAGCGAGATTAGAATGGATCTCCAGCACCTTAAAAACGGTAAGGCCCCAGGCGAGGATGGAATTACAGCCGAGCTTCTGAAAGCGGGTGGAAGACCGGTACTTGAAGTCCTTCGAAAGCTCTTTAATTCCGTCCTCCATGGTGGCATTACACCGGAGGCGTGGAGCAGAGGTGCGATGGTCTTATTCTTCAAGAAAGGTGACAATGCTCTCTTGAAGAACTACACACCGATTTCCCTTCTGAGCCGCGTCTACGTGCTGTTTTCGAGAGTCATTACGAATCGTCTCGCGCGCAGACTTGACGACTTCCAGCCTCCCGAACAAGCCGGTTTCCGAAAGGGCTTTAGCACCATAGACCACATACATACCCTTCGGCAAATTGTACAGAAGTCCATAGAGTACAATTTGCCACTATGTCTGGCATATGTGGACTTTGAGAAAGCCTTTGATTCCGTCGAAATTTGGGCGGTGCTGCAGTCCCTTCAGCGGTGCCAAGTTGACTGTCGGTATATCGAAGTGTTGAAGTGCTTGTACAGTAGGGCTAAGATGGCTATCCGAGTACAGAATCAGAGTACGAAACCTATCCAATTGCAGAGAGGTGTAAGACAGGGTGATGTCATATCCCCGAAACTCTTCACCGCTGCATTGGAAGACGTTTTCAAGCTTCTGGACTGGAAAGGATACGGTATCAACATCAATGGCGAGTACATCACTCACCTTCGATTTGCCGACGATATAGTCCTTATGGCAGAATCGCTGGAGGACCTAAGCACTATGCTCAATAACCTCGATAGTGTTTCCCAACGGATAGGTCTTAAGATGAACATGGACAAAACAAAGATCATGTTCAATGTCCATGTCACACCTATGCCGGTAGTTGTTGGGAGCACTAAGCTCGAGCTAGAGCAGTTGTTGACGAGTATGTTTACCTGGGACAAATAGTCCGACTAGGTAAGTCCAACTTCGACCGAGAGGCCAATCGACGGATTCAACTCGGCTGGGCAGCGTTCGGGAAGCTACGACACATCTTCTCGTCAGACATACCTCAAAACCTGAAAACGAAATTGTACAACCAGTGCGTGTTGCCAGAGATGACTTACGGAACTGATGCGTGGTCCTTCACTGCTGGCCGTATGAGGAAGCTCAAGGTCGCTCAGCGAGCTATGGAGAGGGCTATGCTCGGAGTTTCTCTGCGTGATAAACTTAGGAATGAGGATATCCGCAGTAGAACCAGAGTAACCGACATAGCCCAACGGATTAGTAAGCTGAAGTGGCAGTGTGCCGGCCATATAGCTCGAAGAACCGACAACCGATGGGGAAGAAAGGTTCTTGAGTGGCAGTCTCGTACCGGTAGGCGAAGTGTAGGGCGGCCCCCCACGAGATGGAGTGACGACCTGGTAAGACATGCAGGAAGTCGATGGATGCAGGTGGCTCAGGACCGTGCCTTGTGGCATTCTTTGGGGGAGGCCTATGTTCAGCAGTGGACTTGTGAAGGGCTGTAATGATGATGATGATGATGAAGTTTTTTTATGGGACTAAGTGAAGTGAAGTCTGCCGTAATAATTGCTGGAGGACGTGGGCTTCCTCTTCTTATAATTGTAAGTGTAGCATAACCTAAGTCACATCATATTTCGACCATTATTCTGATATAAAGATCAAATGTGTAACCTGTGTTTGTCCCCTCCCTCTCTATGAGCTGTCTATAGACTACCTTATACAAGTCTCAAAATAGTGTTTATATTTTATATAACAAAATTGTTTTATTTTTATTATTTACATATTTGTGTGATTTAAAATATTGATATTTATAATTTCTTAATATTTTTTGTTAATACAAATTTTTTTTTGTGTTTTCTTTAAAGAGCATACAATCTATCTGATGGTAAATGGATGCTATGGCCCATAGACACATCTAACTTCAATTAAGAACCAAAATATAATATGCAATATCACCATTGAGGACCGACAAGGAATGCTTCATATCCTGTAATAAGGGTCTCCGGTCCTTCACACACACCAAACGAAACACAGCAGCAATAAGGTGCTATTTTACGCTGGTGTCCTGTGAGAGCGTGGTCTTTACTCGGTCGACCACCCATCGTCGTTATTTTTTTTTATAGGATAGGGTGACAAACGAGCACACAGTCCACCTGATGGTAAGTGGTTACTGTGACCCATAGACATCTACATCTATCCTCAATAAAGACTCAAGATGCAGATGCGTTGTCACCCGTGAGGACTAAGATGTAATGCCTCTTTGCCAGTAAAAAGGGTCTCCGGTTCTCTACACTCACCATACGAAACACAGCAGCGTTAAGCTGCTATTTTACGCTAGTTTTCTGTGAGAGCGTGGTCCTTCCCCGGTCGAGCCGACCCATTCTTGTTACAACTATACTACTAATATAGTTGCAGCATGGCTCTACCACCTACAGAATTTATCCTTTCTAAGTCCTTGACAAGCCCACTGCTTAAATCAAGCCTACCCCAACGAATGCCACAAAACACGGTCCGCAACCAGCTGCATTCATGGACTTCCTTCATGCCTTACCAGGTCCTCATTCCATCTACCGGGGGTCACACTTTGCTTACCGGTACTATGCTGCAACTAAATAACCTTCTTTTCCCATCGGTTGTCTGTGAATTTATTCAATAAGGGTATAAATAGTAAATTATTGCTAAAACGCAATAAAAATACTCATGAAATAAATTATTTGAGTTCATACCAAACTGATTTACATTAAAATATGTCTTAATGTCCTTAGATCTACGACTATAAACTCAGTATTAGAATTATAAACACTTCCTTCACTTCCGAGCGTTTTACTCCTGTTAGCACAAATGGCACTAAAATTTAAATTTGTGTCGTAATTTACTTCCTTCCGTTAAATCCGTTAAGACGTACGAATTACGTAGTTGGCGATGGGATATAGTTTTTAGAAAGACGATTTTATGTGCTTTAAAATTTTATTTACTACATATCACAACTTATTAAAAACCTGCGGTTGCCAACTCGCCTGCCAAAAAGCAACTATGGCAAAATCCCTCCTATGAGGCAACCTATTGTTCAGGGCTATGAATAGGTTTTAATATTGAATAATCGTCATGTAACGTGATAGAGGAGCTCACAGTCCGCCTGCTGGTAAATGGATTCTGTGGCTCATAGACATTTATATATGACCTCGATAAATAATCAAAATGCAGATGCGTTATCCTTGAGCACCAAGATGGAATAGTTCGCTTCCAGTAAAAAGGAATGAATTGAGGGCTATGAATAGGTTTTTATATACAATAAGCGTGATGTAACGTGATAGAGGAGATCACAGTCCACCTGATGGTAAGTGGTTGCTGTAGCCCATAGACATCTACATTTATCCTCGTTTGCGAATCAAAATGCAGATGCGTTGTCACCTGTGAGGAGTAAGATAGAATGCCTCTTTTCCAGTAAAAATGGGTCTCCGATTCTCCACACTCGCTATTCGAAACACAGCAGCTTTACTCTGCTTTTTTAGCTGTTATTATGTGAGATCGTAATCTTTCTCCGATCGAGCCATTCTAATAGTGCTGAAGCTACGTTTAGCTGCAGAATTGCCCTTCAGTGTTCAGGTTTATCGTGGGACTTATTTATGCCTTAATAGTAGCGATAAATATCACAAAATTAAACTAAAATAATTGTAAAAATATAAAGAAACCCTAGATTAAACAATATATTTCTCCAGGTGTGAATATATTTCTCCGGGTTTAATAACTTCACGATAAGTTAAATCAGAATTTCCGAATTTTAATTAGCTTTGACTGGGTTTTGTGTATACGTAAGTAGATATATATCGGTGTAAGTTTATATGCGATACGTTTTAGAGAAATACAATATTCCATAAACAGTTTTGGAATATTTCTTTTAGTAAAAGTGAATTTACATTTACAAGGTAGAGATTCATTTAACTGAAATGATAAAGGGACTTATAGTCCACCTGCAACCAACTTCCAACTAAGAAGAGTGCAAATGCATCACCTCAGCGGTCTAAGTGGCTCTCTACAGCTTTCTGATCGGAACCCAACTATGCAAGTAAAGCTATTTAGACAAATTAAATAAAAATAAATTCAAACATTCTGGCCTTTTTATCTTTTAAATTCAAAATGCATTAATGCACTATTTTAACTGATTTTCTTTCATAAATATCTAATGCATACTTTTTTCTACGCACGCACACATTCGTAAGGGCCGATTGGTCGGCAAAAACTTTGTGAATTGAATCGCACACAGAGCGCGCTTATGTGTAGTTGTTGTCCATAAATCACTTTCAATTTGGGATAGTTTCAAATAAAAATGAAAGCCTTATGTACTTGTATTTTTAAATACCGCGAAAACGATATATCCTTATTTATATATTTTAACTTAAGTTTAAAATTCGGCTACTCTTTAAGAAATAACCCTTTTTACATACTCTCAAAAATATATCCTTCTTCTGGGGCAGGACAAAAAGAGTCGACAAATTTGGGCCACTTGTCTCAAAGCAACATTATTATATATCTTAGGCTGGTATTTGGTGCGAGCGTGTTCCTTCCACGATCTTTCAGACCTATTTTGCTACCAGAATCACGTTGAAACTATATATGTTTCACATAGAAAATTACAGTAAAGCTTTTTAGATTGCTTTCTTGCGATAAGTTGTTCGCCTCAGGTATATTTTCAATCTAAAGCAGTGTACATTTACCGCGCAACGGAATTTGAATTTTATATTACTAGGAATCCCTCGTTGATCTTTGATATTGGATTTTGTATAGAAAGGGGTATTCCTTAGGGTTAAGTAGGTATTTAGCTTTCTTCTCTCTGTTTATAGCGAAATAAAATGTCCTCCCAAAATAAGCTTACCTGCGTATGTAGTCCAGGCACCTGAGTTCATATCATGTTTATATATTACATTTATCATGTAACACACATGATAAATGTAATATATAAACATGAACGGAGACTATTTATCTGCGAGGAAATATCTCTAAGTCTTTACTATAACATGGTACTTTACAAAATAGATACTTTCTTAAGATCAAGTGTAATGACAAACCTAGCTAACAATCAATCTTGTGACAAGTGTATGGTAAAATCTAAGTGTATCTTACAGTTAAATCATGTTTGTTAAAAAATGTAAAATTTAAAATTTAATTTAAAATTGTAAACTTTGTATTTTGGAATACTAAATTTTGTTCTTAATAGTGAAATTTGCCGATACAGCGAATGATATATTACATCTCATTCTTTCACTTTAATTAAACTTTCGATAGCAACTCCACGTTCGTTCTATTTTCACTGTGGTATGTTACTGTCAGATGACGAATGCTCTATGCCAATTAATAATATTAATATGTACTTTAAATCATTTGTATTTAAACGTAATGGGCGCGAATCTTATGACTAAGATTTACTAGGAGCCGTACGACTCGACGAGACGAGCTCGACCTGGCAACATACAACGCACGCACCCTGAGGACTGACGAGAAGATCGTGGAGCTGGAAGAAGAGATAGACAAGTAACGCTGGCATATTATAGGATTAACCGAAGTCCAAAGAGAGGGGGAGGACACGGTAATCCTCGAATCCGGCAACTTGCTCTATCACCGGGAGGGCGACCATCTATCCCAAGGAGGTGTCGGATTTATCGTCCACAAGTCTCTTGTTAACAACGTTGTAAAGATCGAGAGTGTGTCGACGAGGGTTGCGTACCTTATACTCAGAATCACCAAACGGTATTCGCTGAAGGTCGTACAGGTTTACGCACCAACCTCGGCACACCCCGACGAGAAGGTGGAGGAAATTTATGAGGATATCTCGAGAGCCATGCATTCCTCCAAAACCCAATATAAGGTGTTAATGGGAGACTTCAATGCAAAACTAGGCACAAGAGAGAACGGTGAGCTGAAAGTAGGGAAATTTGGAATAGGGCGACGGAACCCAAGGGGCCAGCAGCTGGCCGACTTCATGGAGAAAAAGGGACTCTTTATGATGAACTCTTTCTTCCAGAAGCGGCCCCACAGGAAGTGGACCTCATCGAGCCCCGACAGTTCGACAAAAAATGAAATTGACTACATTATAATGACCAGACGACAACTGTTCAGTAATGTCTCCGTGATCGCGAGGGTGAAAACTGGTAGCGATCACCGAATGGTTAGAGGCACACTGAACTTAGTTCTTAGGAGAGGTCTCATCTAATGAAGTCAACGCTCCGTCCCCCTCGTCCTCTGTTCCAAAGTCCTAAAAACTTTCAGCTCGAGTTACAAAATCGTTTTCAATGCCTAGAATACTGCAATAAAGTGGAATATATGAAAGACAAGCTCGTGGAAACTGTCCATGCGGTCGGAACTAAGTTTTGCAAGACTCGCCGCAGAAGAACACAAAAACTCTCCGATCACACTCTTAATCTCATGGCTGTTAGACGGGAGATGAAGCTACATTCTTCAACAGATTTGACAGCATACAAGCAACTGAACAGACAGATCTCCAAATGCATGCGGAGGGACTTACGCAAATTCAATACAGCTTGTATTGTAGAAGCGATCGAGCGGAACCAAGGCTCCAAAGTCTTTGCCAGAGATCTGTCTGCCAGAAAGAGCCAACTGTCAAAGCTGAAGACAGAATGTAGCAGCATCGTTTCCGGGGCTTCTGAGATTTTGAGTGAGATTGAGAGGTTATATGGACAGATGTACACGTCGTCGTTGGAGCCACACGCAAGTATGAGTAACGATCCAAGAGCGAGTCCTATCCGACACTATTCCGAAGATATGCCGGACGTCAGTCTGAGCGAGATTAGAATGGCTCTTCAGCACCTTAAAAACGCCAAAGCCCAAGGCAAGGATGGAATTACAGCGGAGCTTCTGAAAGCGGATGGAAAACCGGTACTGGAAGTCCTTCTGAGGCTCTTTAAATTCGTCCTCCATGGTGGCATTACACCGGAGGCGTGGAGCAAAATTGCGGTCGTCTTGTTCTTCAAGGAAGGCGACAATGCTCTCTTGAAGGAGTACAACCCGATTTTCCTTCTGAGCCGCGTCTACGTGCTGTTTTCGAGAGTCATTACGAATCGTCTCGCATGCAGACTTGACGACTTCCAGCCTCCCGAACAAGCCAGTTTCCGAAAGGGCTTTAGCACCATAGACCACATACATACCCTTCGGCAAATTGTACTGAAGTCAGAGGAGTATAATTTGCCACTATGTCTGGCGTATGAGGACTATGAGAAAGCCCTTGATTCCGTCGAAATTTGGACGGTGCTGCAGTCCTTTCAGCGGTGCCAAGTTGACTGTCGGTATATCTAAGTGCGGAATTGCTTGTACAGTAGGGCTACCATGGCTATCCGAGTACAGAATCAGAGCACGAAACCTATCCAACTGCAGAGAGGTGTAAGACAGGGTGAAGTTATATCCCCGTAACTCTTCACCGCTGCATTGGAAGACGTTTTTAAGCTTCTGGACTGGAAAGGATACGGTATCAACATCAATGGCGAGTACATCACTCACCTTCGATTTGCCGACGATATAGACCTTATGGCAGAATCGCTGGAGGTCCTAAGCACTATGCTCAATGACCTCAATAGTGTCTCCCAACGGATAGGTCTTAAGATGAACATGGACAAAACAAAGATTATGTTTAATGTCCATGTCACACCTGTTGTTGGGATCACTAAGCTCGAAGTTGTTGACGAGTATGTTTACCTGGGACAAATAGTCCGACTAGGTAAGTCCAACTTCGACCGAGGGGTCAATCGACGGATTCAACTCGGCTGGGTAGCGTTCGGGCAACTACGACACATCTTCTCGTCAGACATACCTCAAAACATTTAAACGAAATTGTACAACCAGTGCGTGTTGCCAGTGATGACTTACGGATCTGAGACGTGGTCCTTTACTGCTGGCCGTATGAGGAAGCTCAAGGTCGCTCAGCGAGCTATGGAGAGGGCTATGCTCGGAGTTTCTCTGCGTGATAAATTTAGGAATGAGGATAAACGCACTAGAACCAGAGTAACCGACATAGCCCAACGGATTAGTAAGCTGAAGTGGCAGTGGGCCGGCCATATAGCTCGAAGAACCGACAATCGATGGGGAAGAAAGGTTCTTGAGTGGCAGTTTTCGTACTGGTAGGCGAAGTGTAGGGCGACCCCCCACTAGATGTAGTGACGACCTGGTAAGACATGCAGGAAGTCGATGGATGCAGGTGGCTCAGGACCGTGCTTTGTGGCATTCCTTGGGGGAGGCCTATGTTCAGCAGTGGACTTATGAAGGGCTGTAGTGATGATGATGATGACATTACCAAAGTTTTGAGCAGTTTACAGAAGCTATGGTCACGTGAGAGTCTGAGCAGTTCGAAGCGCTGTAAAGTGTTCGAAATCCGTAAGGACTAGTTTTATTAAGTATTAGCTGGTATCCCGCGCATTGCTGCTACATAAGAAATAATTGTGGATTCATATTTTTTAATTAGGAATGACAATACATTCAATGAGAAATAAATTTGTCGGTACCTGTTCAGGCCCAAATATAGGCATTGAAGAGGCTACCAATCACGTACGACTTAGTGTCTCACCAGATGGTGTGAGGCTCACTCACTCTCTTACCTCAGTAAACGCCGCCGAAGGGGGCGGGGGCGGCCGCGTGCCGCTTGCAGTGGCTCAACGCGCGGGCTGACGACAGTAGCTTTAGTGCAGCGATGCCGTCGCAACGTAATTTTGTGGTGACCGTGGTAGCGATTTCGTGCGACCAGGTCTAGATTTTCAGAATTTGTGCGCGTTACTTCGCTACTTAAATTGTGTTTCGTGAAGACCGTCTCGGATTCGGCTATCTAAGTGTTGCAGTGAGTCTACTCGGGCCGCGTGATCACTGCCTTAGAAGGTCAGGTTCGATTCGCGAAATAAGTTGTGGCTGAGTTAACGGAAGTGAACTTTGACCCACTGCTCATCAGTCATGCCGCGTGTTACGTTTTTGATTATAATTAACGGGATTTAGTTGAGTGGTGAACGTCAAGTGTTAAACTTTGTGACCCGCGAGAACCAGCGTTCGAATTATATTATAGATTTGTGCTAATGGACGCTAGACTTTAAGTGACACCGAGTGACGCCACTGGAGTGATACCACATAGGGTGGCGGTGCTGGAATCAGGGTTGCTGCTGATTAAAAAGGGCTAATTCAGGTTAAACATATATACACTTCTCACACACTACTTACATGCACCTACTTAACGCCTGAACGAGCCTTGGGACAGTCTTCGCCTCAGAATCAGGTAAGTCGCATTAAGTACCTAGTCCATATATATTAAATATCCATAGGCATTTGAGCCCCACACTTAGTTGTCCGTCGAACCTAACAGCTGTATGGGCCCCTGTATGGTAGTTAGTCTGGGCAACTAGGTGCGTGTACAGTACCATACGCGTGAAATCTGCTGTAAGTTAATTGTACTATGCTTATAACCTTTGCGTTAGTGCAAGCAATAAGTTGACAAAGTTTTTCGCTTTTTTATTAATTAGATTTTATGCCAGTTCTTGACTACTTTCCCAGCTGAAGGTAATTGGTGATGTAGTATAAAATTGGAACGCACTGACTTAGCTAAAAACAGCCTATTCACTCTTGTTTTGAAGGAATTTAGATGGCCAAAGGGACGGAAAGGAAGGCGCTAGCAAATTATTCCACTCTTTTGCTGAAATGAAATGAAATGAAATGAAAATGAAATGATGTACGCATTACAAAAGACGAAGCAAATCGTTTGGTTTGCTTTCAATATCTCTATATAGTCTATATGTTTTACGTAGGTAAAGTAAGTATATCCATACTTAAGTATATCCATAAAGTAAGTATGGATATACTTACTTTACCTACGTAAAACATTCCAATAATCTTTAGTATGCAGTGATCTTTTAAGACGTCTGATGAGTGTGATTAATATCATCAAAAAGATATGCTCCATACTCAAAAATGGAACATACTTATTTAGTGTGAGCTACACAGTAAATTAAATTGGAATCATCTCATAATAGGAGAAGCCCGTTTTGCGCGTCCCAAAAATTACAACAATCTCGAAATTATATTAATGAAATAATATATTTTTTTAACTAATTGAAACAACCAATATAATATTTTCTTTTTTATAAAAGCTGATAGTGCAACTTTGACTTTCAAAATATTGATTCCATTAATGTGAAAATTGGACGTTTGAAAACTTTGCTAAAGTATTGAATTTAAAAGGTGATAGAATATTCTTACACAGGGTTATTTTTCAAACACTACCTTTAATAATTAAGATCAAAATATAAATACTGATAAACAATTTTTACAGTTTTTATAAATACGCCTAAATAAGGTTTCTACATTTATTTAAACAAATCCGAAATTTAATATAGTTTATGGGCAAAAAAAAAGTTTACGCGCGTTCGTGTGTTTACGAGATATTATCCTACTATTTACTTCCTTACTGACACGCTTGCTACTGAGTTGATAATTACACCACGCGAATTATGATTCCAATTTTCCGTTGATAATTTAAACATTTATTTGCACAGAATACAGGTGGTACCAGATTCAACAGTGGTGCAAATTTCAAGTTACATTTTGCATAGTGCCTGTTGCAAATATTTATAATTATATAAAACGATTAAAATACTTTTATATTACTAAGAAATTTGTAGCTTTCTTTTATTTACAACATTTATTATTATTATATTACATTTTTAGTACATCGTATACATTACTTTCATGTTGCATTAACTCTTCTATTGTACAAAAGCACTTATCCACTAGCCATATTCTTAATTTTAAAATATTTAAATAGAAATTCCATTAGACTCGTAAGCGGCTTATTAAACACTGATATGCACTTAACATTATTTTCATTTAAAGTTGTTCTACAAAATGGATTCGTTATTTATTAGAATCTCTTAGTCTATATTTAGTAATATGATCCTTCTTGAATTTGAAACATTGTTATACTTCCTTTTAAAGACTGATATTTCAAGAAAATACATATAGGTCAATATCAGTAAATTAAGTTTTTCAAATAAAAGTTTACTTAAAGTTTTTCAAATGTAAGTTGCACCTGTATCGACAGATTGTAATAATATGTTTGTATTTGTATTTAACAGTGGACTTTTATAGGATGTAATAGATGAATGGATGGATGAGGATGGAATGCCTCCTTACTTTAATTTATAAATAAATTAACGCTGGCAGTAACTTACTATATGGCGTCCACTTTGGAAGCGTGCAGTGTTGGAAATTGAATCGGCTTTCAATAACTGAACTGATCAATTACAACTCTCAACATATAAGACAGCTCCAGCAATAACTTTAATACAATATCGTTTATCATGAAGAGAAAATTTTCACTTTAAAGATATTTCTTTGTTTAACATCGTATGTTTAATATCACCAAAAGGAGAGCGTCACAGAGTTTTACACTGAAATTATTGGCTAAAGGTGAAATTATAGTCTGTCAATTTATTTTACTTCGAATTACTCTCTAATATCATAAGGTATTAGTAACTTACTGTGGGTTTACAATTTAGGAGGTTTTTCTTTTATGCAATCCATTCTTAACAGAAAACGAGTGGTAGCCTTATACTAGTAAGCAAAGTGTAGGGCTGCCACCTTCTAGATGATTTCATATCTGACATGCAGGAAGTCGATGGATGCAGGTGGCTCAGAACAGTGTTTTGTGCCATTCCTTGAGGGAGGCATGTTCTGCAGTGGACTTGTATATGGCTGTAATAATTATGATGGTGATGATTCTAACCAAACAATTGAATAAATTACGTGTAATGCCTTTAAGATAATGATTAATAATAATTTGATAATTCTTTAGAGACAATTTTTTACAGAATGGGAGTGATAAACGAGCACGCAGCCTACCTGATGGAAACTGGGTACTGTGTCCCATAGATATCTACACCTATTCTTAATTAAGATTCAAAATGCAGACGCGTTGCCACTCCTGAGGCTCTCGAAGATTCCAGTAAATAGTGACTATGGATTTCTACACTAACTCAACACAACAGCATTAAGTGCTATTTCGCGTTGGTATTCTGTCAGAGCGTGGTTATTCCCCGGTCGAGGCAACCCGTTCGTGCTACAGCCATAACTGCGGTGTGGCCACGCTGTCATCGCGCCACAAGCAAAACCCATCGAAGCCTAAATCGCACTACCAAAGTTCCGAATTAAAAAGAAAATATATAGAATAGCTCCGAACTACCACTCCGAGCGTCAGCCGCTCCCCGGGCAGAACACCTTGCCTGGCGGGAGATCTCTTATTTTTCTTCCAACGGCTACAGCGGCATGACTCTACCACATAGACATTCATAATATAGATAAAGATGACATACATATTAATCGAAAACAATTTTAATATTATCCAATATACTATTAATAAAATAAGAATGTACGTGTGAAATTCGTTATATTTTATATATTTGCGACAATTTTACGAACTAAGAACCAGACCTCGTTCCAATGTTACAAAAGGTATTGAGTTATTAACCTTTCATCAGACTGAAAATTGGAACTAAACCTCAGCTTCACAGTTGAGTTAAAGTCAAGTCTTCAAAACCAAACGACCTCTTGAATAAATAAATCTAATCAAACTTCTTCAAACTGGTCGGAAAGGAAATCAACCGATCATTTTTAAAAATTGAATTTTGTATGAAATACAAGCATCAAAACATTTGTTTTAAATGTCATGATTTCTTTAAGTTATGAATGAACCAAGAATTAAAAAAGTTTAAATTAAATGTAATAAAATTATAAAATTAGTATGATTTAATGCGTTGTATTCGCGTAAATATAAGAAATCCATTGGCAATAGTGCAGACTATTAAAGTCCACTGTTAAACATAGGCCTCGCTCATAGATTGTCTCATAGGAAAAATTTTTTCAAAGTCGCCACGTTTGTCTGTCACGTTTGTGTTCGTTGCTTGTTTGGGCCGGTTGATAAATACAGTTTTTTTGATTATTTTCTGTTGTTATCAGAAAGACGCTTTTTTATAGGATCGGGTGACAAACGAGCACACAGTCCACCTGATGGTAAGTGGCTGCTGTGGCCCATAGATATTTACATTTATCCTCGTTTGCGAATCAACATGCAGATGCGTTGCCACCCGTGAGGACTAAGATGGAATGCCTCGTTTCCAGTAAAAAGGGTCTCCGTTTCTCTTTTTTTTATAGGATAGGGTGACAAACTAGCACACAGTCCACCTGATGGTAAGTGGCTGCTGTGGCCCATAGATATTTACATTTATCCTCGTTTGCGAATCAACATGCAGATGCGTTGCCACCCGTGAGGACTAAGATGGAATGCCTCTTTGCAAGTAAAAAGGGTCTCCGGTTCTCTACACTCACCATACGAAACACAGCAGCGTTAAGCTGCTATTTGACGCTGGTATTCTGTGACGCTGCTGCTTATTTCCATTACTACTCTATACTGTCAGCCTTTACGCAACTCCTTTCTCATCTATATCATCGTATGTAATCGATGATGATGATTCTTATACGCCAAAACCACATGACCACAATAATTTAATACAAAATTATATTGAAATACAATTTTGGGAATATAAGCCCCTCTAAAATAGGTAATTTATTTTTCACCAAACAGCTACAAGTAAAAAGAGCAAATTGTTCAGACTGTATGTGAAATTATTCCCGCGGGTCCGGAAAACGTACTTTATATTAATGTGTATGTATATTTTAAGTTTTCAGTACTGTACATTTTTTTCTCAACGTTTGTTTGTTTTTTTATTAAAAGAATATGTTGTACCCATTTTCATATTATATTAGTCAGTAGCAGTCCAATGCTGGACGTGTGCCTTATGTGATCTTAGCAGGTAGATCTTTTTAAAACGTTACCTCCACACTAGAATTTTCTCTCGTATCGTGGAGGACAAGGACAAACATCCAGACTAGAAACAATTATCTGTAGGCCATACAAATATGTGTTCCGTGCGGGATTCGAACACGCGGCCCTCATCGCCGCAACTCATTGCTAATTCACTGCGCGACAGAGTCGTCAATTGTCGATCTCAATATAAGGCATTTCTCGATATTGAAGCTTGATTTGTTCCTCTTAATAAACATTTTGCTAAAATAAGCTACAGTAAGATTGGCTTGTCGAACGAATAACATTTTATTTGTCAAAACTAAAGAAAAACTTCATAATACACATTGGTTAATAATGCCTTCCTGTATCAATGGCTACGCACGGATTATGGTTTTGATCTCATGTTAGTATTGCTCTCTCGTCAAGCTTCATAACAATCGGTTCAGCCAAACTAAAGATTAGCTCGGAGGACAGACAGATTTTTTTTTACAAATTGTTATTCATATCGTAATGGCATGCAAATTCCGATATTACAGACGGAAACCTCAATATTATTTAAATGTATATATTTAGCTTAATGAAAACAAATATCTTGCAGAGAAATTGCAACTGCTCTTAAGGTTTCTAAGTATATGATAAAAGTTGTACATTTAACTAACTTAAATATCTATTAAACTAATACTTTACAGGGATTTACTGAAAACGGTCACGGTACCTAATCTAGTTACAACCGTCGACTACACTTAATAAGAATTTAATCACATTGCAATAAAGTGTTTGTTGTCTGTGCTACAAAGTTTAATTTGCATTAATTTCAATAAGACGTAAGTATCTGAATACTTTTTAGGAGGACAACGTAAAACTCGTTACCAGAAATAATTATTTTAGAGCTTTGCTGAACCGATGGCTTTATGTTCATGCAAAGATACGCGGGTGAATCACCGTCACATTATAGATGGTTCTTGCAGTAGGTTAAAAAGTTAAAAGTTACAGCATATATACGTTCCACTGCTGGGCACAGCTCTCCTCACATTTCTGATTGGGTTTGGGGCAAAGAAATATCAGTGTTGGCAAACTTCACATATTTTCGAAATATTTTTTCTTATTTCTCAGACATGCAGGTTTCCTCACGATGTTTTCCTTCACTGCCATGCACGAAAAATTTGATTAGTGCTGACGGAGAGCGAACCCAGGTTGCTCACGTACCGTGAAATTTAGCCACTGAGCTACCACGGCTCTCTTCTGGTTGGTGAACTAATGTAATAGTCAAAATCATAGGTTACTGATAGGAGGATATAATGAATATAAAATTTACAAAGTTAATGTGCGGTCAGTACGCTACGGTAGTTGTCGACGATGTGATAGCAGGACCGTCGTCGCCCACGTAAACCGGTCGCTGTGTGGCCACAACTTACGCAACGATAGTCTGTCTAGTGTTGGTAAATGTTACTGCTGGTCATGTGATCCTGCTCAAAACAACTAGGTCGGGCCCAAATCCGTTACTAAGCTTTTCTGTTAAGAAATTATCATACTAGTAGCCCGAAGTCAAGAAGTTGGTGATTACACCAAGCGACCTTACCGTACAATTTAATCAGAGTACAAAGGGGGGGGGGGGGGGGGTAAGAACGTAGTTATACTGTTCTAGCGGTTTAGCATCTGCATATGACACATCTAAATGGTAATATAAGACCGTTTCAGTTGATTTGAGTGAAAGAATCACCGTGAAACGGGTACAAATGTTTGAACCGTTGTTTGAGTTGGTTTGAGTGAAAGAATCACCGTGAAACGGGTACAAATTTTTTACAAATAGTCCGCGAAGTAACAACATGTATAGATTTTTTAATGGATCTAAGATTGACAAACGGGCACACAGTCTATCTGATGGTAAGTGGATGCTGTGGCCCATAGATATTTACATTTATCCTCGAAGCAACATAAGAACTATTTATAACCACATGAACGCAATAAAATGTTTGAGTTTGAGTTTGAGTTCGAATAAGTATCGAAATGCAGATGCGTTGTCACTCCTGAGGACTAAGGTGGAATGCCTCGTTTCTAGTAAAAAGCAATCTCAGTTTCTCTACATTCACCATAAGAAACACAACAGCATTAACCTGCTATTTTACGCTAATATTTTGTGATCGAGCTGATACATTCGTGCTACAACAGAAATATAGCTCATGCATGGCATGGCTCTATCACGTTTAATGTAACTACGTATAACATTGCAAAGTATGGATACATCGCAAGTACCACATTGTGAATCTCGAAGGTCACAAGCTTTATATTATAATGGTGGCAACTGCTGAGAACAACATAAAAGGTACAAGAAAATCTGCCTCTCCGTCTATTACTTCTATACGAGCTACGCCACAAAGTTTTCTTATAAAAAAGTATAAAACTATCAATAAAAAAGAAAAAACTTTTATGTAAATGAAATCACCTTAACGAAATGGTCGTAGGAATCGAAATCTACATTAAAGCCCGCTTTCAGTATAATTGCATAGTGTTTGAAACTGCTTTCTCCGTATATTGGGAAATAAGAGCTTTCAGAGTTCATTGTGGTTTGTTTATTATAGGTGTCGATGTGAATTGGTATTCATTGAATATATATTTTCAATGAAGATTTAAGAATGTGTTTCATATTTTTATCTTTATATGTATAAATTACGTGTCACATAGTTTGTATGCGATGAACTCCAAAATCACTCAACCGATTTTAATGAAAATTTGGAAATTTGTATTGCTTGCTCCAACTTGAGAGATAGGATAGTTTTTATCCCGCTAAGTGACACTCAATTTTTTTATTGTGTATTTACAGATGTTTTATAGGAACAGTCGCCGGAAAGGGCAGAACAACGTCTGCCTGGCCAGCTAGTAATATATATGGAATGAATGTACGCATTTAGTCATTTAGTGGGCGGTGTAAGAATATCTACTAACTCATGTCGTCCCGTGGGCATCGTAAGAGGAGACAGAGGGAAACGGAAACAGGATATGTGCAGCAGCATCCTGATAACAACTCAAAATTATAAATAAAAGTGCGCGTGCCGACCTGCCTGCCAAGCGTGGCAACTGTAGCAAAATCTCCCTATGAAGCACATATATATATATATATATATATATATATATATATATATTAGTATAAGTAAATAGATATAATATTACATTCAAATGGGTATATTAGCATGTCTCCGATTTTAATTATTTACTCGATATAAACGTAAAATAAAAATTATACCTAGCATGGTAACTATGGCAAATAGGGCCACATAGAATGCCTTGCCTCTGAGGCATTCTATGTGGCCCTATGCCCATAATTAGACTTTTATAGGCTAAAGTGGATAGATGGAATGGATTTAGTTCATAAACACAGAGTTTAATATACAACTGCAATTCAGAATCGTGCGCTGTGATAGAATTTGAGATGCCTATTATCAGAAGTTGATTTACAAAAATCTGTTATAATAACTTAATGATATGTTATCTCATTCCATAGCTGGCTAGCATCTTGCCTCTTATATATGCGGCGGCGACCAGGCTAGCGTCGGTTAGCCTTGCCAATCTGTCTACCAAGATTATCAATATAACAGAAAGGTCCAAGTTCAGTTGGCAAGTTTATATGCTGATAAATAAAAAAATTTCAAGTTCTGATCTCTTCTCATATCATGCTTATCTCGTGATATTACAACTTCTCCGTAACTGGAGTGAGTAGAAAAGTACATATTGGTCTTTTAATACTGCTAAAAATGCAATTTACTATCTAGGTCTACATGACAAATTACCACCAGGTGAGAGTCAAGGCTTGATTATAAAAAGGTATTAAAAAACCAAACCAACAAAAATCAAATAATGTTATCATACTTTGACTTTTCGTGGGGTTCGAATCCCGCACGGAACAAGTATTTGTATTATCTACGAGTAATTGTTCTGCGTATGGATGTTTCTTCTTATACAATTTATGTCATGTAAACAGCCTCCACTTTACAGAAGAATACCATTGTGTGGGGTAACATTTTTTTTAAATAATATCACTACTTTTATTGTAATAAATATTGTATGTGATAACTATATAAATAAAAAAGGAGTAAAAAAACTAAAATTATATTATAGGGCCACGAAAAGTGGCTGCGTTTCCTCGCTGAATGGCTTACACTCAGTTTTTGGGCGGGAATAGAACCGATCCGCTTGTCTTCAACGGCGACAAACAATCGCGAATACATTTTCTACACATACGATATATTTATTACATAATTTTTGAATTCACTGAACATAATTCTAACAAAGTATCCGAATGTTTTATGAAAACAAAACTGAAAGTTAAGTAAGTACCGTAGTTCTTCCTGACTTGTCAGTGACAGACCTCGTACCTCGCTCGATTCACTGCGATGATGTGGGATTGTGGTTTTCGTGAACAGTTTCATTCAATGTAGGTATCTTACTGAGTCTTTCGCAAAAAAAGTGTAAATTTGCCAAAAAAGTGCAAGTTTCTGTTATAGTCATAATCTGCTATACGGATTAAAAGAGAACCATCTCATGAATGATAATTTGGCGAAGGGAAGGTATGCCTTAGAAAAAGATTTTTGAAATAATTAATGCAGAAAAAAGAGTTGACCAGGCTAATGAGAAAATGGTGTCAGGTGAAGTAGATACGTCCAGGTTTATGAGAAAACCGCTCCAGGTTTATTAGATACTTACAGTTTGGTGAGGAAACGTACGGAAATATAGTTTGATTATATTGAAAGATATTGTATTTTTCATACAAAATATTCTTTAATGAAATATTATTAATATAGACTACAATGGGACAATATTACTTATATAAAATAATTAAAAATCATATCTCGTAGTAAAATCTTGCAACGAAATTTAAATTATAATCTAACCGTTACATTTAAGAGACCGTTGAATAATTAATAACAAAATAGTATAAATCAAAATACTATAACTTGTAATAAACATTCAAATATCTTGTTTTAAGTGTAAAGTCACAACATAAAATGTAAATTCTTATAAAAATAAACCTAATAAAAATCTTGTATTTGACAAAACTAGAGTTAAATCACAGCCTCATAGTTACTCCTAATAAACAATTAAAAAAATCGTAAACAATAAATGTAATGTGTCAAATCTTCACAATATACATAACTTTATTAACATTTGGCAAAAATGTAGCATAAAATCACAGCTAAATTTAGTTAATTCTATATTGAAATCTTCATAATCTTGCTTGAGAATCTTATAATAATTAGCGTATCTTTTTCAATTTTTTATGGCATCTTCATTATCATCTATTTAATTTTAAGTACGTATTAAAATTTAGCTTTCTTGTATTTTGTAAGTTTATTCGAAAATATCTCAAAGCTATCAGTGCTGTCGCTATTGTCAATAATATTATCGGGCTTATTTTCTCTTTCTTCGTCATAACCATCTTCTCCTAATATTTGGTCTAAGGAGCTCCTATGCAATTCAGAAGGTAGATCTAATTCGGATAATACAGAAAATGCAAGAGATCTTGTAGGCAAGGCCACAAAAGATGAAGATTCATTTGAGGGATTTATCTGATCAGCACTCTTGATTAAAATATTAGACAGAATCTTCAATTTTGGTGAAGAGCATTGTGTTTGGGTCCCTATTTTAGATGAAAACGATTCTGTATTGTCTTGTGGGCTACATGAAGGCTGTGTCGGTTCATGAAAGCTCAGATGTTTATCATGAGGACAACGATTTATCAATATACGGCAAGAACTTTCTGTACAACTGAGTGCTCTTAAGGCAACCATTGACTTTTTAGACTTATTCCACACTACCTGATGAACTTTTTGGGTACCTTTGTAAGGGCGGATGTTTTTTGGAAGTAACAAATCTTTTTCGAATATGTCGTAGTCCGATACTGTGTTAATGACAATATTACTCACATTTTCTTTCAGTAATTTTATAAATTCATCAAAATCTGGAATGTCATTACCACACTTAACAAGATTCACAGCAGATCGCTTTAATACGCCTCCGACTCCATCAGGAGCTCCTTTACCATGTCCCGCTTCTGTAAAATTCCATGTTATATGTTGTATATTTGGAAAACTCCAATTTAAGGCGGTTATTATATAATAGATTTTCAAGTTTCTGTACTGACTTCCGGCGGAATCAGAAATCATATGAAGGGTGGTTGTGTTGGGAGCATTTGTCTGAATAAACACAAGAAGCGGAATTAAATGAGCCCATACAGCTGCTGCGTCGTGTCTTGTATTAGAACTTGCTGTGGCGTAACACTTTGTCACCTTTATTTGGTTACAATCGAAGTAATACAAGACGCTCGTGTGTAAAGAAATTTGTTGTTTATTTCCTCCAGAATGTACTGACTGGATTTCCCTTGCATATTGACATTTGTAGTTTTCGGAAAAATCCATGTGAATAATTGCTTCATTAAGTTCTAAGTTATCCTTTAAATTTGTTATAGCTTGTCGTTGTGCTCTTATTCTACCACAATGATTTAAAAACTTTATCAACATGTTTTCAAAAATAGTTATTGCTTCTTTTGGTGTAGTGTATATCTTTTCTTTTTTTGTAATTCTGTAAGACTTCTGAGTAGTGGTATTTTCTATTTTACAGATCCAGGTCCAGTAAAAGAAATCAATAGTATTGTCGAATTCCAAGTATGTGATACGTTGATTTTTACAATGTTCACATTTTCTAAATAAACAGTCAGAAGAATAAATATTACAGCAAATTTCTCGAAGTATTCCGGTGCCATCATTTATCTTGACTATTTGGTTTCTGTGCAATGCTGTAGTCAGGAGTTGAAAATTTTCATGAAGAATACAAAGACATGTTTTGATTGGTTTTTTTCTAGCAGGAAATATCCAGAAAGGCCGAAATTGACAAAACGTTGCGTAACTTATTTTAGAGTTATTAGATTGTAGAAACTTTTTATGTAAGTTATAAAGAGAGTCATTAAGATATCGTTTTTGAAGTTTAGTGCCCCCCTTTTTTACAAACTCCTTAATTCCAGCAGCTACGGAACTGTTTTCATCATCTTCTAAGAACTTTTCTACTTCTTCCTTATTTTTCTTATGGTTGATATCTTGAGTCTTATTTTTATTTCGAAATATAGCGCGTAATGTACCCATCGTCCTTTTAGCCTTTAAAGGTTGTTTTATGTGTTGTTTAAGTGCATCTGACAATTTTTTTTTAGCATCATGTGTTTTGAGATCCTTAAAACTCTTCACCAGACCTTCACTTAATGATTGTTCTCTGATCTGTATGTCTAAATTAATGTTTGGTTTGTCTTTTAAGCTTGTAAGCGCCAAGATTTGTTTCTTATATATATTATTCATTTTTCTGAATGTTTCTAACTGAGTTTTAAGAAATTCTATATGTTTGTCTTTTTTATATCTTAATTTTCTTAGTCGAGTTTCAGGACTGTTTCTTCCACTAGAACAAGGAGTAGATATCGGTGAAGTAGATGAACATACAACTAATGTTGGTGACTTCTCTCTTGAGGCCGTGGCAATAGTCTCTTCAGAAGATGACATTCGTGATCTTTTTGGTGTTGTTGGGTTGCCTTTAGTCAGTTCATTTACTTCCTGAATCGAACTTTCCGTGTCACTTGGGGGTGGGCTATTACAATCTATAAAAGCCTTTATTTTATTTTTTTTCTTCCTTCTTACGGTCATAATACTTTTTAAAACTCTCCCTCCACTTTTTCCTTTGAATTCTTTGCTGTCGTGGAGTCATTTCATTAATAGGAAGCACTTTTTTCTCTTCTTTCCTACTTTGGTATTAAGCTTTATTTCTTGCTTTATATTGAGCATATAGAATGGGATCATTCTTAATTTTTTGGTACCTTCTTTTTTCATCCAGTCTTTTCTTTTTAAGTTTTTCTTCACGATTTAGTTTAGATATTTTAGGCCTCCCCATTTTACCTGACACAATAATTTAAATATGAATTTATAATCTCATTTAAGTAGATAGATAGATAGAATAATTTTAGTTATTAAGAGTAAGGTGTAACCAAGAATACAATAAATTTGGTTGATAAGAAAAAAAGATAAAAAGTTCGACTGTTGTAATAATTGCAATTTTGTATTAAATTGAAAAATCAGTTATACACTTTAACTGATTGGTTTATTGAAAGATTATTCCTCTTTATACTTTCATAATTTAGAAGAAGATTAGAATCGCAGGTCAAATATTCCAAATAAGAAATAAATGCTTCATGATAATTTAATTTAAATTATATAATATGATTAAAATTGAAAATCTCAACAACCTGCACACTAACTCATTCACCTGATCGTTTTGCCCAGGTCAATTATAACCAGGTTATTGAGATTTTTTAGTTAAAATTTAAATTTAATCATAACCCATAGATTTAAGCTGATTTTATATATACAATTTCGAACACGACGAGATATTATACAATATATATAAAACGATTAATTTTAGTACCTTTTAATTGGGAAGAAAATATGACCAGAAAAAGTAGGACTTACTTCTTACAATTTTGTTTGATTCCGATAAATTCACACAGGGAAACTTCGGATACGTATATCTCACACAATCCTCGGAAGTGCACTGACTACGGTCGTCTTGCGGGGTGCGGGGCTCAAGAATACTGGAATGAGCTATTCTGTGCTGTATTTTAATTTGTGTTAGGTTAATTAGGAAGTCGACCGACAAAATGTTATAGACATTTAATTTGTATAATATATGCTTTATAAATTTAAAATTCACATTAAATTTAATCTTTAGACTATACAATTTCCGAAAAATATTAGTATTTTACAATTTTATAATAACTTCTCAACAAACTTGAGCAAAAACTTTAATATTTGATCAAAATTGCTGCAGGTTAATTAGATTATCGGTACATTTCATGTATTACCAACTAAAATACTATAATTATTATATATTATAGTATTATAAGATATACTTGGCCTTTATAGAAAAAATACTTCGAAAACGATATAATACCAGAATGTAAGCATGAATATTATGTCTATCTTACAAACAAACAAATCGTTTACGTCAGGTGAAATTACACTTTTTTTGCGAAAGACCCTACTACATTTCTATCGATCAGTTAAAATTAACTTAAAATAGTTATTCTAATTATAACTAATGCTGACGCGTGGTTTGAAATTGGTTAACTATTACAGCCCACTTTATAAAAAAAAAAAATATAGTAAAGGTCTTTTTTCATTTTATTTTATTTTTTATTATAAAGTGGACTGTAATAGATATTTGGAATTGAATTTCGTTGAAATTTGAAACAGACACAAAACTGAAGGTACACACCTGGAGAACGCCGTTAGCTTCTCTTCGTACTTGAGGTTGACACTCGCGTGGTACACTCCTAGTTTTCTTGCGCGATTTACACTTATTTTATACAATTCACGGACGTGATTTGATAATTAAATAGACATACAAACGTGACACAATACGCTTCCTCGTGCGGGAGGGGGGGGGGGGGGTATTTCTTAGACTTATTCTAACCGGTTGTCGGTCGCTAGAAGGAATGAATGAAATGAGTGAAAGGTATAGAAGAAATCTGATTCGTCAGTAAGATTGACCAAAACGCGGAATATTTTTGAGAAATGGCAGTAATAACTAAATATAATAAAAAACTGCGGCCGCGAATATACCTGCCTAGCATGCGAACTATGAGGCAATCTTATGCCGCAATAATGGGTATAGCTCATAAATAATCATTACAGCCTATCTCAAATCCACTGCTGAATATAGGCATCTCCTAGATCGGGGGACTGCATCATAGGGAGTTTTGTTGAGTACTAGATTTTGCCATACTTTTCATACTAGGCAGGTTGGCAAACCCTGTTTTATAATTTTTAGTAGTTAACAGGAAAATGCTGCCACTAATCTCTTGTTTAAGTTTCCTCTCCATTGCGTCTTACAATACTCACGAGATGATAGTAAGGAAGTGGATTTACGATGTCACAACACGGTGATATATATTGTTAAAATAACAATATTGGCACTCACAGATTTCGTTGTTGTTATTTGGAAGACGCTGCTGCCTATATACTGGTTTATTTTCTCTGTGACCTCTTGCGATACCGACAAGAATATCCACTACCTCATATAGTCCGATATGGGGTAGTGCATATTCTTACACCGTCACTACACGGTAGTTTATACCCTATCATTAGTTAAAGAAACAATAACTACAAAAACCTTAAAACATAAAATACGAAGTCCCAGGCGGGAGAGAGCCCTAACTAATGACTAGATATAAAATAATTTCGCTGATAAGGCAACTAATAAAACAAGTTACTATGCTACACGCGAATACGTAAGGAGATAATATAACGTGTCTACATTGAAGTAACACACAGAGAATATAACGAAAGCTTATACGTGCGTATCTAATTTCCCTAAGGAACTTAGAGCAAACGACAATATATTAACATGACTAGCGCAAGTCAAATTTTAAGACTGAAAGGACGTATAGGGATAAGGAAAATAAATTTACACCAAAATTGAGTTTTAGTTGGAAGAACTTCGTTTCTGCCCACGAGTCTATCTGGGTAGTGTGAAATGACTATGTTTTTAGGAAGGAGTAGATAGGTTTGGTAGTCTAGGTACCCCGTCGAACGGGTTCGCGAATTGTAGTGGCAGAGGGCTAAGTAAATACAGCGTAAACAAATATAAGCATAAAAATGCAACCAAAATAAACATGTTAAATGAAAAGGAATCCACATGGCGGGACCGAGGTAAAGAGAAGGCCCGAGGTGGCCACTCCGAATGGGACGGCGGAGGAAGGCACGCTATGTATTCTGTTGCGCTTTACCTGATAAGGAAAAGGGGGAGCAGTAGTCGTCTTCGGAAAAGGAGCCGCCATGGGACTGCCGGTGCTGTTGGGATCGCGAATGTGTTGAAAAGAATTCTCGTGGGGTTGCTAATATGTGGCGAAGTTGAATACCATGGGATTTTGTTGGTGCGCATTCTACATAACTTGTCCTTGGCTGCCTTACGGAAATCCCATGTAAAAATGGTTTTTTATGGGATAAGGGTGACAAAGGAGCACACAGTTCACCTGATAGTAAGTGGTTGCTGTGGCCCATAGATATATCCTCGATTACAAATCAAAATTCAGATGCGTTGTCACCCATGAAGAATGCCTCGTTTCCAGTAAAAATGGTCTCCAGTTCTCTACACTCACCATTTGAAACACAGCAGTGTTAAGCTGATAATTTACGCTGATATTCTATGAGAGCGTGGTCTTTCCCCGGTCGAGCCAACCCATTCGTGCTACAAATATACCATTAAGTTGCTGCTGCAGCGTGGCTCTACCACGTAATAAAAGTCTTAGTTAAGTAATAAAAATAATTAGATGTCACAGAATACAGATATAATTTCTATACGTGGTAGAGCCATACTGCAGCTATATTGGTAGTATAGTTGTAGCACGAATGGGTCGGCTCGACCGGGGAAGGACCACGCTCTCACAGAATAGCAGCTTAATACTGCTGTGTTTCGTATGGTTAGTGTAGAGAACCGGAGACCCTTTTTACTGGAAAAGAGGCATTCCATCTTAGTTCTCACGGGTGACAACGCATCTGTATTTTTATTCGCAAACGAGGATAAATGTAGATGTCTATGGGCCACAGCAACCACTTGAACCACACAGCAAACACATCAGGTGGACTGTGTGCTCGTTTGTCACCCTATCCTAAAAAAAAAATACTATAAGTATTTACAAAAATTATGTAGCTACGGCTAAGTCTTGGATTCGAGTCTGCATCCCACTCTTTAAGGTGTGCACATAATTGATGGTAGTAGGACGTAAGAGAAAAAGATATCGTTCCTGAGTATAGTTGGCCGGTGTAGATGGTAGACTGACACAAGTGAAAGGGTTCGCAGTCCCATTATATATTCAGCAGGTATATACGACTAAATCAGTGCAGTCACTAGTTTAGCCCGGCCGCCTAGTTAGTATGGCCGCCAGCGTCAGCACTTTACTACATCCTGGCAAGGGCCCGAAGTGGTGGGACTCTGGTAGTAGAATCCTGTAAATTGTGCATTGAGGCTTAATCAAGGATATGTATAGGTGTGTAGAACGAGAGAATCCACTTATGGTATACCACAATAGATTTATGGTATTTTCTAGAAGATCTTGTCACTTCAGATAAATAGTGGTCACGAGCTGATGATTTTATTGATGATAATTGTTGTTTGGATTCAATTAATTTCAATTAATTCTTATGAATGGATGAATGACTGATGAATTCGTCACATATAACATAACATGCAAAGAAATTAAAAGTGTAAACAAAGCAGAAAAAATCGTTTTATGTATTTTCATAACAAGAATATATAACATAATAAATATATTTTTTTTATAAAAAACATTAACTCCACACTAGGATATTCTCCAGTATCGTGGGGTCAGTTTACATACATAAATTTTACAAGCACAAACATCCAGACCCGGAAAAATTATTTGTAGGCCATACAAATACTTGTGCCGTGCGGGATTCGAACCCGCGGCCCTTAGAGTTGTGACTCATTGCTAAGCCAATACGCCACGGAGCCGCCAAAAGATTTATGGATAGCCGCTTGTACTTTGCGTTAAATTTTAACTTTAGTTTGTTTTTATGATTTTCATATACATTAAAAAAAAAACATCGATAGTACCTAGTTTTTAATGCGAAAAATTAAAAAATTATCAAGTGATTAGATACTCATCGTTTTGACATATCCTACAACCAATTTTGACAGGTTCCAGAATCTGGCTCCTTGCTAGTAAAGGGGTAATCAAATATGGTCTGGATATTGCCACTTCAGCTTACTGAGCCGCCTTTGTAACGAATACTTCAACGCAGAGAAACTCCGAGCACACAAATTTTAAAATTTCGTTTTTCGACTTTCTGCTTACGTCGTATTTGTATTGATCTATACAAATAAATAATATTGAAGTGTCTGTTTGAAATGTCACAATAACAACTTTTAGTATAAATATGGTACTTATAACAAAACAAAAACAGTTTTTTAATGAAATTGTGCGTTTTTACTTCTGATTAATCTCCGAAATGGCTAAAGCTATTTAGACGGGACTTTCATTGGCAAAAAATCGCGCCCATGGCGAAGTAATAAGTAATAAATTACATAAAATAATTCTATGCGAACGAAGTTGCGGGCACAGTTAGCATGTAAATAAAATTGATTATGTAGTTTTATTATAAAAGCTGATTTTATGTACAACTTTTTTTTCTTTTTCTTTTCTTTTCTTTACAAAAACTATTATTTTTTTTTATAGCAGAGGGGGCAAACGTACATGCGGCTCACCTGATGGTAAGTGCCTACCGTCGCCTATAAACAACTGCAACACCAGGGGAACCAGGGGAATTGCAGATGCGTTGCCGGCCTTTTAAAAAGGAGTAGGCTATTTTCTTGAAGGTACCTAAGGCATATCGGTCCGGAAAAATCGCTGATGGTAATCGATTCCACAAGGAAGTTTTGCGAGGAAGAAAACATCTTCTAAATCGCACAGTGGTGGACCGCCAATCATCCAGATGCAGTTGATGGTATCGGGAGTTCTGCCGCGATGGGCGTTCGTGAAATTTGGCGGCTGGGATTAATCCGAACAATTCCTCAGAGCACTCCCCGTGGTAAATGCGAAAAAAAATGCAAAGAGATGCAACATGTCTTCGTAGTGCCAATGATCGAGCGAATCGAGCCGATCGGAAAGGACTCGGTCGTCGACAATTCGAGCCGCTCTGTGCTCTGGGGCTCTGGGGAGCCCCCGCCCAGAGATGGAAACAGTATTCCATGTGAGGCCGAACCTACGCCTTGTAAAGTTGCAGGCGGTGTGCCGGCATGAAATACTGTCTTGTGTCTTTTCTTCCAAGTGACCATGAAACTGCACGTCACTCGATATGTCGACCCCGAGGATTCCGATACTAGCTGAGGCAGCAAGGGGAGTGCCTTGAAACTGAGGAGATACGATAAAGGGGGTTTTTTAGCGGTAAACGCGCGGCCGGTGTATAGAGCATCACCAGTGCTGTCATACGCATAGCAATGAATGTTACCAGTTAGCAACTAATCATTTATATGCAGAAGAAACAGCGTTGGTGATAGCACACAGCCTTGTGGAGCACCAGCGTTAATAGGCTTGAAATCAGAGCATGCCCCGTCTACTGCGACCTTGATGCTCCGATCAGTAAGGAAACTGGTGATCCATTTGCAAAATTTCTCGGGAAGCCCATAGGAAGGCAGCTTCGAAAGAAACGCTTTGTGCCAGACCCGATCGAAGGCCCTTCGCAATGTCCAAACTAACGGCCAACGCCTCCCCCTTGGATTCTACTGCCTGCGCCCATCTATGAATCAGGTAGACCAGAAGATCACCAGCTGATCGAACCCGACGAAAACTTAATTGGCGGTCACTAATCAGCTGGAGATCCTCAAGGTACCGCATGAGCTGGCAGTTAATAATGCATTGCATTATTTTGGAGAAGAAGGAGTTGATGGCGATAGGCCTGTAGTTGGACGGGTCTGAGCGGTCGCCTTTTTTAGGGATCGGGTGGACAAAAGCTATCTTTCATGAATTCGGGACTACGCCTAGGGAGTAGGAGTACCGGAAAAGACGCGTTAAAACCGGTGCCAACTCTGGAGCACACGTCCTCAGCACAATTGGGGGGACTCCGCCAGGCCCACTGGACTTGTGGATGTCAAGAGAGAGGAGTGCTCTGCGAACCGAGCGCTGTGAAAACCGCACATCCGGCATGGAGCACTCACACCGCGGAATGCTCCGCGGTGTGTTCCCCCCGTCATCAAAAGTCGAGTTGGACGCAAAATGGGAGCCTAAAAGGTCGGCTTTCTCTTTTGCGGCTTGGGCCAGTGAGTCGTCCTCCCTGTGCAGAGATGGTAGTGACGGCTTACAGAAATTCCCTTAGCTAGTACAGAATAAATAATTGTGGAAATATCGTTTTAAATTTGGAAGAGTCATTGAGCTAACTGGATAAATATTATATGAATACGCACAAACAAATATTAATTTTTATATGTTACATTGGTGCAATCTTTATAAAAATAAATATATTAACCTATAAGAAGCCCTTCTCTATTTCGTAGGATTCGTAGACTACGTTTTAATTTTTTTAAATCCCTAAGAAAAGAAAAAGGTCTTAAATTTTTATCCCAACACCGATACACATTTTTCTTTATTGCGCACGTTTACTCCCTAATCTTATCGTTTATTTCCTTCATTACCTTTTGTTGAAACTGGACGCCGTAAGAATATCCCCTGAATAAAAGCAACATGTTAAAGTTACAAACACTTTGTGTAAAACAAAATTCGAAAATAAAATGGGAAAGGAATGGATTAAGACCTTCATTATAGTCTGTTCGCAGCAGTTTACTAAGTACTATTACGTGTTCAGGATTTTCTTTTTTGTAATAATATATAAGTTAAATATATCCATTGCCGTGAAATATTTTTAATTATCTCATTTCACTTGAAGGTTTCATTCACATAATGTTTTCTAATATTTTTATATTTACGCGAAGACTACACATTTAATGAAACTAATTTTTGCGGATTATATCACGTTTAATTTAAACTTATATTTAATTCCCGACGTTTCGGGTGCTTTACAGCAGCCGTGGTCACGGGGGGGACTGAGGTGCTTTACGTCCCAATGTCACAGTTAGCCCGGTTACCTTCAGTTTTTTAATATTAATTTTTCTTTTTTAATTTTTTATATATTTTTTTATATTTTCGGTTCTGTTTCTGCGTAAATCAAACCAAAAAAAATAATATTAAAAAACTGAAGGTATCCGGGCTAACTATGACATCGGGACGTCAAAAACCTGAGTCCGTGACTATGGGTGCTGTAAAGCACACGAAACGTTGGCAATTAAAAAAGTTAAAATTAATCCGTAAAAATTAGTTTCATTTAAAGGTTTCATTCACATTTGCCGCATATAATTGCAGACATGTTTTTATTCTGATATCCAGTATACATCATTTAATAGAGCCTATCAAAGTCAACTACTGAACATAAGCCTTTTGCTCAAAGGTGGGAAATTGGTTACTTATTGCATTAATTATGATAACGAGAAAGTAATTTTTTTATAGGATAAGGCTGACAAACGAGCACACAGTCCACCTGATGGTAAGTGGTTGCTGCGGCCCATAGACATCTATATCTATCCTCTATTACAAATCAAAATATAGATGCGTTGTCACCCGTGAGGACTAAGATGGAATGCCTCATTTCCAGTAAAAAGGGCCTCCAGCCACCTGTACTCACCAAGCGAAACGCAGAGGTAAACCGCTACTTCACGCTGGTTTTCTGTGAGGACGTGGTACCACCCCGGTTCGAGCCGGCCCATCCGTGCGACAGCAAAAGCTGCCGCGTGGCTCTACCACTGTTGGGGTAAGTATATCTAAATACACAGATGTATAATGTGTATAATACATAACTATAACTCTAAAAATCACAACTTTATATCTCAAGGGCTCGTTCAAATTCATATGGAGGCATTTCAGTAAATATAACTAACGACTTTTTAGTTGCATTAATATGTCGTTAGGATTTACGGTCAAAACCAACTTTGTAACAAAACAACAACTTGAAGCCAAATTATGTTACCAGCAAAATTAAAAGTTCATTATGGAGCTCGTAGTATGTAATACAACTTTTACGTAGTGTTTATGCCGTGTAGTGACAGCGTGAGAGAATTCAGGACCCTATCATCCCGTGGGTGTCGCAAGAGGCGACAGTTAGAAATGAAAATACAGGAGAAAGCAGCATTTTCCTGATAACTTTTTTTATAAAATACGAGTGACAAGCGAGAACACAGTCCAACTGGTGGTATATGGATACATCTACATCCATCCTGTAAAGAAAACTATTTAATTGACAAAAACTTGTACCTAATGTGTACATAAATACTGTACCGTATAATGACGGTGTAAGAATATCCAGTAACCTAAATTATCTCTTCGGTGTCGATAGAGGTGACGAGGGAAATGAGATAGGAGATAGGTAGCAGCATCTTTGCGATAACAACTCAATTTTTTTACTTATTATAAGCCAGTGCTTGACCACAATCCCACCTGATGGTAAGTGGTGATGCAGCCATAGATGGTAAATCGCACTGTCTTAGCGTAACAAAAGCCTATTCACTCTTGCCTTGAAGACGCCCAGATTGTTTTCGAACGGATAGACAGACGCCGGCAAATTATTCCACTCCTTTGCTGTACGCAATACAAAAGACGAAGCAAAATAATTAAAACTGCGGTTGCCAACCCTCCTACCAAGCGTGGCAACTACGTCAAATATCGCGCCTTGCTAGTTATATTACATAGTTGGCTATGGGGGAGGCCTATATTCAGAAATAGACTTTTGATATACTTTGGTGGTGGTATATATACACACAAATTTTATATATTACGTATATATTTCTACATATTGATTTCAGTACCTTTTTACTAAAAGGCAAATTGTAAGGCGTTAAATATCTATATTGACGTGCAACTGCGTTGTGGAATTCTTTCGGGAGGAAAATGTGGACTTGTGAAGGGCTACAATGATTTTGTTGATAGTGATGATAATGATGATGTATGTTGTTTGTTTTTATAAAAAATAAATGATTAACGGATTTGATCTTATCATCAAGTGACGGTATTAGAATATCCACTAACCTGTTTCATTCCGTGGGTGTCGTAACAGGCTACAGAGAGAACAAACCTGGAGACGGGCAGCAACATCGTCTTAATAACCACTAAAAATTAAAAATAAACTGCGTTTACCAACTCGCTTGCCAAGCCTGGCAACTACGTCAAATATCCCCCCTGTGGGGTAATCTTTGGGGTAGGCCTATGTTCAAAAGTGTACTTTAATAAAATATAGTGGTAACGTTAATGGTAACGGTTGATCTCTGCTGGCAACAATGTGTGTGAGTGAGTTTTAATTTTTTACGTATGGCGAAGGAAACATCGTAAGGAAATATACATATCTAAAGAAAAAAAATTGGAGCTTTGTAGTAGGTTGGCAGAAGGATTATTACCTGTAACTCTCTAAGAAAAGAGACGAGAAACTCCCAGTAATGGGCTTCACATACACACTTATTATACATTTATATGTTTTTTTTTATTTATTCTTAGAAAGAGTGTTACATAATTTACATTTCAAACTTTGCCAAACTGTATGCCAGTTTGTCGGCAACATATATATATATATATATACATATATATATATATATATATATATATATATATATATATATATATATATATATTTATACATATCACACATATACATAATTTAACCTACGATGGAAAAATTATCCATTCGTGCTACAACCATAATATAAGTACTACAGCAGTATGATATATCACGATCTATCACGTACACGTTGTGTACAAAATGTTTTTTTTTATTCAAGCAAAGTTATTCAAGCTTTGTGGGAAATGGTACTTATGAAAAATAATTAGAATTAAGACGTTGCTTCAGTTGCTTCAAAAGGAAAATACACTAAACTAAAGTAGTGTTTGTTCATAATTTGAAATTCAGATTCGTCAGCGATAGAAATGTACGGCTCCGTAGATGCGCAAATGTATACACGTAAATGAACATAATTGTGATATTTTACGTATATAGTCTGTATCTTTACGTTTTAGTTTTATATATTAAAATAAAAAGGTTAAAAACCTGCAATATTTAACAAAAATTACCCTCAAGCTTAATTTAATAAAGTTTTATAGTTTTATAATATTATATCTACTAAAACATTTTTAATAAAAAGGGAAAAAATTTCAAGCAATTAATATACATACATACATACATAAACATTCACGCCTGTCACCCAGAGGGGTAGGCAGAGACTACGGACTTCCATTTGGCGCGATCCTGACACACCTCTCTCGCCTCTTTTACATCCATATATCTACGCATACACGCTCGTCGTTTAAGGGTACTCCCAATCTGGCCCATTTTTAATGTATCGCCGATTTGGTCGATAAACCTTCGTCTAGGGCGTCCCTTTCCGACCCTGCCGTTCACTTCTGCAACATAAATTTGCTTTGTCACTCTTTCCCCGTTCATTCTTTCTACATGACCAAACCACCGAAGCATTCCTTTCTTAATCCTTGTCACAACGTCATCTTGCAAACCACACTTTTCTCTTATCACACTATTTCTCACCCTGTCATTAAGGTTCAGCCCTAGCATGCTCCTTAAAGAACGCATTTCTACAGCATTTATTCTACTCTCATGCTTCTTCTGCCAGACCCAACTTTCACTACCATACATTAAAGTAGGGTCTAACACAGCATTATGAATTGCCATACGTGCCTTAGTTGACACATTCTGACTCCTCACAATAGCGTGTAGAGCCCCATTCACTCTATTTCCTGCGTTCACTCGTCGTTCTATATCCTTATCATATCTACCATCCCTGCTAAATAAACATCCCAAATATACAGACTCATCCACTTGCTCAATCAACTCCCCTTCTATTCTTATTTCACATAAAGTTTTACTTTCTTCTCTTTCAAAAACCATCACTTTCGTCTTACTTGCGTTCACTTTCATAACCCTTTCTTTCAATGACCAATTCATTAAAGTAACCATCATTTGCAACTCGGCCGCCGACGATGCAAATATGACTTGATCATCGGCGTACAAAAGGCATTTGACGGTTGACTCACCCATTCTCAACCCACATTCTTCAACTTTCAAGGTTTGCAAACAACTGTCCATAAATAGGTTAAACAGCCACGAGGAAGCCACACATCCCTGTCTGACACCTTTATGAATGCCAAACCAGTCCGAGTAGACCCCGTTGATCCTGACACAAGCACTAGAGTCCCTATAAAGAGACTTCAATGCCTGTATCAAGCCAGTGCTCAACCCAAATGAGTTCAGTGTTTGCCATAACACATTTCTGTCCACTCTGTCATAAGCCTTTTCCAAGTCTATGAACGCATAAAAAACTTTCTGGTTTTTGGCCAAAAACTTCTCAGCTATCATGCGCATGGAAAAGACTTGATCCGTACACCCCATCCCCTTTCTAAATCCAGCTTGCACATACCAAATTTTTTCATCAGTTTCTTCCATAACTCTTTCAATTAACACCTTAGCATACAGTTTACCCACAATGCTAAGCAAGCTGATACCACGGTAGTTTTTACAGTCCTGCTGTGACCCCTTTTCCTTACATATTGGGACTATAACGGCTTTGCACCTGTCTTCCGGTACCCGCTTCAGTTCCCAACATAAATTAAACAAGGTGTACAGCAGGTCTGCAACCACACCCTCACCAGCCCTTAGCATTTCGAGTGATACTCTATCATATCCGGCTGCCTTACCTGCTTGCATGCTTTTCATTGCTTTCATTATTTCATCTACACTTATCTCCCTACCTCTCTCCACTTCTTCCGGAATTTCTATTTCACTTATTTCAGACGACTCTTCACACTTAAACATGCTTTCAAAGTATTCCTTCCATCTCTTTAAATTCGAAATTTCATCATTCAGCATGCAGCCATTCTCGTCTCGTATAGCATTCATTCTAGGCTGTTTTGAATTTCCCCTGGCAGTTCTTACGAGCTTCCAGAACATTTTAATATTTTCCTGGAAGTTAACAGATATCCTTTTATCATTTTTATCTATCCTTTCTTGCTTTTTCCTTTCAACAACTTCTTTTACTCTCTTATTTATACGTCTAAAGTCTGACATTTTTCTTTCAATCTCATCATTCATACCGCCAGAATTACCAGCTTTAGTTGCTAGTAAATCTAGCCATGCTCTCTTCTTTGCTTCAACTTCCATCCGTACCTCATCATCCCACCACAACGTATTACTTTTCCTTTCATTTGTTCTCTTACTTACACCACATACTTCGGTGGCTGCATCCACCAAAACTTTCTTAATATTATTCCACACATTCTTCAATTCTAAATCATTCATACATAATTCATTCAACCCACTTATATTTTCCCTCAGTCTGCATTTATACTTCTCTTTCACATCTTCATCTTGTAACCTCTCTATTCTTATACGCTGTAACGCAGTGGTAGACACCGATGTCCGATGCCGCCAACGTCTGAATAGACCATTAATTCGGCATAAGACCAAGTAATGATCCGTCCCTACGTTGGACCCCCGGTAAACCCTTGTATCTACCACTGCGCTCCTCATTCTTTCATCCACAATTATGAAATCTATCATGCTTCTATCATCCCCTCTTTCCATGTATACATGTGAATCCTCTTATGGCGAAAGAAAGTGTTCGCCACAGAAATATTCTTTTCCACACATACGGTGAGGAGGTCTTCACCATTCTCTTTTATTCTTTCATCGCCAAACATTCCTAATATCCTTTCATAACCAGACCTCTTCACCCCAACCCTTCCATTTAAATCTCCTAACATAATAATATTTTCATTTTCCTTACATTTCATCAACACCAGCCTTACCATGTCCCAAAACTGCTCTCTGATATAAGTGGGCTTAGACATATCTGGGGCGTACACCCCTAGCACAAACAACTTCTTTTAGCCCACTTTCATTCGTATCCACAGCAGCCTTGGGCTAACACATTCGTACTCTTTCACACATTGACCCATTCTTCCTGAAAGGATGACGCCGACTCCCTGGCATGCCCGCTCGGTCTCGTCTACTCCAGACCAGTAAGCGGTATACATGCCATGTGCAGTGACATCTCTTCCCTTTCGTTTCGTCTCATTCACACATAACACATCTATTCCTCTATCATTCATCATTTCGCATACTTCATCCATCTTATCATTCATTGCTCCACATACATTCAGCGTAGCCAGACGGGCCTCCGCAATCCACTTTTCGCCCCTCCGGGAGACAGGACGTGACGGGTGGCGAACCTCGTCACCGGTTTTTCTCCCGGAGATTCTTCGCACCCCTGCCCCATTAAAGGGGCGCCGGGAATTCGGGGCCATTTCTTTTTCTTCTTGGCTCATGGTGCGAACTAAGAGGTGGTAGATTTTACGCCGCTACCATACGGCGAGGAGCCGAGTCTGTCGTTTCCGCTTTGTCGCTCGTTTAGCACCACCCGGGGGACACGTGTAGGGTGGGCCTAGAATTAGGTGGTCGAAGCCTACGGACGCGAGCGACTCATCCCCCAATTAATTTAAATATAAAATAAATTAAAATAAATAATTTATATATAAATTAATATTTATCTTTTAAAGAAATCATCCCTCAATTAATTTAAATATAAAATAAATTAAAATAAATAATTTATATATAAATTAATATTTATCTTTTAAAGAAATCATCCCTCAATTAATTTAAATATAAAATAAATTAAAATAAATAATTTATATATAAATTAATATTTATCTTTTAAAGAAATCAAAAATGAAAACGCAGAGAAATATGCAATTTACATTATGATTAACGATAAAGTAGGACAGTTTTAAATAATATTACATTAATTATGATAATAGCTGATTTAGTTTGTGATAAATGATTTTTGCGCCTTAGAACGTACACTGGCGTACGTTGACATTAACGATATTTTAAATCGCTGTATCTAAGATTCACAGAATCGCCTGAGTCTATATTTTATCATTCACCAGTACCATTAAAAAAATATTAATCAAACGATTACCGATCTTCACCGTCGAAATTGGTGATGGTCGACATATACCGGTGAATCTTAAAATTCACCAATTTCCAACATTTAGAGCAACATCAAATTTGAATTAAGTGATACGAAACTAAATAAAATATTTGGGAGAAATCAGGGTAATAAATTGCAATGTGTGAATAACTAGAAATATAAATCAGTAGCTTAGTTATGTTTTTTTTGAAGTTAGAACTAAAGACGTAGTTAAGAGTCCTAGGTATTATCAGTTACGCCTGTGGATAGATGTAATTATACTGACTTTTATCCTTCATACAGGAGTGGATACGCTTGAGTTTGGCAGAGATACGTGGGTGGTATCACACTAAACTGGCTACTGAGCAATATATGGACACAATTATCTAGAAGAATGCCTGCTGTTATATTTTTGTAGGGGCACACAGGCACCCTGATTATAAGTGGATACTGCAGCTCATAAACACCTGACAATATATCTTCGATTATGAATCACAATGTCTATCACCTCTAAAAACTAAGAATGACATGTTACAAGTGAAAATGGTATCCGGGTTCTTTACACTCACCATACGAAACACTACAACATTAAACTTCTATTTCACGTTGGTTTATGGAGAATGTGGTCCTTCCAAGGTCGAGCCAACCCATATATGCTACAATCAGAATAAGCTGCAGTATGACCCTCGTATAGTATCAAAATATTTCCCCATTTCGTCCCGCTTCAAGAAGCTACAGTACTTTGATCACGTTTAATGAATGTATACATTCTACGGTTTCAAATGAAAATAAAATATGAGAGCGAAAAGTGCTAAAGCGGCTACTGTAATTGAATGAGATGGATCGAGACAAATATCGCGTCTAGATCTAAAGAAATATAAATTGTACGTGGAAAGTCAATACATTATTACTTGAAGTATTGATGTTACAAGTACATTCAATTCAACTCCCGAAGAATAAATTTTCTTATATATGAGTTTCTTTTGTTGTGTTTCAATATTATAATGTAAAATTTATTTTTGAAATAAAATACTTATGTTGTTTGTATTGTGATTTACTAGGAAATTTCTTTTTCGCACGACTCTTTGTGGAATTATTTACCACCGGTGATTTTTCCGGACCGACACGGCTAAGGTTCTTTCAAGCAACGAGCCTTTCTTCAAAAAGAGTGCAACGCACCTGCAATTCCCTTGGCGTCGCAGTTTTTCAAAGGCGGCGGAAAACACCATTAGGTGAACTGCATGCTTCTATAAAAATTGTGGTTACGGCGTTAGTTGTATTTATATAATTAGAGTAAAAAATGTGCACACCGTTCCCCTGACATGATAGTGCATGTAATTGAGGGTGATCGGAAGGTGCTCTTCATACTAGATAAGACACATCATTTTTTTTACTACGCGGTTCTTAGCTAATTCATTTTAACATTTTTAAATAATGATATCTTGTGTGAATATCATTTTTCATTTTTTTTTTAATTTATTTAAGGCAACAAACAGTCATGTATAAAGATATTAACATGGATAAATATTAATATAACTAAAGACCTATAGTGCCTTTAACTAAACTTTTACAATATTTAAACTTATTGAGCCACTTTTAGGACTAAAGGACATAATAAATTAATTTATTTATTAATACACTAAGTTCTAAGATAAGGTAATTAGTTAACATTTGGTGTCCAATTAAGGAAAATACAGAAGAAAAACCTATGTTAAAAATCTGATTATTATAACACTGACAGATTCAATTCAGATTCAATTACCGAATTGAGTGCTGCATCATTTTCAGTGATGGGTAACTAGATTATTCACAAGCCAAACATTGAAAGAGAGCGGATTTAAACTTTGATACTGATGTGTAAAATAAATCAATATCTGTGAATTTTTCATTGTAGATGTTAGTGGAACGATACACGAATGAGTTACGTGTATAATTTTTATGATATCGTGGAGTTACAAAAAGTGGTTTTGGACGTGAGGAGCGCACTGGCAGACGGACTCTGGAGACAAATGACAATCTGCTAAGTAACAATGAGGAGTCGACTAAGTTATTAATAATTTTGTATAGAAATACTATGTCAAACATTTTACGCCTATTGCAAAGAGAAAGTAAATTGTACTTTTTTAATGAATCGGTGTATGACTGATTTAAAATATTTTGGCGATAATTCAGGGATTTAATAAACAATTTTTGGACTCTTTCTATTCTCCTAATATGAACTTCATAACAAGGGCTCCAAACAGTGCTGCAAAAATCAAGGAAAGATCTGACAAAAGAGAAGTATAAAATTTTTAGAGTTTCGGGACGTTTAAAGGGTTCACTTATTCGTAGTATAAAACCTAGATTTCTAAAAGCCAAAGCTAATATGTGATCAATGTGTTAAATAAATGATAAGGTCGAATCCATAATTATGCCTAAGTCCCTGATTGTGGTTACTCTATTCAAGGCCCTCTGATTTATGTGGTAATCGTAAGTAACTGGATTTTTTTGCGAGTATACGATATTGCGTAGCATTTATCGCTGTTTAGGAACAGATGGTTGGACTCACAGTATGCATGTAATCGGTGTAAGTCTTCTTGTAATTTGTGGCAGTCACTAATTGATCTGATGATTCTATACAACTTAGTGTCATCAGCATACAAGAGATGGTGACTATGTTTCAGGACATTACCAATGTCATTTATGTAGACTGAAAACAGTAAAGGTCCAATATGAGACCCTTGAGGTACACCAGAAGGTACTGGAAGAAATTGTGAGGAATAACCCTTTACAAAGACTGCTTGACTCCTATTACTTATGTAGGATTGGATCCATCTAAGGAGGCTACCATGCACACCGGCCCTCGCAAGCTTCTTTATTAACAGATCGTGATTTATTTTATCGAAAGCTTTGGAAAAGTCGGTGTAAACGGCATCCACCTGTAGGTTATCATCCATGGCACGCAACAGAAAGTCACTAAAAGTTAACATATTAGTCTCTACGCTACGGCACTTAAAGAAACCATGTTGTTCCTGGGAAATGTGATTGCGAAACGAGTATGACATTTGAGCGGTTACTATCTTTTCTAGGATTTTGCCAAAGATACAAAGTTTTGATATGGGTCTGTATTCGTCTATACATTCACGTCTCTTATTTTTTGGAATGGGGGTTACTAAAGACTCTTTCCATAAACTGGGAAATGCTCCAATTTGGAGAGAGAAACGAAATATGATTGTAATAGGTATTGCGAGTTCTTTGGCACATTCGGATATGAGAAGAGGATGGATCCCGTCGGGCCCTGCACCTTTATGAATATTTACTTGTTTCAGTTCTTTGATAACATTATCGTGGTAGATGTTAATAGAGTGTATGTCTACGGCTGAACTGCCTGAGTAAGGAATTGTATGATCAGAACTTTGACGGGTAGAAGGGATGAAGACTGAATGAAAATAATCATTAAAAGCCTCGCATATCTCACCGCCTGTGGAAATAATTTTACCTTTATATATCATTTTTTCAGGAATGCAACTAGAAGCTTTTTTTGACTTTACGAAAGACCAAAATAACTTTGGACTGGCTTTGATATTATCCTCAGAAAGTTCAATGAATTTTTTATAACATTCTGCCTCCATCCTCTTAAACCTCTTCCTAAGACAAGAGAAGGTCTGGTAGTCTCGTAAGTTATTATTAAGTTTCCATTTATTATGATACTTAAGCTTTTCCTTTTCTTGTTTTATGAGAAAAGAAGTAAACCACGGCGGGCGTTTATTTTCGCTACAAAGATTTTGAGTAGGTACGTATGTATCTATCAAATTGTTTAAAATTTTATAAAAATAACTCGTCATTGAATCAATATCTGTCATGGTATTAAAAACTTCCTCCCAGTTAACAGTGTTAAGTCCAATTTTAATGGAGCTAAAGTCAGCTTTATGAAAGTTTTTTTTCTTAATTTTGGCGGAGGGTAATGGGGCAGGGGATTTTAAATTCAAACTAATTTCTAGGGATTTGTGGTGCGCGTCCTCGGGTACTAACGGAAATTTAGGTCGCGCAAAATTACATGTAGTATTACTGAAAATTACATCTAATAATCTATTATTAATATTTAATTGATTGTTGTATAGTAATAGTGACGATATGTTCATAAAATCGGTAGTAAGACATGCGAGACCATTAATGTTTGTACGTATTTCCATGCAATCACTAGAATTAAAATACCAGTCAGCATAAGTGACGTTGAAGTCGCCCAGTATTAGATAAGTATCGTCGGGATTTGATATTATAAAATCGCTTACTCTGGTATAGAACGATGTCAATTGTGATTCGTGGTTACATCCGTGCGGTATATAAGTTGCTATAATATGTAAGCGGCGCTGAGCCGGCGATCGAGTAGTGTAAGACTCGTGCGATGACGTCACATAGCCCGCACGCGAAAATGTTTCAATTAATGGAATATATAACCAAACATCTTCTGCCTGCGTCGGCGGGCACTCGTGAGGGAGCTGCGACGGGCATAGGTCGCGCCGCACTGCGATCAGTACGCCGCCACCCATCCCGCGACCACTAACCATTACGTTGCGATCACAACGGTACACCTCGCATCGACTGTCAAAGTATTCACTGTCATAGAAATTACTATTAAGCCATGATTCAGTGACACATACCACATCATAATTGCTACACAGAACATTCTTCAGAAAATCGTGCGATTTTGTGCGTAAGCCCCTCACGTTTTGGTGGTAAACAGACAAGTTATTGTTATAAATCACTATATAAAAAATACGGCAAAGTAATATCACAGAATGAAATATTATGGGTTCCACTAACATTCACAAATAATAGAAAACACCAATGACAGTATTTTAAGTTACGTGAGAAATTTATTCTACAGCACTTTTTAACAGGTAATGTTGTTTTAATATGTAAGTATTTGTAACAAAAAAAAATTTCTATCAAAACATTAAAATAGATAACGACATACAGTCATTTAATTTTACTAAGATCCGCATAACATGATATGAGTTGAACTTTAGACGTATCATTTTTACGCAATAAAATCTTACAGTAAGACAACCACACGTATTTGTATTCTTTCTGTTTGGCAAGAAGGCGGGTTTGCTAGTATAATTGTTTGTTGTGCGGCGCGAGGTGCTCATTGACGTAGATAGGACTGGTGGGCCCGTTTAAGCCCGCGTCAGCAGTTGTTAATCCACGTCGCGCGCGCACGGCAGCCAAAAATTCATTCTTGCGATATCTTTGTGAGAATCTGATAATGATTTTCGGTATGGAGGATGAGTCTAGAGAGGTACTGCCATCGTGTTTGGTAGGGATGTCGTTCCTTGTCGAGTTAAAACGTCGGACACGGTGTATGTAATCAATATCTGTCGGCAATAACGTAAAACCGATCTTTGTAGCGATGTTATATATAATATTATTTAAATTTTCTCTTTTCAAAAGTGGTGTCCCAGAAATTTCCACGTTATTAATCCTCCCAAGTTGCTCCTTCGCTTTCAGCTGGTCAGTAAGATTAGTTGTTATGGATCGCAGCTCGGAAATCTCACTTGTAACTAGATCCACACGCTGGGTAATTAAACCTGTTGCAGAACTCAACTCGCAAACATCTTTTTTCACAATAGCTTGTTCGTCAGCCAATTTTTTTATTGAAGAATTTACGTCACTAATCTCTTTCTTAAATGAATTGATGTCCTCGCGAATGCCATTCAAAACACCCTTTATGGTATTGCATATTAAATGAAGAAAACTATCAAAAGGGTTAACAAAGGAATAACGTACAAATGGGAACATTTGTTTGATGAAAAATGATATTCACACAAGGTGTCAAACAAATGTTCTCATTTGTACGTTAACCCTTTGGTAACCCTTTTGATAGTTTTCTGCATTTAATATTGCAGAGTAAGCTATCCAATTGTGAAAGTAACGAGCTCTATTGTGCATACCGCCTACATTAAAATTGCGAACTTCATACTAGATAAGACACATCATTTTTTTTACTACGCGGTTCTTAGCTAATTCATTTTAACATTTTTAAATAATGATATCTTGTGTGAATATCATTTTTCATCAAACAAATGTTCTCATTTGTACGTTAACCCTTTGTTAACCCTTTTGATAGTTTTCTGCATTTAATGTTGCAGAGTAAGCTATCCAATTGTAAAAGTAACGAGCTCTATTGTGCATGCCGCCTACATTAAAATTGCGAACTTCATACTAGATAAGACACATCATTTTTTTTACTACGCGGTTCTTAGCTTATTCATTTTAACATCTTTAGTTAGTGATATCTTGTGTGAATATCATTTTCCATCAAACAAATGTTCTCATTTGTACGTTAACCCTTTGTTAACCCTTTTGATAGTTTTCTGCGTTTAATATTGCAGAGTAAGCTATCCAATTGTTGAAGTAACGAGCTCTATTGTGCATGCCGCCTACATTAAAATTGCGAACCAGACCATTAAGCCTCATCACACTCGCTCATTACAAAGATAATTTATATTTAATATGACTTTAATGATTGCTGAATATCGTTAAATTTTAAAATGTAATACGCTGATTATTTTGTTAACTCTCCGTGAATTGAAATAATGTTATTGTTATTTAGTTCTACAATTTTTAATACCGCCTTCAAACACAGAGGAGGTTTACAAATGGATTCGATTCGATTTTATAACTCTTTTTTTATTAAGGCTTTAACTAGCCTGAATGACCTTGACGAAACGGCGATCGCAGAGATTTTAGCCGATGTCAACACCGTCTAGCAACAACGTTCTGTATTACTTATAAAAGTGCAAAGATTAATAGACTGCAGAGATGACAATTATATAAGTGACATACTGCCTGTTATGCTTGCGCAACACTGAGAATTATGTGGCGGTTACGCATCTTCAAATTCAAAATCTACATTGTGCTGTAGCTTTGTCCGGTAGGCGTCACGTGCTGTCAAGTGTTCAAGTTTCAAGTACGTAAGAGTTTTTTATTATATATGTTAAATCGTATTTATTTGTATCGTATTAATAGATCTGGGTCAAAGCGTTTGTTGTAAATTTTCCCGGGTTTGATCCCCGACAGCACGAATGAAATTTGTAATTGCAATTTTCCTCAACACGCATTGGGGAATCACGGCGGGCATTTCCTTGCCCAAAACCCCTCTCAGAAATAAAAAAAAGAGTCTTGTGCCCAGTAGAGGGACTTGTATAGCCTATTACTTTGTAGCAATATTTATATTCGTTTCAGATATAGAAGGGTACCTTATGCACACAAAAATATCATGTGGAGGCGACGAAAACGTAAAACATCTTTGTACCTAGATAAAACGTTCGAAAGATTGTCAGTCATGTCATACGCCACATTTTCTATAGAGCGTAGAACATTGCAGATAGGGCAAAATAAAAAATAATCCAAAATATTATGGGAACTATTTATTAATAATATATACATTTATACGTAATTATAATAAAAATAATGAACAAGCTGCAAGGTTCAACTAATAATTTTTTTTGTAAACACAATCGTAAAATTCTTGTTTTCATTTTTACCAAAGGTTAATTGATGAAACGTAGTCAAGATCACTTCATATAAAATATATTTAATTAAAATTGACACGTGACCTATTTGGCCTTCTACTTACAACTAGGCGGAAATTTGAAAAGAAGATTTTGTCTTTTCACACAAGTATTGTTTACAACTGGCGTGGTTTCGAAAAGCGTGATTAAGTGTCAGCGGTATATAATTAATTAAATACTTAACTTTTTTGAAATTTATTTTTTTGTTTATTTTTGTTATATCTTCTTAAAAACTGACGCCATCTCACTATTTTATTATTTGTTTTTTTGTTGTAACGCATAAGGATAAGTTAGACAAAATTAGATTAACATGGATAAGTTTATAATGTTTTTAATTTTATTTAAAAATTTCCGCAATAAATTATTACCTTTTCTACAGTGATTCTCTTCTCTTAGTTTCGGCGTAACTGTAGGATGTTATAGTGAGTCACCGTCAGTTACTAAGCCGCCATAAATCATTATATGTATGTATAGACATACATATATACATTTTTTGATTTTAATATTTATGTTTTTTTTTTAATTTTGATTGATTTTTTGAAACCTGGTAAAATTATTTTTTCCATACCAATTGATGGGCCTGAGTATAATGCCAGTTATGCTCTTTGGATGAAGTTATTTTTTATTTTATGCTCAATTGCAGACAAAACAATATTGATTGCGCATCTCTAAAACAAAATTTTACCTCTTCTACTTCTAATAATAGCTCTTGCACCTAACACGGCTGAACAGTTATTATTATCTATAAGACCATTTGCGGAAACAGTTTTTGTTAACAGTTATGAGTGTAATATTTTATCAGCTGCTTTGTTTATAGTGCCTTGAGCAACACTTTGCCGGTTTCTGTACAGAAAATGATGCTGGCTTTGCAAATATGGATCGCCGCTACCATTGAATACAATACCCGCTATGTTACACTTATTTACATAGAAACTTTAATTATCATTTGCATAAAATTCTAAATAGCACTTTTTACACAAGAAAGTAAACAGATTTTTTTCATCATTTAGATCAGTCCATCTTGTTTTTCACTAATTAAGTAAAAAGTAAAACAAACCAATAGGTACGTGATTTAAAATTTCTTGCAACTTTTTATATAAAAGCATGACCTTATCATAATATAAAAGTCAATCATTTAGCCATGTGATAAAACTTTTAAGTGTGCCAGTCAAACATTAATGATGATATTCGGGTCATTATACTGGAAATAGTCTTTTAAATATTTTGTAGTACAATTGATAATCTTCAATATGATTGACCGTGTATATGACTTTTATAAGTCTATGTTATTTTTGACGAAAATTATTATTGCAGATAAAAGCCCTTTCACATTTATTTTAGTCGCGAATTAAATTAATCAAAATGAAAATAATAACTTTGGCCCTTTATAACTGATCTTTAAATGTAAAACACTGACTTGAAATTATATAATTATTGGCAGTTTTTTAATTCATTGAACTTTTTTATGATTTTGTTGAAACTCTACTGGTAAAAAAAAAACAAATATATATATTATAGTTCTTAATGAAAATAATGTATGCGCGTTACATCGCATCCCATCAAGAATTTCTAATGTAATTCTTGGTGTAAAGCTAAGACGTGATAATAACTGTAAACAATAGAATAACAAAATAATGAAAACATTTACATTTACATACACAACATTTACGAACATACTTGCTTTATAACCTTATAAATATTATTTGACCGTAATAAAATAAAACAAGGTAGTCTTCGGCATGAAAGTAAAAATAAATAATTTGGATTATTTTTGTAATATCTAACAGCCGGATCAGTGCGCGATTCTGATCCATCTAAAGATGCTAAATTTCAGCAAGCACTGTCAAATTCAATTCAAATAGAAAGGTAAATAAATTATTTAACCTATAAAGTAAAATCACTTTATTACAAATCAAAATAGCCCAATAGCTTTATTAACATGAGACCTAATTGTACGAGTGCTTACAATACTTAACATTATTTTACTGAAATCTCAGAAAGTTTTTTTAATAAAATAAGGGTGACAAACGAGCAAACAGTCCACCTGATGGTACACTTACCATTTAGATGTAGATTAGATGGGCCGTAGCAAAGTGGTTGCTACGGCCCATACACATCTACATCTATTCTCGATTACGTATCTAAATGTAGATGCGTTGTCACCCGTGAGGACTAAGATATAATGCCTCGTTTCCAGTAAAAAGATTCTCCGGTTCTCTACACTCATCATACGAAACACAGCAGGGTTAAACTGCTATTTTACATGTTATTCCGTGAGAGCGTGGCCCTTCCCCGGTCAAGCCGACCCATTCGTGCTACAACTATACCTACTACTAATATAGCTGCAGCATGGCTCTATCACGTAAGAAAAAATTGACGTTGAAAATTTAAGTATTTTATAGAAGCAACTTTGCAATTATTTTTTATTGAGTTAATTTTTGTGGAATCGTGTTTTCAAACCGCCACCTGAAATACGTACAATTTTTTTTCGATAATGACGTGAAATTACAAAACGATCCTCATGCATATCAATGTGGCTCTATTCAGCCTCGTAATATGAACATACCTCGGGATTCAGAGATTTTAAAATTTTTCATGCGTAGATAATGGAAGATATAATATTATATTATTACTGTCCCGTGTGAGGCAAGCTTTATACTTATATACATATTCTCATCATATTTTATGGTTGGTTAGAAAAATTATATCTAAATGCAAACTTTCACAGGGTAAATTCTTTTTTACTATTTTTACCCAGCAAGTAGTAAAGCAACTAGAATCCCATCGGTAAGTGGTTATGTAGCCTAAGATGGTGAATTGCACTGACTTAACAAAAATCTATTCACTCTTGCCTAACAGTACTAGGTAAGTATTATTTGCAACCTATTTGTGTGTGTGTGTGTGTGTGGTGTGTGTGTGTGTGTGTGTGTGTGTGTGTGTGTGTGTGTGTGTGTGTGTGTGTGTGTGTGTGTGTTGTGTGTGGTGGGTGTGTGCGTGTGTGTGTGTGTGTGCGTATGTGTGAAGAAAAGCGTATGAGAATACGTGAAGAGGAATAAAGGTTGAGTACTACTTCGCTTACCTGTACGAGGTATATAGCCAGCCCCTTGCCATTTCACTTTAATATTCCGTTGGGTTATGTCAGTTACTTTGGTTTTACTGCGAATATCTTCATTTCTAACCTTATCAAGTAGAAAAACCCCTCTCCAATATAAATTTTTAATTTTTTAGATGATAGTTTGTCTAACATAAAAAAAAACCATAAACCCAAGAATGTCTTTATTTATTTAAATTGTTTGATTTAATTTGATAACAGTGTACCTAAATGTAAGTATCTGTATCTCTATTTCCCTCCCCAATAATATTTTATAAAGTCATACTCATAAAAACAGCGTTTTATTGTAATACATAATTATAAAATTCAGTATCAACTAATTAATAAAAATATGCAACAATAAAATTACATAGGTATTAAAAACTATCGAAATCTAAGTAACGAGAGCATGTTCGTCGTTCCACATCTAAATTTTATAAAAATGCATTTTTCAAATTCACTAGTCAACGTCGCTACGAAAATTTCTTCTTCTTTGGGCACTTTAAATATTCATTTATTTAGAAAATAATATTTACACTTACCAGTGTACAGATATTAACTAAATTAAGTATTTCTAGTCATAAAAATATTTATAATTGAGTATAAACTTTTAAAAAACTAATATATATTTGAACGAAGTCGCTCCAACACCGACGTGCAGTCTACCCTCGACGATGTCCGAAAACGGACTGTGACAGAGCTTACATGGCGACGGAGCATGCGCGCTCGCGTAAATATATTAAATTTCAGGAAAAAATGATATATTCTCTTATAAAACGCGTAATAAAAATAAAACTCTCAATTAAAAATATTAATATTTTTAAGACCTTTTTTTTAGTGTAAGAACTATTTAAAAAGCTTGTGCCGTTTTGGAGAAATTTTGCAAAATATGACAAAGATACGTACTCTTTGGGGATTTTTTTTCTAATAAGGGGTTGACAAAAATACAATTTTGGTAAATTAAAAACATTTACCAAATCTTCTTCTGTTACCCTGTATTTTTTATTTGTGGATTAAATTAACAGTTATTGAGATTTTTTTACTTAAATATCCTAGTTTTAGGCATTTCAACCACTGTTAAGGCCTTAATTGATTATTCTTCAGCGGCGGTCCCAAATTAGTTTGGAGAAAGTATTCCATTTCTAAGGATGCTGAAATTTTTAATGTAACCTTACAGAAGTCATTGAGTTTATGATATTTCCATAGTTCTCTCAAAAGGGTAAAAATATAAATTTTCATAAAAAAGTAATAGCCGATTTCAAAGAACAAAAGTGAAAAAAAAAATCACATTCTTAAGTCGGGGCTTTAATGCTTCTATACATTTTTGGTCAGTAGCGACTTAATAATGTGAAATTATTTTTTTTCACTTTTGTTCTTTGAAATCGCCTTTCACGTTCTATTAAAAGTTTTTTTTTTTGTTTTGTTGTACATGTCCTTTTCCTACGAGTATGTCGCACTTTTTGTGCTGCTTCTTGTCGTCTTCCTATCTCCTATTTCGTCGTCGTCTTATCTGTAAATTCGGCAATGGCCACAAGCACTATACTTGTGAATAGGTGTAGCTTGAGGGGATTGGTCTGGTCGGGTTTGCAATACATTTTTAGCTTAAATTTTTCAATATATTTTTGTTGTGCAATGTATAAAAAAAACCCTATTCATTTAGAGTATGAATACTTGATCCTTGGCGTAGTGGCTTAGCATTTAGTCACAGTGTTGAGGACCACGCTATTGCATCCCACATGGAACAAGTACTTGTATGGCAAATACAAATACAAATAATTATTCCGGTTGTAGATAAGATATCCTTGTAAAAATAATTTGTGTAATCTGCCTCCATGATACAGGAATAATGCTAGTGAGTGGATAAAGTTTATTAAAAAATGAAAATAAAAGAAATTTCCTTCGTTGTTTCTTCTTCAGGTAGAGGAACCTCGTATCGAAACGGGACTAGACTAAGAACAAGTTGAATTTTACAAAAGGAAATTTCAATATCTTACGTCGAAAGATAAAGCGGTTTGATTTCATTTCTGAGACTGTGAACTAATCGGTGATCACAGTCTCAATCACTAAGTGTGGCGATTGCCGAAAATCCTTCCCACAACAGAGAGGCCTATGTCCATATGTGAAATTACAGGTTAAAAAAAGAAGAACAAAAATTTAGTTTATTTGTACTTTGATGTCACCGAAAAATATATATATTATGGCCATGTTTAAAGGGTGACACACGAGCACATTGTCCACCGGATGGTAAGTGGATATTATTTCCTCAATTAAGAATCTATCTGCAGAGGCGTTGTCATCCATGATGACTAAGATGGAATACCTCATATTGTATTATATTTTGCGCCCTTCACCGGTGGATCCGACCCATTGGTAATATAAGCATGAAGCTGCAGCTCTACCTCATCAAAAACAATTAGATGTCACAAAACAATAGTTTTATTACGTGGTTAAATTACCATGATTAGATAGCCACAGCTAGGTCGTGCATTCGGGTCTACGTCTCACTCTTTAAGGTGTGAACTTACAGAAAAAATTAAAGCAGTAAATATATTAACTATGACTTCTCAGTACATAATTTACGAAATATTTAATGTATTTACCTACACAAATAAAAAATAATTTTATTAAAAATAATGACGTACATTCTGTAAATACTAGAAACAGGCATAAGTTAAGTACTTATACTCGACTTCAAAGAGTCACTTATTCCTTAACTCAATGTGCATACGGTTTTGCAACAAACTACCAGGAAATATGCAGGCTTTATCTATCAAAAAGTTATAAATTTTTTTTAAGTAATAATTGTTTTGCAAGGGTTATTATACTATTAAAAGAACGTAATTGATCTCCCAGGGGTTATCCCTGAGATAGGGATCGTTAGCACGTTGTTTCTAAATATACACTAAATATAGGGTTTTTTCTGGTTCTTCTATTCTATTCTAAAACTGATTTTATTTTATTCTATAATAAATGTACTGATGGTAGTAGTAGGTAGTTGAAGAAGGTACCGTCCCTGAGTGTAGTTGGCCGGCGTATGTCTACTATCTGCAATACCTATAATACAAAACATACGAACCTGATGGCAAAGGAGGTACAATGTAGCGGCCATGAGCTATCAAAACCTTACAAGCCAAAAATAATAACAAAGAAAAGTAAGACGTGAAGTTTAAATATAATTTAAATATATGACAATTATAAATAAATTCACAACTGAAATAAATCTCATATTAAGTTACATAACTGCAGTCAGATTTCTTGCTTTTTTATTAAATTTATTCTTCTAAGTAAATCATTGCAGAGACAGTTTAGAAAAATGGTTACACATTATTTATCATTTGCGAGTTATGTAAAGGGTAAGGATCTCTGCCAAATTGTTCTGAGAAAAATTGCCAACCCAATTTCTACCCTTTAAAAATATGGCCAGGTTATGTCAAGCTAACAGAGATAAATTGCCAACGCTCAACAGGGTCTTTTCCTTGAGATGTTATCTCACAAGATCAGGGAAATATGTTTTTAAGTCGGAATTGAATCTACAAATCGTTTTGATGCAATTTGTGGTTTATTTTTTAAATTATAATCGATAAAATATAGTCGTATATTTTACAAGCGGATACCCGTCGCGTGCTCCTACGCTAGACAATGAAATAAATTTTGTTGAAAGTAAATTTTGATTATTTATTAACTTTTTTATATAGTGCTCATGTTTTATTTAATAGTATTGTTTTATTTAATATTATCTATCTGCTAACAAATTTCCTCTCACCAGATGTTGCTAGTTGGGACTGAGGTGAAGTCATTTGTTACACAGTGTCACCATAAATGTAAAGTTGCGTTTCAAATAAGGTTTTTCTCTTTCTAGTGGCGGCTCTTTAATGTTTTGCACTTTTTAACTCGGTTTTTAATTCCTGTCCTTTAGTGCATGTATTATTGTATTGTATATATTTAAGATACATTAAACTATATTTTTTTCACAATTTCATTTCTCTATGAAATCTATCAAATATTTCAGCTGATTCCTATGTGGCACCGATCTAATGGCAGAACAAGTTGTGGATGCCCATTGTTCAGTCTGAGAAAACATTGTTATTTATATTTTTTTAGGTATTTTGATTTATTTATTTTTCGACACTTGAAAACTCATTAGCGAGTTCAAAATATAAACTTATCACAAATTGGAGGAAGCCTACTGAGCACAGCATTTATTAAATTTATATGCTTAAAAGTAAACAAAAGATACAGCCGGTTGTAAGAGATCTATTAAAATTTTTTAGGCAATTTTTGCATTTTAAATTTTTTTAATGGAAATGAGGCAATCAAGCATACGGCTCACTAGATGGTAAATGATCACCATCGCCAGCCTTTTAGAAAGAAGTAGGGTCTTTTCTTGTAGGTCCTTAAGTCGTGTCGGTCAGGAAAATGGCTAACGATAGTGAATTCCACAGTCTAGTGTTATCGTTGCGACAGGTAGTAGAAAATGATCAGCTGAGCGACCTCGACAAACACTGTATTGGTGGTCACTGATCAGGTGATTACTTGGAGGAGGCCTCTGTTCACTAGTGAACTTTTAAAGAGAGTAATAATGATAATAATGAATCAGCTGATGCTCCGCAAGGTACTTCATGAGCTGGCAGTTAATGATGACTTCCATTATTTTCGGGAACAAGGAGGTTATGGCTAATGGCCTACCTGTATTTGGATGGGAAAAGCCTTTTTTAGGGTTGTGTGCACTAAGTCTTCAATGAGCTTGTAACCACGCCTAAAATGTAAGAGTACGCGATAGAACTGGTGCTAAGTCTAAAACAAACGTCTTTAGCACAGTTAGTGGGATTCTATTAAGCCCAGTCGGGTTATATACGTTTAGGGAGAGTAGTACTTTACTGAGCTCTGCAGAAACTGAACGTCCTACAATGAGCATTGAGACTGCGGGATGGTTGATGGTGTATTCCCCCTGTCGTCGAGAGGTGTAGGACGGAAAAGAGAACCTGAAAGATCAGCTTTCACTTTTTTGAAGTGGGCCTGCGAGTTATCCTCCCACTGCAAAGATAGTAATGATGGCTTACAGAAATTCCCTTGGGCAGTCTTGAGGAAAGAATAAAATGCACGAGTTCTCAAAGGAAGGCGAACTAGATTCTGCTAATGTGATCTGACTTTACCACAGTGATAATTATTTTAGAGGACCTGGAGGCAGAGTTGTACTTCTTTCTGAGTGTGCTAGTGTTTAGGACGCCGGTGCATCGGTCCAAACCTCACAACATTCTTGATTTTACTGACAAGCTATTTTTTTTCTGGGCTGAACTAACCACACATAGGGAATCTACCTACACAGGGCGTGGGATCTACCATATATAGGAAATACAGGTGACGGTATGAAGGATCCCATGCCGTAAAATATCACATCAGCAATAGGCACAGCAACGGTGTTGAAATCATCCAGCGAGAAGCAAATCCATTCTCATGAGTAAGATACCTGATGAGCCTACTCCTTTTTAAAAGGCCGGCAACACATCTGCAATTCCCCTGGTGTTGCAGTTGTTCATGGGCGGCGGTATACTATATTAATAGTATAGTTGTAGTACGAATGGGTCGGCTCGACCGGGGAAGGACCACGTTCTCACAGAATACCAGCGTAAAATAGCAGCTTAACGCTGTTGTGTTTCGTATGGTGAGTGTAGAGAACCGGAGACCCTTTTTATTGGACAAGAGGCATTTCATCTTAGCCCTCACGTGTGACAACTCATCTGCATTTTGATTCTTTATTGAGGATAGATGTAGGTGTCTATGGGTCACAACAACCACTTAGCAGTAGGTGGACTGTGTGCTCGTTTGTCACCCTATCCTATAAAAAAAAAACATCAGGTGAGCCGCATGCACGTTTGCTCCTTCTCCTACAAAAAAAAAAAAGATACAAAAAACCCGCATCCTTTCCAATCGGCTGACCTATGGTGCCACACACGACGGCAGCCTATAGATCGCGTCTGCTAAAAAAAAATTGATGGGACTGTACTGACTGACTGCGATCAGGCAGGGGTCCGAAAAGCTAAAAATGACATTAACGGAAACCTGATATCCGTCTGGCTGAGAGGTTAGCAGAAACTCCAACAGGAAAGAATAATCTTTCATATCTAGAATCCCCGTAAGTGAAGTAATTAGTTGTGTGAGACCATATGCATTATAATTATAGAGGCCTATGAGAAAATTTTGTGCATTTAGTGCCAATTCTTTATTATGTTTTGTTTACACCCAAGCACCATGAGCCGTCACAGTATCTGAATGCAAAACAATTAACACTAAAGAATGAAAGTATTGTTAACAAATACACGCGTTCTATATATTTTCCGTGTGGAATTTAAAAGAGAAATATCATTTTTGGAATCCAGTTTTCACCTCGATAAAAAGTTAGTAACAACGAGATAGTGAGTGCCGGCGGCATTCGGTTCTTGTCGTTACCATAACTTGTTTCTAAAAGTTACTTTTTGGCTTCGTAGATAGATATTTGATTTAAGTTTAAGGACAATTTATCGTAATGCTACTGGAATTTATTAGGATGTTTGCTATTTAGACGACGCCTTATTATTAAAAATACATAATAATTAATTTCCTTATTAAGTCCTCTGAAAATATCATAAAAGTAATGTTATTTTGCATAATATAAGCATAAGCAAAAATTTAAAATACATTCGTTTCAAACATTAAGTATTATAGTAAAGTAAAGGCTTAAGTCCTTAATAATTCATTAAATTTACTAAAACTCTCCGCTTAAAATATTCAAAAGTTATTAATTACTAAGAATATAAGTTGCTGCGAGCGCTGAGTTGATACAGGCATTGAAGTCTCTATATAGGGACTCTAGTGCTTGTGTCAGGATCAACTGGGACTGTTCGGACTGGTTTGGCATACATAAAATGGTCAGACAGGGCTGTGTGGCTTACCCGTGGCTGTTCAAACAATTTATGGACAGTTATTTGGAAAATTTTAAAGGAGAAGAATGCGGTTTAAGAATGGGTGAGTAAACCGTCAAATGCCTTTTGTATGCCGATGATCAAGTCATACTTGCGTCGTCGGCGGCCGAGTTGCAAATGATGGTTACATTAATGAACAGAACATTAAAACAAAAGGGAATGAAAGTGAACGCAAATAAGACGAAATTGATGGTTTTTGAAAAAAATTTGTAATAAATGCACGGCCATTTATTACTTATTTTCTACTTACAAGTAGAAACTTCACTGCTTTCCCATTTCTACTCCGCAGCTTACCAACATAGAAGCCACGGTATGCAGGCTAGCTATGACTGGACATCAATCCATTTTCATAGCCTCCTGTTACATCCCTGCTGGAATCCTTCCGCTCAAAACAGATTTTGAGGCTAGATAAGATAATCTTTAGGCAATTCAGTCATTATGTTTGGAGATTTTAGCTCCAAGCATACTGAATGGACATGCCGTACTACCACCCGTAGTGGCAAGAAACTGCTCGATATCACGCAGTCTCTTGACCTTACCGTCCACAGTCTCTTCGGTGCTACTCACTATCCCGATAACACCGACCATGCCCCCGATGTACTAGATTTTGCGTTACTCAAAGGAGTTTCTCTCAACCTCAGAGCAATCGAGACACTAGACGATCTAGGATCCGACCACCGACCGGTCTCCCTCACTCTTGGCCATCAGCCACCTCCCCCAACACCCCCAACGAAAACCTTCACTAATTGGAAGGGATTCAAGGAGTCCCTAGCAAAAGCTTTGGACTCCCCCATCCCCCTATCATCTAACTTAGACAGTCCCGAAAAAATCGACACCGCGATCAATTCCCTCTCCACCCTCATTAAATCCTCCCTTAAGGAGAATGAAAGGGTCGTCCCGGTTGCTAATAATAATGGGCTTCCCCTACATATTAGGAACCTACTAAAAGCCAAAAGAGCTGCTTTCCGGAAAGCAGCTCTCAACCTGTTGACACCTCATACATCCAGGCAGTGGAGGATGAGGTCCGCCGCCGGAACTCACCCCCTACAGCCTCTGACCCTATCACGGTGTCAAATGATGAGATTTCATCCCTCATCAAAGGACTTAAACCCAAAAAGGCTCCTGGCGCGGATGGCATCTCCAACCAAGCCCTAAAACACTTTTCTGAGCAGGTATAAACTCTTTTAAATATTATCTTCAATGCTTGCGTTATTTTCCTTGGAAAGAGGCAACTATGATTGGTATTCGCAAGCCAGGAAAGCCTCTCAACTTCCCTTGCAATCATCGCCCCATTAGCCCCCTGAAGGCCATGGGCAAGCTCTTCGAAAGAGTCATTCTTACTTGCATGAGGCTCCATCTGTTTCCCACAGACGGTGACCCTATTGTCATCCCCCATCAATTTGGTTTCCGAGCGAAACACTCTTGTCCCCAACAAGTTCACCGCATTGTGGAATATATCCTCAGCGGTTTTTATCCTCATCGTCATAAGACCATCGCGGTCTTTTTCGACATAGCTAAAGCCTTCGATAGAGTCTGGCATGAAGGCCTTATCTTCAAACTTTATAGTATAGGTCTCCCCGATCGTGTAGTACGTCTCGTGGCCTCTTATTTACAGCATCGTACCTTTCATTTTAGACACGAAGGCACGCTCTCCTCTCAGCGCCCCATAAAAGCTGGTGTCCCTCAGGGCTCAGTACTTGCTCCTCTCCTGTACATTTTGTTCACTAACGACATTCCCATCCCGTCGAATGGTGTTCAGCTCTCACTTTTCGCAGATGACACTGCCCTCTATTGTAAAGGTATCTCGCTACCTTTCATACGGAACAAGATCCAAAAGTCAGTCAATGACCTAGGAGCTTGGTTCCAAAAATGGCGCATCGATGTGAACCCCGGAGAAGAGCTCCGCCGTTCACTTCGATTATAAACGACGCCGACTCAAAAACACTCCACCAATACGTATGCTAGGGACCCCTGTCCCCTGGCATACGTCTGCTAAATATTTAGGCGTCACCTTTGATATGAGGCTCACTTTCAGGCCCCATGTCAAAAGAGTAACCCGTAACGCACGTTTGTACCTCAGTAGGCTCAACAGTATATTGGGCCGATACAATAAAATGTCCCTCCGTAACAAGCGAACCCTTTATAAGGTCTGTATATGACCAGTCATGTCCTACGCGGGCCCCTATTTTTGCCCACACTGACCCAAAAGCTATTAATGAACTCCAAGTAGTTCAAAACCTCTACTGTTGTCGAGCTGCAAACGCACCTTGGTACGTCCGTAATGCCGACCTACATCGGGACTTAGAGCTCCCTACAATCCAGCAATTCCTAAAAACACTCTCTGAGAACTTCTTCAAAGCCTCAGAGTCGCATTTCAATCGTTTTATTCGTGAGGCAGCTTACGCAGCCCCACCTCCCTCTCGTTATTGAGTCCGCAGGCCGAGAAACTCTCTCTCGGACCCGCCAAATAAAATTTCAACCGACCTGAACTGCCTCCTGATGGCTCAGGCCGACTCTTCTTAAATATGCCTAAGTAGGCTCTCCCTCAGCGGCTCTTTGTAGCCGCATGCGCCCTCTTCTCCCAAAAGAGGGTCGCTTCCGATCCGGCAAAGCGGCTTAGTCAGCCATATTTTGCATGTCCCAAAGGCGGTTTTTAGCGGGTATCACTTAGGTCCCCCCGTAGGTAGATACAGTGAGTCCCGCATAACCACGACAGACCGGCTGTTGCGGTATGCATAAATGCAATTTCCGCCTCCCAACGAAATGGGTAGCCCTTTTCCAATAGCTTCTGGGCGCTAAAAAAAACTATAAGTACAACTGGGAGCATTGGCCGGTCCCCGTGTAGAACACCTTGCCCAGCGGGAGATATCCGCTTTTCCTTCCTTCAGTTACAAATTTATGTGTAATGGTTTAACTTATAGAACCTCAATACAAAATTTGAACTAAATCCAAGGGGGCTAATTTTTCTCATATTTTTATATGAAAGCTACCGAACACGCATATCTCATAGTCAGACATATGTATATGTGTGTAGATCGGGCGCAGCTTCTACCGAAGTACTTACAATTGCACAATGTTATAGTCCCATATTAAGGACTGATGATGGTAAGGTCATTGAAACATTGACCTTACCATCTTGCGGTGCGAATTAATGTATAATTACTATTTTATAATAACTCGCCCTTAGTACGTTTTCTCTCTGAAATATTTTATATTCATGTCTAATTACTATAAATATGCTTCGTTACTTCGACACTTTTATACATGTTCCCATTTAAATCTATGTTTTCATATGTAATGTTTTATTTCAATCTTAAATTATGCTCGGAGTTTATCCACGTATTAAGATAGATTTCGTCATTAAAACATCTACAGTAGAACTCTTGTAAATGTAAGCGAAATGTCAGATGTTAAGGAAGTTTTTTTTTCACGTGGTAGAGACATGCTGCAGCTATATTTTTTTTTAATTTAAATCACATTTCATCTGCTGTTGTTTCTTTTACAGCACCTTTTATACGTTTTTTTAAATTATTTTACTTTAAACATATTATACTTTGTTTTTATAATTTTTTTTTAAATAGTTTTTAATTAACACTTACATTTTTAAAACTAATTACAAATTATCATGTATTCCGCTACTCTTTTTCAATGTTTTACGCTAATTACATTATCTGTTTGAAGCTAATTACATTAACTGCTTCATTTTCTTATCTTTTATTATTTACAATGATCCTTTTATTTCTGTTAGTATAATATCCTTCCAATCAACTATTTTTACTGTACAATTTCATTGACATAACTTTACATATTTTCTGTATCTTGATGTGAGTATTTCTTTTTCTTTTTTTTTATTTGTTATTTGTTAATAATAGTATAGGAAACATTTTTTTACACATGCTTTTGCACATATTATAATATAGTTGAACTTATTACTAATTATTATGTGTTTCGCTATTAAATTAATATTTTACTCTAAGTACATACATAGTCTGTTTTAATCTACTTCCATTAAACTAATTCATTTCTTTTTTTCTACTATTTAAAACAATCCTTTTATTTCTGCTAGTATTACTACGTTACTTTGTTCATTTATTACTTTGTGGTTCTAAATGTGAGTATAAAAGTTTTATTATTACTATTTCCCATATTATTATTTTCAATATTTGTTATTTGTGTTTTGAATTATTCTCTTTGAGAATGATTTCAGTGCTTTGTTTTGCGAATTTTAGAAAGTGAAATCGACTGTCATCGCTGTTAATAGCTTTAGATAAGGTTTCCTCTTTTAGCGCAAAGCCCATACTTTGCTCGCATGAAAGTCTTGCATAAGCAAATTTCGGACAGTCTAAAAGGATATGCTCTAGTTTGATTATGACAGCTATAGTAGGGGCTTTGTGACAACTTAAATCTAAACAGTATGATATAAAGCCTCCGTTACCTGTCAGAATTTGTGAAATGAAATCGTTCATTTTTACTTTACACATAGTTTTATATGCTTCTCTTATACAAGGAAAGAATTTTCTTGTCGTAGACCCTGTGTTGAATGTGCTGTACCTTTCTTGCCACCTTATAATTGAGTTGTCCCTGATTTGACGCTTTGCAAAGGACAGTGGGAAACAGTCGTAAGTCAGCGCTTGCTTAGACGTCTGCGCTGCTAATTTCGCCAATTCGTCAGCTCTTTCATTCCCTGGAATTCCACAATGAGCTTTAATCCAGAAGAACTTCACCTCGCCTTGGTTGTTACGTATTTCCTCTATATCTTCTAGAATTTCAGCTACCAGAGGATTAAGAGTGCTAGGATTTGAAAGGCTTTCCAGGGCCGACCGAGAGTCACTCAGTATATTAGACTTACTAAATCCCCGTTTGCTTTTTATGATACTGAGTGCCTTCAATATTGCAACTAGTTCCGCCTGGAAAACGCTGCAGTGATTACCTAATTTTATTTTTACCTTGTGGGTTTCCCTTCCATTTTCCCAGCAGCTTACAGCGGCCCCAACCTTTCCTGCGATTTTACTACCGTCAGTATAGATAGCAGGCCAGTTGTTTTCTATCATTTCAACATCCTTTTCTGTATATATGTCAATGTAAGTCTCTGGGACACGGATCGCTGGATGTGGAAGGTTAAAAGGACTTATTGGTATGGCAAGTTTTCTCCCTGGTAGTTGCTCAATGGACTTTCCTCTTTTTATTTCGTATATGTCTAGTTGTTCTTGAGCTCTTAAGTCTAGTGGTATAATTCTTGCTAAGGTGGCACAGGAAGTTAGCGAAGATGTTCGATGAGCCTTACAAATCATAATACAGAATACTCTCTTAATAGTATCAAGACGTTTGCGTATCTGTATTCTTGATGCTTTGTTTCCCCAGCAAGCTGCCGCGTATAACATTGTAGGCTCTACGACAGTGATGTAAATAGTCCTAAGAATTTCCGAGTTGAGTCCCCATTAAGCTCTTTCTGTTTTTAAAACCTTTTTGTATAGCGCTATAGCTTTTTCTGTGGTGTCTTGTAAATGTTTTACAAAACTTAAATTTCTGTCGATGTTCTTGCCGAGAATTTTCAGGTTTTCACTGAATACTATATTGGTATCATTGAGCTTTAAGTTAGGCATTTCATATTTATATTTCTTTGTTATGAGAATAGCTTGCGTTTTATGTGCCGCGAAGCTCATTTTCCTAGAGAAGCCCCAATTAGATATTCTATTTGGCGCTGTGTTGATTTTATTTTCTATTATTGATGCTGTTTTCCCAGTCCCAATTAATATAATATCATCGGCATAAGCCTGCACGTGTACATTCCAGGTCTCAGCTTCTTGAAGCAGGGAATCCAGCAGGATGTTCCACATTAGTGGTCCGCAGATAGATCCTTGTATGCAACCTTTATCTGTGCTCCTTCCAATTTCTGTGTTGGCGTACCTAAGTGTAATAGATCTGTCAGAGAGATAACTATCTATAAGTTTTAAGGTTGCTTTATCGATTTACTTCTTTTGTAATTCAACAATCACTCCAGGCCACCATGCGTTATCGAAAGCACCCTCTATATCGATCGAAATGATTACCGCCATCTCCTTGTTCTTTACGCATTTTTTGACAATCTCTAGTGCGTCGTACAGTGCATCTTCTGTCCATCGCTGAGGAACAAAGCCGTATTGTCGGTTACTTAGTTGACTGTGACGACCTATCTGCCACGTTAGTCTGGTCACGAACAGTTTTTCAAGTACTTTCCCCAGTATTGGTAACAGGCCAATCAGACGATAGGATTTTGCTAGGGTGTAATCATCTCTATTAGGTTTTGGTATAATACGGATTATTGCATTTTTCCAGATTTTCGGAAAGTAACCAAGTGTGAGGCATTTGTTAAATATCTTCAGGAGAATGGCGGATTCGGCTGAGTAGGTCTTGTAGCAAATGTCAGCGGTAAATCCGTCCCCTCCTGGTGATTTTTTTGGACTCATATTCATAAATATGGTCTCTACCTCTGTGGCAGTATATGGTATAATGGGATCGTTTATTATACATTCTGATAGACGTCTTCTTATACTTTCCGCTTCTGTTCTTATTTTTATGTTGTTCAAATCATCTTTTGAAGTATCATCTGTTGGATAGAAAGTTTTAGCTAATAGTTCGGCGGATTGAGTAGGAGACAAGATATCTGTTGATGATGATGGTCTCAATAATGTATCATCCCTAGCCTTGGAGTTCTTGCGGATAGCCCTGTATATACTTTGCCACATGTTCTCTCTATCTTGTCTCGTGCAAAATTGTTTCCAACTCTGGGTCATAGCGTCGGTTATGAGATTTTTATATTCGTCTTTAGCCTGTATGTATACTTCAATTACGAAAGTTTTCCTTCTTGGATTAGCTTGTTTTATCCTTTTCCTTTTCCTTATTACCTCCTTTTTCTTTGCGTCCAGCTCTAAGGTCCACCATGGTGTTTTTTTAAATATTTTCCTTGATAGTTTTGGAATAACATTCTCACAAGAGGTATGTATGCATTCACTGTAAATGTTAGCGCATTGTTCTAGGAGTTTTGGAGTATCTATAGAGTCTATAAATTCTTCGAAAATTTTTGAAGATTTAAGTTCCTCTCTTAATTTCACTGTAAAGATTTCCCAGTTTGCCTTTTTCGTATTATATATACGTGTTGAGATTCGTTGTTATGTTTCATCTGTTACTTTCAAAATGTTAAGCTCAAAAGTTATTGCTCTATGGTCAGACAGGGTGACTAGGTCTGGGTCCACTTTCCAGCTTTTTATTTTCTTTTATAAGCTTGATGTGCATGCGGTAACATCAATGATACTGGTATATTCTCTATTAACCCTGCATGCATGAAAAGTTGATATATGTCCCTCATTTAAGATATGTACATCCAGTTGTGCTAGGATTTCAGCCACTGCTCCCCGACTGTCCTCCACATTGCAGCCCCACCAAGGACTCTTTGCGTTAAGGTCTCCTCCCAGTATGACGTATTCGGTGTTCAGAATGTTGATGAAACTGGTAATTTTGCGTAGATCATCTTCAATTTCAGCGTTTTCTTCAAGATATGCATTGACTGTAGTTACACTTAATTTATTTATACTAATTTTACATGCTACTATATTTTCTGTTACTGTCTTTTGATTTATGCTATACTGTATATTTGGATTGACAACAATGACAGCCGATTTAACTGGTTTCTGTTTATTATCAGTTTCTTTTTGAATTACCCTATATTTACAGCTAAATAAGAAGGATTGAGATTACTTGTTGTTCAGCTGCCTGCAGACTTTTTTGCATCGCGGCTTGCCCTCTGCCGAGATTTATTTGGGCAATTTTGGCAATCTTATCTTTTATCTTTTCTGGAAGGGAATTGTTGTCCTTAGCAATATGCTGTTAAGGATCTGGCAATTCTATCCCATCTTTTCCACTCAGGACATTCTGGGCTGTAAGCTGGATGAATACATGCTTTGTGGTCTGGATTTTTATTGCTGCAGTTTACGCATTTTGGGGCTGCATTTCTATTATGGCACTCTCTTGTGTCATGAAATTCTGCACAATAGCCACAAAATGCCTTCTTCATTTTACATTCTTTTGCACAATGGGAGAATCCAAGATAGCGGTAAGATTGCACTAGCGGAGTTTGATCAATTGCTGGAACGATTTGAAAGCCAAGTCTTAGTCTTTGGTCTTTAAATTTACTCCATACCTGTAGGCTTGTCTCCAGAATTATGTTATTTGTAGAGCTAGTGCGACCTTTAACCCTCCTTATGACTTTAATATATATTTGTGAGTTCGGTATTTCTCTGAGTAAGGAGCCGTTCTGTTTAATTACAGCTTCTTCAATTTTCTTATCGTTTAAGTCATGAACGACCCCTATATTATATTAACGTATATATAATAAGTATATTAACCGCAACAGAGGATTTTTATTAGCAAGTCTTTGTACGGTTAATTTATTTGCACTGCTTCTGAGTTTTTCTTGCAGAACCTGTCTGTCGCTCTCAGTCTCGCAGCTTATCAGGACCTTTTGTTGCTTACATTTTTTAATGTAGTTCACTCCTATGCCCAATTCAATTATGTCAATTCCATTTTTGACTTGTTTTATTATGTCATCACTCGTGTTCCTAGGATCGGCTGACTCTATCATAATTGAGTAGTTTGGTCTTGCCGTTACCTCTGAATAAGAGCGAGAAAATGTGTTAGCTTTTTCGTGCATTTGTTTGTATGTTCTAGCGTTTCAATGTTGTTCTAATGTACGATTCACATGCTCCTCCTCATCACTAAGCGATCTCTCTTGGGCTGGTTGTACTCTTACTTCATTTCGTAGTCCCTGATGATGAGTCCGGAGCGGCTGATTCCACTGTTGTTTCTTGCAGCTCCCTGGTTTCTCGCCTAAGTTCCTCTATGCTGGCTTGTACAGAGGTAATTAGATAGTCTACAGGGACCTATTAAGATTTGTTACGTCCTCAATGACTTGGGATACCTGATGACGAAGGTCAGTTATGTCTCCCCGAAACTGCGATTTCATTTCTAGGATATGTTGCCGCAGCTCCTGGGAAACACCTAGAATGCACTCCTCAAGATCCATCTCTTGATCTGTTGGAGGATCGCGGGCCTTCTGAAGAGATCGTTCATTCTTTAAAGATTTTAGCTCGCTTAATACATTACGTATTTCATGTAAATATTCAGCAAAGTGAGGAGGGATGGTAGGTTCCTTTGTTGTGGAATAGCACTGAGGTTTCAAGCTCTCACGGAGAGTTCTAAGTTCTTCTATCAATATCTTTAGCTAGTTGGTTATGGAGGTAGACATTGATATCTCCTGTTTGACTGTAGTAACCTCGCGTTTGGTTTCCGTTATTGCAGTACATAAATCGTATGACAGAATCATTCTCTTAGATTCGGCTTCTTTTTGCAGTTTTTCTATGAGATATTTTAGTAGAGCATATTGACCCAGCGTCTCGTGCATGAATCTAGCGTGTCTCTGGGTTAGTCTCTCTGATTCTCGTGATACATTAAGCTTCTGCTTATTAGCTTCGAGCATATGCTGCAGCTATATTAGTAGTATAGTTGTAGCACGAATGGATCGATTCGAACGGGGGAAGACCACGCTCTCATAGAATACCAGCGTAAAATAGCAGCTTAACGCTGCTGTGTTTCGTATGGTGAGTGTAGAGAACCGGAGACCCTTTTTACTGGAAATGAGACAACGCATCTGCATTTTGATTTCTAATCGAGTATTGATGTGGATGTCTATGGGCCGCAGCAACCACTTACAATCAGGTAGACTGTGTGCTCGTTTGTCACCCTTATCCTATAAAAAAAAATTAATCAATGCAGATAGCTTATACGGTTTTCTTCGGGGTCGATCAGCTGGTGATCTTCTGGTCTACCTGACCCATAGATAGGCAGAGGCAGTATAGTCCAAGGGGGAGGCGTTGGCCGTTAGTTTGGACATTGCGAAGGCCTTCGATCGGGTTTGGCACAAAGCGCTTCTTTCGAAGCTCCCTTCCTATGGGCTTCTCGAGAAATTGTGCGATTGGATCACCAGCTTCCTTGCAGATCGGAGCATCAAGGTCGTTGTAGACGGTGCATGCTCCGACTACAAGCCTATTTACGCTGGTGTTCCACAAGGCTGTGTGCTATCACCAACGCTGTTTCTTCTGCATATCAATGATATGTTGCTAACTGGTAACATTCATTGCTATGCAGATCATGTTTTTTGTAATTCCGTAGAGTCTATGATTAGTAGTGGTCTGTGAAGAGCTATAATTGTAAATATATCATTGTTTTACCTTTTTCGCTTATACATATTCGTGTATGTATCTTTTTTCTTTTTTAATATTACTTTGATAAGATTATACCTTGCAAAGTTGTGGTGATGACCATATACTTTTGATATTTGAAGCAGCACATAGACTGTTGTTTCATAATTGTAGGTGATAAAGAAAGTATAATTCAAAATTGTTGTTTGTAATTTTAAGTGTATATTTATATAATTTTGTGCGATGATAGATAAAAACATCGTGAAAAAGCTTGCAAAAATCATAAATTCCCATCCATTATCCATCCAGTACAGCTTATAAAATTCCACTCCTGAACACAGGTCCCATAGTCGCCAAGCTTGGCAAACGGGTTGGTAACCGCAGGTTTTTATTATATTGAGTCGTTATCAGGAAGATGCTGCTGTCCGTCTCCTGCTTCATTTTCCCTCTGTCGCCTCTTACGATAACCTCGGGACGATATGGGGAAGTGGATATTCTTACACCGTCACTATACGGTTAACAAATATTTTCAGAATGAGTTTCGTTCTCTGTGTTTACATAATAATAATGTCACTTAGACCGACTTTTGGTCACGACGGTCAGTATTAATAGTAACTAGCTGTTTGTGTTTTGATTATAGTACTCAATTGTAGTCACAAACACAACTGCATTCTCTATTCCGTCACTATCATAGTCTGATATAAAACGCGACCGGAGAGAGATCAGGTGCATGTCCAACGGCTTTAAGTGCTTTCCAAGGCACGAGTATGAAACACAACCTACTACCTGACTCCAGGCAGCTATCGAGAATGTCTTGGCAGAAACATACAATAACTGGTTTTGACTCGACCCGGTATTCGAACCCGGGACATGATCAGCAATCGCACTTACGACCAGTGGACCAACGGGGCAGGCTTATAATAATATAGAGACAATCAGTAGTAGTCAAATAAATATATATTTAACATTAATTAGGTAAACAATAATCGATGATTATTATTAAACCGGTTTTCCTTAAGTTTTATACAGCCCAGTCATCGTCTTAAGAATGTTTGTTCTTTATTTTGAAAAATGTCGGTTGTGTATTATTCCGCCACCTAAATTTGCACGCGGAGGATAATAGTATCTCTATTATCCTCCGCGTGCAAATTTAGGTAGGTATTTCTCTATTATAAATCAGAAACTACCACTGAACCCTTATAAATTTCTCGGTCAAGAAATTGGCCGATTTTCTTGATATATAAGGGACTCTTCAAGGTAAATAGTTTATTCTTCAACAACCTTACACTGGCATAGATATTTATGGAGGCAATATGGGACAACATATAACTTACTATGTAGCCGTATAGAAAAACTTGGTCAGTAGTAAAATACGATAGTTTCAACATATTAAATACTAGCGACCCGCCCCGGCTTCTCCTGGATAGTATCTATTAATGTGGCGTTATTTGGATTTAAGTTACTCAAAGACCATTTTCTTTTATCTTTCGTTTTTGAAAAAAAAAATCGGCATAGTTTTCGGATGAAATATAGCCTAGATCACCATCACCACCATTGTCATTATCGTCATCTTCTTAGAAGATCTTCAAAAGTTCATGGCTGAACATAGGCCTCAACTATAGTTTGCCATAGAGAGGAGGATATTTGCGGAGGATATCTGCCATGCTTGGCTTGGAGGGTTGACATTCCTAGGTACGAGTAAATGCTGCTGTTGGTTTCCGATTTCGTTGCCTTCTGTTGCCTCTTACGACACCCCTCATGGGTCTCCCCTCACATCCACATTTTTAGTATTTTTTACAGGAGAGGAAGCAAATAAGCATGCAGCTCATCTGATGGTAAGTGATTACCACCGAATTGCAGGTGCATTGCCGGCCTTTTAGAAAGGAGTAAGCTCTTTTCTTTAAGGTCCTTAAGTCGTATCGGTCCGGAAAAGTTGCCATAGGTATACGATTCCCCCCCGATTCACTACGGGCGACCAAGCCGTGGCTTGGTCGCCCGTAGTGAACAAAGAGGAACCCATTGGTTACCCGGGGTGTAGTGCCGGCCCAAGGTGGCCCCTCCAAGTAGGCATGGCGAGCCCACTTCGGATGTGTGTCGGGGGGCTGCTGCGAGAGGGGTGTCCTCTCCCCCTAGCGCTGCAGCCGAGGTGGAGCCGCGGTCCTCCGCGACTCTGACGGGGCCGCATCATTAATTGATGCGGTGGTGGTGGGGCTGCGGGAGGAGAGGAGTGTCGATATTGCAAGGCGCCGCTCTCCCTACCCTCCGGATCCGAATCTTGGTTGGCGGCATAGACTAGATCCACCGCTGGAGTCAGGAAGGCTGGTGCTTCTGAGTGCTAGTTTTTCCTGGCCCCATGACTTTAGCGCATTGGACACGGGGGCGTCCGTTGCGCATGTGAAATTGGAGGCCGAGGAGGAGGGCACGCCATGTATTCTGGTGCTCCTTACCAGAGAAGGAGATGAGGAGGAGTAGTCCTCTCCCGAGGAGAGGCCGCCATGAGGCAGCCAGCGCAAGTGGGGCCGCGGATGTGTGCGAAAGCGTTCTCGTGGTCCTGCCAATATGCGACGAAGGTTGAACACCATGGGGTTTTAGTCGGTGCGAGTCCGACATAACCCGTCCTTGCCCCCCGCGAGGCGGGTATGCGTATGCATTTCCCCATGTAAAAAAAGGTATACGATTCCAAATAGAGGTTGTATAAGGAAAAAACCTCTTAGTAAAATGCACAGTGGTGGATCGCCAAGCATCCAGATGTTGTGGCTGGTATCGCGAGATTTGTGGCGATGTGCGGTCGTGAAATCTGGCGGTTGAAATGAATCCAGACAATTTCATAGGGCATTCCCCGTGGTAAATGATACTAAATAAATTATATTATTATTAAATGTTATACAAAATTCAAAGGGATGCAACATTCCTTCGGAGCAGTGAATAGAGCCGATCAGAAAAAACTCGGTTGTTGACGATACGAGCCGCTCTGCGCTGAATGAGAGAAGTAGAAGGGACTGGCACTGAGTTGCCTAGCCTAGAGATGAGGACAATATTCCATGTGAGGCCGAATTGCGCCTTGTGAAGTTGAAAGTGGTGCGCCGGCATGAAATACTGTCGCATTCTACCTTTCCTCTAAAAAGCTTGGCGTGCAGCTATGCCTATTTAGCTTTCCCTTTCCAGTCACCGCGAAACTGAACATCATTTGATATATCCACGCCGAGGATTTCAATGCTAGCTGAGGTAGCAAGGGGAGTGCCTTGAAATTGAAGCAATACGTCGTCCCCATTCCGACGCTTTGTTCACACAACTTTCTTCCGATACTCGATGACGTGTCCCAGAAAATAATGGCACAGACGATATAAAAGCATCTTTCATGCTCTCGTCCGCATAAAAATGAATGCTACTGCAACATATCACTGATATGCAGAAGAAACAACGCATATGATAGCATGAGCCTTGCGGAACACCAGCATTGATAGGCTCGTAATCACCTGCACACACCGTCTACTAAGACCTTAATGCTCCGATCTGCAAGGGAACTGGTGATCTAATTGCACAATTTCTCGGGAGGCCCTTAAGAAGGGAGCTTAAAAAGAAGCACTTTTGTGCTAGTAAAAGGCCGAGGACCAAGATGGAATGCCTCGTTTCCAGTAAGAAGGGTCTCCGTTTCTCCACACCAACCATTCGAAACGCAGGAACATTTAGTTGATATATCACCCGGTATTCTGAGAGAGCGTATTTGTCCCCCGACTAAGCCCACTCAGTCGTGCTCTAATCATATTAATATAGCTGCAGCATGACACTACCAAGTGTAAAAGATAGTTGAATATATTTATTTTTAAATTTGTACACAAATTAAGGCTTAAAGAGTAATGTAAACGTATCAATCAACAAATTAGGCAAATTTGTAACTAATATTTTCTGCCCGCAATTCCGAATGGGGAATGTCACTTCAGAATCCACTTTTCAAAGCTATAGAGAGTTCGTAACTACGAAACAGTGAACTCGAGTGGAAGCGAACATTTGTCGTCGCCTTAACATGTTTCACGATCTTGACTTATTGTTTTCCTTAGGCAGCTCTCTCAAAGCTTTTCTACAATAACAACAAAAAGTTTGTGATTTTTTCATTTTATTTATTTTTTCATTTTTTGGGCTAGAAAAACCAAAACTAAATAGAGAAACAAAATAATACACCTATTGATTTTTTTTTATAGAATATTTTCACAAACGAACACACAGTTCACCTAATAGTAACTAAATATAACCCATAGAACCAAAGTGCACATGTGGTGTCACTAAGTCGTAATGACGTGGCATTATACTACTATGAAATTTACAGCGATCGCTTAGCCCATAAATTACCACGGCTCTACGTAAAATGGCCATAAATTTCCATTAGAATTAGGTTGAAGCCCGAATGGGTCGCATCAACCGGGGTAGGACAACACTCTCACAGAACACGAGCGTAAAATAGCAGCTCAATGCTGCTGTGTTTCTTACGGTGAATATAGAGACCCTTTTTACTGGAAACGAGGCATTATATTTTAGTTCTCAGATGTGACAACACATCAACATTTGGTTTCTTAATTGAGGATACATGTAGATGTATAGACATCTACATGTATCCTGTATGCCCATTGGGGCATTCACTTACTATCAGATGGACTTTGTGTTCGTTTGTCACCATTATTCTATATAAAAAATAAATTACTTAGTTGCTTGAATATTTTAAACGCGTCATTTAATGCAGTTGCCTTTGCAGAGATTGTATAGCGTTGCTTGAATTTTTACACGTAGTGGAGAGGATTTGCATCATAAAGCGTGTTTATCCTCTAGTACATCCAACGCTTCAACTGTGCGTTTAAGCGAAATAAGAAAATATTTTTGTCTTTTATCACGTTGCATTAAGTCGCTTTTTTCTCTATTTGTTTGTTCAGTACAAATGTTTCAATCGATTTCAAACTAACTCCCCGATGAGCTAGAGACTTGATACTTCATGGTAGGGTCATGCTGCAGCTATATTATGATTGTAGCATGAATGGACTCGAAAAGGAAAGGGCCAGGCTCTCACAGCACACCATCGTAAAATAGCAACTCAATGCTGCTACGTTTCGTATAATTATTGTAGATAACCTAACAGGTACTTTTTTAGTGGAAACGAGGCATACCATTTGAGTGCTCGAGGGACATAACGCATCTGCGTTTTGATTCTTAAATTAACGATTCCTAATTGAGGATAAATGTACGACTTATATTGACTCACGATATTCGCGATTATTTCATCACGATGACTTATAATAAGATATTCATCATTTGTGTACTTGCTATCTATTCATAAAAAAAAACTTATACCATTCAATTATCTCTTACATCCTGTGAAGTTGCGAAATGAGATTTTTAACATGTTAGAGCCATGCTGCAGCTATATTAGTAGTGTAGTTGTAGGCATGGGTTGGCTCGACCGGGGCCAACCTGCCTTGCAAGTGTGGCACCTATGACTAATATGAGGCAGTATGCTGAAATAATAGAAAAAAATTGTTGGTACATTGACTATAGTACATTTATTTTATGATCTTGTATCATCATTATCATCATTACAGCCCTTCACAAGTCCACTGCTGAACATAGGCCTCCCCCAAAGAATGCCACAAAACACGGTCCTGAGCCACCTGCATCCATCGACTTCCTGCATGTCTTACCAGGTCGTCACTCCATCTCGTGGGGGGACGCCCTACACTTCGCCTACCGGTACGAGGCTGCCACTCGAGAACCTTTCTTCCCCATCGGTTGTCGGTTCTTCGAGCTATATGGCCGGCCCACTGCCACTTCAGCTTACTAATCCGTTGGGCTATGTCGGTCACTCTGGTTCTACTGCGGATATCCTCATTCCTAAGTTTATCACGCAGAGAAACTCCGAGCATAGCCCTCTCCATAGCTCGCTGAGCGACCTTGAGCTTCCTCATACGGCCAACAGTGAAGGACCACGTCTCAGTTCCGTAAGTCATCACTGGCAACACGCACTGGTTGTACAATTTCGTTTTAAGGTTTTGAGGTATGTCTGACGAGAAGATGTGTCGTAGCTTCCCGAACGCTGCCCAGCCGAGTTGAATCCGTCGATTGACCTCTCGGTCGAAGTTGGACTTACCCAGTCGGACTATTTGTCCCAGGTAAACATACTCGTCAACAACTTCGAGCTTAGTGTTCCCAACAACTACCGGCATAGGTGTGACATGGACATTAAACATGATCTTAGTTTTGTCCATGTTCATCTTAAGACCTATCCGTTGGGAAACACTATTGAGGTCATTGAGCATAGTGCTTAGGTCCTCCAGCGATTCTGCCATAAGGACTATATCGTCGGCAAATCGAAGGTGAGTGATGTAATCGCCATTGATGTTGATACCGTATCCTTTCCAGTCCAGAAGCTTGAAAACGTCTTCCAATGCAGCGGTGAAGAGTTTCGGGGATATGACGTCACCCTGTCTTACACCTCTCTGCAATTGGATAGGTTTCGTACTCTGGTTCTGTACTCGGATAGCCATCGTAGCCCTACTGTACAAGCACTTCAACACTTCGATATACCGACAGTCAACTTGGCACCGCTGAAGGGACTGCAGCACCGCCCAAATTTCGACGGAATCAAAGGCTTTCTCATAGTCCACATACGCCAGACATAGTGGCAAATTGTACTCTTCGGACTTCTGTACAACTTGCCGAAGGGTATGTATGTGGTCTATGGTGCTAAAGCCCTTTCGGAAACCGGCTTGTTCGGGAGGCTGGAAGTCGTCAAGTCTGCGCGCGAGACGATTCGTAATGACTCTCGAAAACAGCACGTAGACGCGGCTCAGAAGGGAAATCGGTCTGTAGTTCTTCAAGAGAGCGTTGTCACCTTTCTTGAAGAACAAGACCACCGCACTTCTGCTCCACGCCTCCGGTGTAATGCCACCATGGAGGACGGAATTAAAGAGCTTCTGAAGGACTTCAAGTACCGGTCTTCCACCCGCTTTCAGAAGCTCCGCTGTAATTCCATCCTCGCCTGGGGCCTTACCGTTTTTAAGGTGCTGGAGAGCCATCCTAATCTCGCTCAGACTGACATCCGGGATATCTTCGGAATAGTGTCGGATGAGACTCGCTCTTGGATCGTTACTCACACTTGCGTGTGGCTCCAACGATGATGTGTACAGCTGCCCATAGAACCTCTCAATCTCACTCAAAATCTCAGGTGTCCCGGAAACGATGCTGCCACATTCTGTCTTCAGCTTTGACAGTTGGCTCTTTCTGGCAGACAGATCTCTGGCAAAGACTTTGGAGCCTTGGTTCCGCTCGATTGCTTCTTCAATACGAGCTGTATTGAATTTGCGTAAGTCCCGCCGCATGCATTTGGAGATCTGTCTGTTCAGATGCCTGTATGCTGTCAAGTCTGTTGAAGAATGTAGCTTCATCTCCCGTCTAACAGCCATGAGATTAAGAGTGTGATCGGAGAGTTTTTGTGTTCTTCTGCGGCGGGTCTTGCAGAACTTAGCTCCGACCGCATGGACAGTTTCCACGAGCTTGTCATTCAAATCGTCCACTTCATTGCAGTCTTCTAGGCACTGAAAACGGTTTTGTAACTCGAGCTGAAAGGTTTCGGGACTTTGGATTAGAGCACGAGGGGGACGGAGCGTTGACTTCATTAGACGAGACCTCTCCAACTTAACGTTTAGGTTCAGTGTGCCTCTAACCATTCGGTGATCGCTGCCGGTTTTCACCCTCGCGATTACTGAGACATCACTGAACAGTTGTCGTCTGGTCGTCATAATGAAGTCAATCTCATTTTTTGTCGAACCGTCGGGGCTCGACCAGGTCCACTTCCTGTGGGGCCGCTTCTGGAAGAAAGAGTTCATCATAAAGAGTCCCTCTTTCTCCATGAAGTCGGCCAGCTGCTGGCCCCTTGGGTTCCGTTGCCCTATTCCAAATTTCCCTACTTTCAGCTCACCGTTCTCTCTTGTGCCTAGTTTTGCATTGAAGTCTCCCATTAACACCGTATATTGGGTTTTGGAGGAATGCATGGCTCTAGAGATATCCTCATACATTTCCTCCACCTCCTCATCGGGGTGTGCCGAGGTTGGTGCGTAAACCTGTATGACCTTCAGCGAATACCGTTTGGTGATTCTGAGTATAAGGTACGCAACCCTCGTCGACACACTCCCGATTTTTACAACGTTGTTAACGAGAGACTTGTGGACGATAAATCCGACACCTCCTTGGGACAGATGGTCGCCCTCCCGGTGATAGAGCAAGTTGCCGGATTCGAGGATTACCGTGTCCTCCCCCTCTCTTCGGACTTCGGATAATCCTATAATATGCCAGCGCAACTTGTCTATCTCTTCTTCCAGCTCCACGATCTTCTCGTCAGTCCTCAGGGTGCGTGCGTTGTACGTTGCCAGGTCGAGTCGTCTAAGGTGGCAACCGAACCTCCACCGGAGATTCTTAGCACCCCCTGCCCCGCCGTTACCATGGTCGCCACCGTAGCCAGGAATAGCGGGGCCGCCGGGGACTGGGGGCCGTTTTTTTGTTGCTCTCATCATTGGGGGGTATTTGCCATAGTTGCCACGCTTGGCGAGCGGGTTGGCAACCGCAGTTTTTTTATTGTAATTTGGCTATTATCAGGAAGATGCTGCTGCCCATCTCCTGGCTGTTTCCCTTTGTCGCCTTTTACGACACCCACGGGAGGATATGGGGTAGTGGATATTCTTGACCGCCACTACACGGCAAATGATCTTGTAGTATGCTGCATATACTCTCATGGGCTCATCCCCAATAAGCAAACTTCAACTGAAACAGCTTAGTGCCTCATTTGTTTTTACTTTAAAACTCTTCTATGGGCCACATCATCCACTTATTTATAGGATGAGGGTCCAACAAGAGCAGACAGTCCACCTGATTGTAAGTGGTTGCTGTGGCCCATAGACATCTACATCTATCCTCGATTACGAAACAAAAATCAGATGTGTTGTCACCCCTGAGAACTAAGGCGGAATGCCTCATTTCCAGTAAAAAGAGTCTCCGGTTCTTTACTCTCACCGTACGAAACACAGCAGCGCTAGGCTGCTATTTCATGCTGGTATAATAGCGTGGTCTTACCCCGGACAAGCCGACCCATTCGTGCTACAACTATACCAGTATTATAGCTGCAGCATGGCTCTACTACGTATGACCGCTTACTATCACCCCTACAAAAATAGCTTTAAATATAGAAAGATAGTACAATCCTTAACGTCATATGAATTAAGTAATTGCTATGGGTCTTGGAACCCGTTCCAGATATATGCATTATTTAACTTCATATATAATACACATTAAAAAGATCACAAAAATAATCCTCTAAAAATCTCTCTTTGAACAACTGAAAGAAAACATATGTCGCCACTCATAGAGTATCATAAAGCATTACTTGAATATTATCATGAGCCCGGGCGCAAGAAAAACTTATTTTCACTGAGGACCCTTGAAGATGACGGCGCAATTGCTGAGGATGATAACATTGCGATTCGAATAAAGGGACGATATTTTGCGGGGCCCTCGTAAAGCACACGCGTCTGTGAGCCGACTCGGCGAATTTGAAGATTTGTTAGCACTTACGAGACGGACACGATACGACTAAGACCACTATATTAATTTGTGTTGTTTAAAATTATTCCATTTGTGACTAATTTCTTTTGGATCAGAAGAATAAAAGATATATTGTATATTTTTGTTTAGGTATAAAATCATATTACACGAGTGCTGCAGGTACATGCGTAATATCAACATAATATTGTCAGTGTTACCAGTTACTATCGGGTGGTACAGCAGTCAAGCATTGTCTTATAATTGTAAAAAATTATGTTTTATAAAAATAATAATAACGGCAGTTTTCATGATGCAAAATGCAAATAGGTATTGAAGAACTAAAGCAAACAATGTTCATTCATTATAGCCTATAATTCCACAGCTTATCAATGGCCTCCGCATTAGATTGCAGTTTTTCTTAATTATTTTGGGTTGCTATGCCTACCTCCTATTTCAGTTACCCTATGTCGCTTCTTACGACACTGACTGGTTGATATTGGGTATTGGATTCTAGTACGCTGCCATTAACCAGCGGAATTAGAGGCATTCTATCTTAGTCCTCACGGGTGACAATGCATCTGCATTTTGATTCGCAAACGAGGATAAATGTAGATGTCTATGGGCCACAGCAACCACTTACCATCAGGTGGACTGTGTGCTCGTTTGTCAGCCTATCCTACAAAAAAAAATCGAAGTCAAACAATGCATAACACAAAACTCTTCAATACTTTAACTAAACTGTCATTAAAACTTTCGCTTAATATATTCTCGCTCTTCTTCTCTAGTTGAAATCGAATGCGGGATATATTGTAAGCTTTTTCAAGTTATAACGCGCTAATTTATAATATTTTAATTAATAGAATCAGGCCTTACTTTGCAGAAATCCATTATAATGGGTTAACATCTTAGCGGTCAGTCTCCGCAGAGTCTACCTCACCTGAGGATGCCTCGTGTAGAGGCGAAACACGTGTCGTATTTTTGAGAGTTGTGTCTCGTGCCTAGTATGGTAGTGCTGAGATTGACGGCGGCGGGTATTGTGCGCGCGATCGAGGGAGGGTGGGAGTTTCCCTTAAAACTGGGCGGGACACATCATTTTCTTTCTTTACGCGGAATTAATCAAATTAGTTTATAACAACCGCGTTAAAATATTATTGTCAAAGTATAACCAACAACGTACTTACTAATGGTACATGGCAACTGCAGTGCAAAAACACCTGCAGGAAGTCACAAAAAAGAAGGCCACAGCTTTGACACCCATAAAGACTATGACCTAATACCTCAGAGTCTTCAATTATACTGTCTTTATTACCCTTCAGTACCCGCACATAGAAGCATTTCTGCTTGGAGGCCAAAATAGTTTACCAGCAGCGATTTTCCCGGACCGATACGACTTAGGGACCTTCAAGAAAAGAGCCTACTCCTTTTTAAAGGCCGGCAACGCTTTTGCAATGCCCCTGGTTCCCCTGCTATTGCGGTTGTTCGTGGGCGGCGGTAGTCACTTACCATCAGGTGAGCCGCATGCTCATTTGCCCCCTCTCTTATATAAAATAAGGCACAAGTAAGGTAAGCCAACCAAGATTTATACATGACAGAGCCACGCTGCAGCTATATTATGTGCAGCTTAATTCTGCTGTGTTTTGTATGGTGAGTGTAGTGAACCCGAGACCCTTTTTACTGGAAGCGAGGCATTCTATCTCAGTCATCAGGGGTGACAACGCATCTGCATTTTGATTCTTATTTAAGGACAAATGTAAATAGATGTCTATAGGCCACAGCATCCACTTAACATCAGGTGGATTGTGTGGTCGTTTGTTACCCTTTTTCTATTCGGAAAAAATAGACTCCAAGATAAAATAAGAACAAATCCTTTCCGGCACCTACAAATACTATTCATAATATATGTACAAGGTTATCTAGTTTTCAAAGTTAATATTTGAATCTCGACAAAATTGCAATTTGGAGCTAATTACAGATTTTTTTTATAGGAGAGGTGGCTAACAAGCATGCGGCTCACCTGATGGTAAGTGACTACCGCCGCCCATGGTAAACCGCAACACCAGGGGAATCACAGATGCGTTGCCGGCCTTTTAAAAAGGAGTAGGTTCTTTTCTTGAAGGTCCCTAAGTCCGGAAAAATCGCTGGTGGTAATCGATTAATCGATCCCACAGCTCGAGACAGTAATTTAGAAAATATAATTGATGTTTATATACATATTATTGACTATCTTTAAAAGATGGAAACGGGGTTAAATAACATGCCTTTAGTTATTTTAAATAAAAATTAGATATCATGCTAGGGTTATTTTCAAAGTACTTACTATTTCCTACCTTGACGTGTAGGCAGCGTAAGAGAATTCACTACACCATGTGATCCCCTGGCTGTCATAACTGGTAACAGATTGAAACTGAAATACGAGGTGGACAGCGGAATCTTCCTGAACTAAAGATAATAAACTGCTCTTGCCAATCAGTCTGCCAAGGGTGGCAGATATGTCAAATATCTCCCCAATTAGGCATATTTTCAGCAGTGGTTACTAATTTACATGATTCTAATATGTATAAAGATGTAACTGTTAATATCTAGTATTGTATAAAATATGGTAAATATGGTATGGAATTCTTATACATTTTTTGAGCGATAAAGTGCTTTTGGACTTTTAAACGATAAGGCCGACAAACGAGCACACAGTGCTATTTCACGTTTGTATTCTGTGAGAGCGTGGTCCTTCCCCGGTCGAGCCGACCCATTTGTGCTACAACTATACTACTAGTATAGCTGCAGCATGGTTCTACCACATAAAGGTGTCTGTGCAGTTTCCCCACAAGGGTATATCGTAGCGCAACCACGCGTGCGTATACACATTGCGGGCCATTTTGGATGTAGTTGTATTTATAAACGTTTTTAACTCATTTAGTGCCTATATAAATCTAGATAATTTATTTAATACACATTTTTTATTATGGCTTTCCAATTTAAACTACTATCTATTTCCTAACAATGAATTTTTTGTACACACTAGTTGTATATTACAAATCGAAAAATTCAACTGCTATATTCAACTGCTGCAACTATATTCAACTGCTGTTTTTGATATGGATTAAGATCATTAATTTAGTTTTGTTAAATTTTAAAATAATAACAAATTAATAAACTAAATTTGCCGTGTAGTGGCGGTTAAGAATATCCACTACCCCATATCTTCCCGTGGGTGTCGTAAAAGGCGACAAAGGGAAACAGGCAGGAGATGGGCAGCAGCATCTTCCTGATAATAGCCAAAATTATAATAAAAAAACTGCGGTTGCCAACCCGCTCGCCAAGTGTGGTAACTATGGCAAATACCCCCCCTATGAATGTAACAAAGAGACGGCCCCCAGTCCCCGGCGGCCCCGCTATTCCTGGCTACGGTGGCGACCATGGTAACGGCGAGGCAGGGGGTGCTAAGAATCTCCGGTGGAGGTTCGGTTGCCACCTTAGACGACTTGACCTGGCAACATACAACGCACGCACCCTGAGGACTGACGAGAAGATTGTGGAGCTGGAAGAAGAGATAGACAAGTTACGCTGGCATATTATAGGATTATCCGAAGTCCGAAGAGAGGGGGAGGACACGGTAATCCTCGAATCCGACAACTTGCTCTATTACCGGGAGGGCGACCATCTGTCCCAAGGAGGTGTCGGATTTATCGTCCACAAGTCTCTCGTTAACAACGTTGTAAAGATTGAGAGTGTGTCGACGAGGGTTGCGTACCTTATACTCAGAATCACCAAACGGTATTCGCTGAAGGTCATACAGGTTTACGCACCAACCTCGGCACACCCCGATCAGGAGGTGGAGGAAATGTATGAGGATATCTCTAGAGCCATGCATTTCTCCAAAACCCAATATACGGTGTTAATGGGAGACTTCAATGCAAAACTAGGCACAAGAGAGAACGGTGAGCTGAAAGTAGGGAAATTTGGAATAGGGCAACGGAATCCAAGGGGCCAGCAGCTGGCCGACTTCATGGAGAAAGAGGGACTCTTTATGATGAACTCTTTCTTCCAGAAGCGGCCCCACAGGAAGTGGACCTGTTCGAGCCCCGACGGTTCGACAAAAAATGAGATTGACTTCATTATGACGACCAGACGACAACTGTTCAGTGATGTCTCAGTGATCGCGAGGGTGAAAACCGGCAGCGATCACCGAATGGTTAGAGGCACACTGAACCTAAACGTTAAGTTGGAGAGGTCTCGTCTAATTAAGTCAACGCTCCGTCCCCCTCGTGCTCTAATCCAAAGTCCCGAAACCTTTCAGCTCGAGTTACAAAACCGTTTTCAGTGCCTAGAAGACTGCGATGAAGTGGACGATTTGAATGACAAGCTCGTGGAAACTGTCCATGCGGTCGGAGCTAAGTTCTGCAAGACCCGCCGCAGAAGAACACAAAAACTCTCCGATCACACTCTTAATCTCATGGCTGTTAGACGGGAGATGAAGCTACATTCTTCAACAGATTTAACAGCATACAGGCAACTGAACAGACAGATCTCCAAATGCATGCGGCGGGACTTACGCAAATTCAATACAGCTCGTATTGAAGAAGCGATCGAGCGGAACCGAGGCTCCAAAGTCTTTGCCAGAGATCTGTCTGCCAGAAAGCGCCAACTGTCAAAGCTGAAGACAGAATGTGGCAGCATCGTTTCCGGGGCACCTGAGATTTTGAGTGAGATTGAGAGGTTCTATGGGCAGCTGTACACTTCATCGTTGGAGCCGCACGCAAGTGTGAGTAACGATTCAAGAGCGAGTCTTATCCGACATTATTCCGATGATATCCCGGACGTCAGTCTGAGCGAGATTAGAATGGCTCTCCAGCACCTTAAAAACGGCAAGGCCCCAGGCGAGGATGGAATTACAGCGGAGCTTCTGAAAGCGGGTGGAAAACCGGTACTTGAAGTCCTTCAGAAGCTCTTTAATTCCGTCCTCCATGGTGGCATTACACCGGAGGCGTGGAGCAGAAGTGCGGTGGTCTTGTTCTTCAAGAAAGGCGACAACGCTCTCTTGAAGAACTACAGACCGATTTCCCTTCTGAGCCGCGTCTACGTGCTGTTTTCGAGAGTCATTACGAATCGTCTCGCGCGCAGACTTGACGACTTCCAGCCTCCCGAACAAGCCGGTTTCCGAAAAGGCTTTAGCACCATAGACCACATACATACCCTTCGGCAAATTGTACAGAAGTCCGAGGAGTACAATTTGCCACTATGTCTGGCGTATGTGGACTATGAGAAAGCCTTTGATTCCGTCGAAATTTGGGCGGTGCTGCAGTCCCTTCAGCGATGCCAAGTTGACTGTCGGTATATCGAAGTGTTGAAGTGCTTGTACAGTAGGGCTACGATGGCTATCCGAGTACAGAACCAGAGTACGAAACCTATCCAATTGCAGAGAGGTGTAAGACAGGGTGACGTCATATCCCCGAAACTCTTTACCGCTGCATTGGAAGATGTTTTCAAGCTTCTGGACTGGAAAGGATACGGTATCAACATCAATGGCGAGTACATCACTCACCTTCGATTTGCCGACGATACAGTCCTTATGGCAGAATCGCTGGAGGACCTAAGCACTATGCTCAATGACCTCAATAGTGTTTCCCAACGGATAGGTCTTAAGATGAACATGGACAAAACAAAGATCATGTTTAATGTCCATGTCACACCTATGCCGGTAGTTGTTGGGAACACTAAGCTCGAAGTTGTTGACGAGTATGTTTACCTGGGACAAATAGTCCGACTAGGTAAGTCCAACTTCGACCGAGAGGTCAATCGACGGATTCAACTCGGTTGGGCAGCGTTCGGGAAATTACGGCACATCTTCTCGTCAGGTATACCTCAAAACTTGAAAACGAGACTGTACACCCACTGCGTGTTGCCAGTGATGACATACGGAACTGAGACGTGGTCCTTCACTGCTGGCCGGATGAGGAAGCTCAAGGTCGCTCAGCGAGCTATGGAGAGGGCTATGCTCGGAGTTTCTCTGCGTGATAAACTCAGAAATGAGGATATCCGCAGTAGAACTAGAGTGACCGACATAGCCCAACGGATTGGTAAGCTGAAGTGGCAATGGGCCGGCCATATAGCTCGAAGAACCGACAACCGATGGGGAAGAAAGGTTCTCGAGTGGCAGCCTCGTACCGGCAGGCGAAGTGTAGGGCGTCCCCCCACTAGATGGAGTGACGACCTGGTAAGATATGCAGGAAGTCGATGGATGCAGGTGGCTCAGGACCGTGCTTTGTGGCATTCTTTGGGGGAGGTCTATGTTCAGCAGTGGACTTGTGAAGGGCTGTAATGATGATGATGATGATGAAACTAAATTTTGGTGTTTTAGCCATAAAACTATTTCATTAAGAATGCACTTTTGATAGGCTGTAATTAGTTTAAAATATTTAAAACTATGTTTGCTAACTAATTCTGGATAATCAACAAACTTTTGTGCTATTTTTATTTTAGTGTTTAATTTAATAAATTAACAGGTTTTCGCTTGTCGTGAGGTGTAAATGCCTTACATAATATGAAAAACGAATCATGTGTGAGCATACGTCACATAAAAACGTGATTCTGACCACGTTTACAGTGAATAAATTGTTTTGATGCTTTTTCTTCTTTTTGTATCAAAACCATTTTCAATACAGCAATTTGTGTTGAATAATTCAATAGAACATAATATATTCCTTCTTAAAAACATAAACTTATTGTTATATTAAATAAATTGGCATTAAAATATGAACGACGCTTACATGAGTCTCTAAGCGGGTATGGAATAAACGAATCACGTCGACGCATTGGGCCAAGAGTAACAAATATAATTATATTTGTGAGTAAAGATTTTGGATCAATAGACGAATGGTTACAAATATTACTTTGGTCTTTTTCGTCTACGCGCGGTGAATGTACTAAACAAAATGTATCCGCTACTGGGTTGTCACATGTAAAACGGGTTGGTTTTTAACTTTGACTTTTCTTGTCTTTGATGAATTTACCTTGAGGTTAAGGGAACTCTTCATCTGGTCCATCTTCAATATATCACCAATACGGTCGATAGACTTTCTTCTAGGGCGTGCCTTCCTGACTCTGACGTTCACTTTTGCAACATAGATTTGCTTGGTCACTCTTTCTTCACATTTTATAGGCATATTAACATTATATAGGCATATTATATTATAATAAATTGAATCAAAAGATTTTAATCGAGAATAAACATGTGTCCATGATGTAAGGTACAACGCCCACTTACCATCAGAAGAACTATGTAATAATAATGTCCTCCGGATGGAATTTCGGTCACGTTGGCCCGTCTCAACGAATATTAGCCATCTGCGCACGACAGGATCATAGCAACCGGGTTTATGCGCAAGTACAAGTGCAATCTCTATTCCCGGATAAGGCGAAGAACCAACAACTTTACGTGATTTCCAAGTTACAGTATTGTAACACCGACAACTTTGTTTTTATGAAGGAGTGTGACAAACGAGCACACAGTCCACTTGATGGTAAGTGCAGCAACCACTACCCATAGACATCTACATCTACCTTCGTTTGTGAATTAAAATGATGCGTTTTCAGCCGTGAGAACTAATATAGAATGCCTCTTTTCCAGTAAAAAGGGTCTCCCGTTCTCTACACTTACTATACGAAACACACAGCAGCATCAAGCTGTTATTTTACGCTGGTATTCTGTGAGAGCGTCGTCATTCGCCGGTCGAGCTGACCCATTCGTGCTACAACCATAATATAACTGCAGTATGGCTCTACCACGTAGAGCAGCAGCATGCAGCAACTACTATTAATATAGATGCAGCATGGCTCTACTACGTTAAAACACCCTAACTCCGGATTGTTACTGAGAATTTCTTGTCAGAAAAAACTAATAACTGATTTGGACTCGACCCAGGATTCGAACCCGGGACCTCAAGATCGTTAGTCACGTTAACGACCACCAGATCAAAGAGGCAATCAAGTGTGCAAAGAACTATGTATTCACGCATGACTTGCAATCAAATCAAAATTGCGTCTAAAGATAACCTGAACTTACTGCAAGTAACTTTCTTTTCACACGGCTGTAAAATTTACAGCCGTTTATTTTATTATTGCTTATGGGAGCTGTAAACTTTATGACTTTGCTTAGTTCACACGTTTCATTCAGTTTAAAAATAATTTAAAAGAAAGTTGTTTACTTGTCGGTGTATTCGGTGAAAGCTATTTATAGCGTTTTATGGGGGTGAAGACTTTTTAGAATCGTTGTAATTTTAAACTCCATGAGACGAAAAAGCGACACTAAGGAGAGCGAAACATGTACATATACAACGTGTTACAAAATACCCCGCAAAAATATAATTAATTATCAAAGTCAAAAATGCTGTCAATCCTAGAAAGTCGTCATGTCAGGGAACCAGATTATGTAACAGAAAGGCCGTACGTACCTATTTTACCTAATAATTGTCTACTTTAATAGTTTTTCTCTTTTTCATTCATAAATGTTTCCTACCTCAATACAAGCATGGGACCGGTTCTATGGCCTGCTCGTTCTTCGGACCTCACACCCTTGGATTTATTTTGTGGGGTTATGTGAAGGACATAGTGTATTTCTCCGATTGACCAACGGTTACCGAGATGAAACAGCGTGTTAGATCGTTTTTCGTATCAATAACACTGACGATGGTACGAAATGCTACACAAGCCATATCCCGACGAGCGAGGTTGGGTATTGAGCAAGGCGGAGCACATTTTGAGCCGTTTCTGTAAATTTGACGTTTATTATGAAAAAGTAAGTGTTCGTTTAGTTTGTTTCGTTGGGTTGGGTCTTTTAAAATTTTTATCGTTCCGCGAATTAGGTAGAAATGTGGGTATATTCTGCGTAGTTTCCTCTTTAATTTTACTGAAATAGGGTTTGCACATCAGTGAAAATAATAATTTATTTTTTATTTTTTGGGGTATGTTATACAGCGTTACTAAGGTTCTTAAATATTGTGAATGGACTCGTTATAAGGCCTCATTTAACCTCCTTTCGGCTTTAGGGATAGTTTTGTAAAACCCAGTATAAGATTTAACATGTGTGAGAATGAGACAGAATAACTACAGTACACATAAAATATTTATAATAAATTTATTTATATTTTAATAACATAAACCCTACAATTGTGCTAATCCTGATACTCAGCATTCGTCTTATTTTCTCGAAGATTAGTTTTCTGAAGGCTTAACTTCTACCGCGTGTGAACTGCACCCATTTTTTTATTGTTGTGTTATGATCTAGTAGATTTTTCTGTACTTCTATTTTTTCAGTTCTCTCTGCCATTACATAAAACACCTATGGTCTGATAAGGGTTAATGGATTCTATTACGCCGACATTACACGTCAATTTGTGATTTAATTTCGGAGAAACTAACTTGAACGTGCGGTCAGCTTCGCTCCATATAAAAGTGCAATTATTGTTTATGGCTTAGGTTTAATTTCTTCAAATTTATTTTGTCTTTGTGTTAAAATTTGAATAATATAAAATTATTTCGAGTAACGTATAGCTACGGTTTTGTTATCAAAACCCTAGCTATACGGATACGTGACTCCATTATTGGGGTCACGTACACGGGTATAGAACATCTTGGATTGTGGGTATTTCTACGACTAACGTTTTTATTTTCAAAGTAACATAGCTCCCAAAAAATTAATGCATAAGTCGACATCAAACTGGTTACGAAAAATTGCCTTTTTTTGTAATAAAGTTGGTAAAAAAATACTTTGCGTACATCCGCTCGACAGAATAGAATAATGTGTCTTACCTAGTTTGAAGATAGATTTTAACCGTGGTAGAGCCACGCGGCAGCTTTTGCTGTCGCACGGATGGGCCGGCTCGAACCGGGGTGGTACCACGACCTCACAGAAAACCAGCGTGAAGTAGAGGTTTACCTCTGCGTTTCGCTTGATGAGTGCAGGTGGCCGGAGGCCCTTTTTACTGGAAATGAGGCATTCCATCTTAGTCCTCACGGGTGACAACGCATCTACATTTTGATCTGTAATAGAGGATAGATGTAGATGTCTATAGGCCGCAGCAACCACTTACCATCAGGTGGACTGTGTGCTCGTTTTTCACCCTTATCCTATAATAAAAAAAGATAACCGTGAGGTTTTATTTTGTCGAGCGAATTATTTTTTTACCAACTTTAATATTATGGACTTCCACAAAGTAACGCCTGATTCTATTAACTTTTTTTTGTAATACTTTTTCGTAATTTTTTAGAAAACATTCGTACAATTTCTATATCAAATGATAAAACTAATTCAAAAATCTGCGTTCTACATTCTAGCTTAACACTTAAATCTCATCTTAGCCTATGGAACTGAGACGTGACCCTTTCTCGTTGGTCGTATAAAGAAGATCAGGCACTTGTAGGCTAAAAACTTATCGAGCTAAGCCCTCTGCATATTTCACTACTAAAGGAACACTTTGTGGTGCTAAAAGCAGTTATTCAAATTTACGAATAATTACTGAAAGATTATCTTAAGCGATGCTGATTTTCTTAAGCGTTTAAAAAGTAAATAGGTGGATAAAATTACAGCCCATATATGTATTTATCTCACTTTTTTTGGATAAGGGTAACATACGTGTCCACCTCATGGTAAGTGATTGCTGTGGCCCATAGACATCTACATCTATCCTCGATTACGAATCAAAATGCAGATGCGTTGTCACCCGTGAGGACAGATCTCTAACTAACTATACGAAACACAGCAGTGTTAGCCTGCTATTTTAAGCTTACTTCAAGTAACAGGCTTCTTCTTATTTCTAAGAGAATTATACAGTCTGTCGTACTGCTTCACTGCGTGATGGCGGTTTTCAGTGTTGTGGCCACTCCGGGACTAAGTGTTCGTCATTATTTTATTCAACGGTAGCAAACCGGGTTTAATATTTTTTATAGAATAGGGTGACAAACGAGCACACAGTCCATTTCGTGGTAAGTGGATGTTGTGGCTCATAGGCATCGACATCTATCCTCGTCTAAGTATCAAAATGCAAATGCGTTGTCACATGTGAGAACTAAGATGAAACATTCACCATACAAAACACAACTATGTCGAGCTCCTATTTTACGCTGGTATTGTGTGACAGCGCGGTCCTTCCCCGGTAAATTAATTATAGCAATTTTAAGAGTTCCTCGGAGTTCGAGGAAACATCATGAAATACGAGTATAAACTCATTAACCGCCTTACTTTCAGATAATTATCATCAGTATTACGAAACTCTAAAGTTCAGTGCTGAACATAACTCTCTTCAAAAGATCGATGTTTACTGTGGTCCTAAGGAACGTCACATCAACGAGTTAAATTCATCTGATCTGATCCATTTACATCTGTGGACGCCCCTGATCTTACTACGGTATTTTTGTTTTATTCTATATTTTTTTTTTATTAATAAAATGTTACCCTTCACTAGCATTTCCTCCAGTATTGTACGCAGTTTACAAACATAAATTGCACAAGAACAAACATCCAAACCCGGAACAATTATTTATAGTTTATACAAATACTTTTTCCTTCGGGAATTCGAACCCGCGGCCAAGCTAACTACGCCATGGAGGCGTCGTATAATAGCGTCGTAAATAGAGATATCTCGACCAAAGGCCTTCTCTCAAGCCCCTTATAGAATTAAAGTACCATGTCTCGTTGTCAGTCCATAAAACAACTGCAATGTACAAGGAATGGATTGAAAGGCGTTTATATGTTGCGAAGTAGCCGCTACGTCATAAACTGACAATGTCGTTTGTCTCTTCAATTTACATAAACATAAAACAAAGACGACAATATAAGAATAATAAAGTCTAACCGCCAATAAAATGAACAAAGTAAAGCTGAGCTGTTTCTTTAAATTCGTTTACCGTTACCGTTAAAGTCCACTGCTGAACATAGTCCTTCTCTCTCTCTCTCTCTCTCTCTCTCTATATATATATATATATATATATGTATATATATATATATATATATATATGTATATATATATATATATTTATATACATATATATGGATATCCGCCATAATTGCTTCGCTTGTCTAGCGGGCCGGCAACCGCAGTTTTTATTTTTTATTTTAGTCGTTATTAGGAAGACGGTACTGCCCTTCTCCTGATTTGTTTTAATCTGTTGCATATTACGACACTCACCTGATCACCTATCTCTCGTGGTATTTTTTGTTTTAATTAAAAGTAAATTTTTCTAACCTGAAATTGCTCTTTGTCCACAATCCCGAAGTTCACAATATTTCATATATTGTCTTTCACGATACCAGAATGTTATCTGTCTCAATTGAGGCACATTACAGAATTAATATCTTTTTTCCTCGTCTTTCATTGATGCTATGGCTACTCTCATAGTTTTTCCTGCGTGATAGAATCCATAACAAATTAACGACCTGTAATTGCGTTACAAGATAGTTATGGATAAGCTCAGTCCCTCTGTTTTAGACTAAAATATTATAGTATTATTTAAAATAAGCAATATAACAAATAGATCATAATTGTCTGAGCACAAGCTGACTCTTTCAATAATATTCATTATAAAAGTCACCTCCTAATTAGTGAGGCGTACGAGTCTTAAATGGTATTTTTAGTTTTTACAAAACCCTTTCAACGCTCCGAAATTTGACTAGAATGTGATGCTTTAGTATAACTATCTATTAACGTATTTACTTATTTATAATATGCAAAAAAATTACAATTATTTTCTGTGAAAACAAAATAATCTGTTTTGTATTAAATATTATTTATTTCACAGCTACGTAGCGCAGTAGCTAAGAGTCCGGTTGCGGCGCTGACAGCCACGGGTTCAAATCCTGTACGTAACAGTTGCTTGCATGGCTTACTAATTACATAATTGCACGTGGTGTAGGTGTATGTCCTTGTGCAATTGATGTATGTTAACCAACTCCATGGTACAGGAAAAAATAAAGTAGTTAACGTGGTGTCTTTGGATCCTTGTAAAAAATAAAAAGACAAATTTTATTTTTACCTTTAAACCATTAAGAACATAAACCTATTTTTAACACTCAGCGAACATGCGAGTTGACAAACTGTATTATGTTGAAGTCACGAGCCACCAGAGACTTTATTCTATCTAAAGCAAATGTTAGACGCTCTTTAGCAGCAAGTTTGTAACACTGTTATCGAGTTGACGGGACTACACGGTCCGCTTTTATGATAATGATGACAATGCAAACTCATAGTCATCATGTTGCACACTCAACCAAACCCGAGTGATGTTAAAGTCTTGTACAGCTTATCTTTAATCTATAAATAGAAAAAAATCTGTCTGTTATATCGAAATAATTGGTTTCTTTAAAGCATAGGTAACCCACTACTAGCTTAAGGCGCAGGTTGAGCAAAATGTCGCGCTAGTCATTATTTGTGCTGTTTCTAGGAGCTATCTACTTTTTATTTAAAAGATATATCAACAAATGAAAAACACATTATATTTCTACATAATCTTGATTCCATAAAAGCTATATCCAATTTTTTTTTAAAGGAATAAATATTAATATAATCTCCTTACAACGAAACCACATAAATGTGAAATTATTATTGATAACATGCATCTCCTCGTAAAGTAAGTATTATTTTATTTTGCGATTTACACCAATGGATAGGCAATTTATTAATGAACATTTCTATAGTAAATTTTTTTTCAAAAGACCAAAATTTGATTTTATTAAGAATTTATTTTAAAATCTGGGCATATTCACTGCTCACGGGCTTGCTGAAGTCAGTGAGCCCTAAGCTCTTCGACGCGAAGCCCGTGTCGTTAGAGCGTCGACCAGCACATACACTCACGTCATATTAGTCGATAATAATATTACTTATTAGGTTATTTATAGGTAGTATTATTTGTTTGTTTTGGGTATAATTTTTCGTATTAGTTATACATATATTTGTTGTGTTTTTTACTGCGCGATGAAGCTTTTTGCGTGTATTTTCTTTGAAGTAAATGCAAATAAAAAAAATGAAGCACCATTAGCATGTAAGGTTCGAATCCATAATTAAAATTTCGACAAATATTATAATTTACACTATAAAAGACTAATTCAATATTATCACCCAACCACAATATCTTATTAGGTATCGTACCGCCTCGTTGGTCTAGTGGTTGTAGTAGTGCGAGTGCTGATCATGAGTTCTCGGTTTCGAATCCCGGGTCTTGTCAAAAAGTCAGTTATGAGTTTTTGGCCCGTTTTTGTTTTTATTTATTGCTTGTTTTTTCTTCTTTTTCAAAAAAAAATAATTGAGTACATACGATGTTCTATACGCCGAATGTCAGAGAGAAAAGCTAGTACATCTTTTGCTAAACTTTAAAATCTAAAACCAATTTTAAAACAGACGAATTGATCATAAATCCCTTAGCTATAAAATAAGTTATGATCTAAATAATAGTATTTATTCCAGTTTATGGCAGCTCTGATTTATATTACGTGGCTGAAATTAGGTACTTCTTATTAGGTACGTCAAACCAAATAACAGCCGGGCTGCTGACATTATGCACTCCATACATTTCTTATATTATCTAATTACAGTCCCATTAATTTCCACTAAAAGAAAATAAATAAGTTGTAAATTCAAACATAAATAACTGCATTACTATGTCTATAGTCATATTCATACAAATCAAAAAGCCTATATATGAGATAATGTAAAGTAAGCATAATTTTACCGGGATCATAACTTGTCAAATAATTAGGAAAATGATCGTTTTTCGATGCGTACCTCTTTTGATTTTAACACTGTTAGGTTTAAAACTGCGAGGTAATATTTGAATAAATATAGTTTCCTCTAGGTACAAAGAATTTTTTAGATGAAAATATTTGTAGTTAAGACTACTAGAAATCTTATTTATGGAGTAAAAAGGCGAAAAGACTGCAATTAGGGGCATGACTGGTATTAGGGGCTTCTACCCTAATTCGGTAAAAAGTATCTAAGTAGGTATTAATATACCTACTTAGATACTTTTTTTACTATAAACTAAAATTTTTTTAAACTAAATTTAACTAAAAAAAACTAAAGTGACCATTTATTTTTTAACTCAAAACAGGACATGAGTTTATTTACAGTCTAAAAACTATAACTTTACACAATTAGTGTTCAATATAAAATTATATTCGGTATAGACGGTAATTATTAAATGCAACATATTTTTTTTTATTATTAATTACATTTGTCAGTGGATTAAATTTGCTTTAATAAAGTTGGTGATAATTTTAAATAAGAATAAAATTCTGCTTAAGTTTTTTTATTGTTACCTTTGTTAACAACATCGCCTTTAGAACTGGAACCGTAAGTGTTTCTTTCAGACGTCCACAATTTGTTCAAAATAAAAAAAAATATTCTTTCTACTGGAGCATTTGTACCAGGGAGACATAAAATATATTCGATTAAAAAAAATATGTTGAAGATTGTTGACTTTGAATACTTCCATCCGACGAGTTACGGGACAATTTTGTGTCCCGGAGCTTTGTTTGGGGACAATGGGACAGGTGACTGAGAAAAGGGACAGTCCCGTTCAAAACGGGACGTATGGTCACTTTAGCTATAAACCGGCGACGGCTCCGTGGCGCACTGGCTTAGCAATCAGTTGCTGCACTGGGGGCCGCGGGTTCGAATACCGCACGGAACAAGTATTTGTATGGCCTACAAATAATTGTTCCGGGTCTGGATGTTTGTCCTTGTGCAATTTATGTTTGTAAACTGCCTCCACGACTCTCATTCTATATTACTCTCACTCTGCGAAACATACTATTTATTTATTTATTCTTTATTGCACCAAATATTTGTACAAAAGGCGAGCTATCTATCTATTTACCTATAGTGAGTAGGTATCTTTTAAACTCACAATTTCCAATGCTTCATTTTTAATATATAATTAATTATAAAATTTCATAATTAGATAATATTATATGAGAATACATAACTCTAATATAATGCAACTAATATACCGAATAAAAAATTTGAGATACATTTATCGTTGTACGCTGTGTGTATTTCCATAAAATAGTTTATTGATGTTGAAAAAATACTACGTTCTTACAGTAGGTGGCGCCTTACATATTTCTTACGTGATATTATATTGTAGCGAGTCGGCGCGGCACACCAAATGCTCAAGGTCGTTCGCATGGAGTAGCCCCTTAATAGAAGACAGTTATTTTAGGAGCTATTAATAATGAATAATAATTTTTTAAATGTTTTCTTTGTCTGTTGATCTCTCCGTCCTGGCTAATTTTCGTAATGGCTGTAACGAATGTGATAAAACTTCACGAACAGGTTTAGAGCAATATCTAACAGGAGTGATATAAATGAATGATTTTAGTTCGGTTCAAGAACAATATTTAATAAGATCAGCAGATTTTCAGAAGTTGCGGGTAAAAGATAAACCATCAAAATGAAAATTCATTTATTTAAAAGTTTCACACAAACTGTAACTATTTCACCCTGTTTCACCCTCTTAAGTGTTGAACCTTTTAAAATTCTTTCGTAATTGATATGATAGTAACTATGACGTAGGCGTCAATGGCAGTTATTGTCGAAATTACAGATTTCTACGTCTATAATAGCGGTTAGGACAGAGCGCTGATAGATAAGTCAATCACTCAGGCTGAACAAAGGCTTCCTTCACAAGTTGCCTTAATAGATATGAGGTAGCGGATTCTCATATGCCCTCACTGCACGGCACGACAGTAGTAAAGTTATAGCCTATGTTTACGTATCAGTGGATTATGGAGCAGCCTGTATGAGGGGGTTATAGAGCAATTACTGCGCCGCTGTTCAGTGCGAATTGGTGATCTTCACGTGCCCTTGAAACACCGTCATCTTTCAGACTACGGGCTGATACTGAGAATTATAAAAACTCAGTTACTGATTTTTCCCCGACTCGCGTTCCAAACCCGACCACATGGTTAGCAGTCGCGATTACGACCACTAGAACAAAGATGCACTCAAAAGCCGGTTCTCTAATAACACAAAACACAGCAAAATTATGTTGATATTTTATGCCGGTATTCTGTGAGGGAGTTGTCCTTTCTCGGACGAGACATCCAATTCTTCACTATCACTATCATACCCAGTCAAAGTCTGCTGCTAAACATACGCTTAAAGAGAGGAACGTTTAGCAGCGGGATGTGGAATCTAAGAAGAATGTCTCATAAAAAGGATATTTATTTATTTAATTTGTATTCAACACATTAATAAAAGAGATATAAAGGGCGGCATTTTAGCATTCTCTACCAGTCTACACTGGATGATTTGTGATACTGTGCCAAATGTAAACAATTTAATCTATGCAATATATAAATACCTAATGAATATGTAAGGTACAATAAAATGCCAATAAAAAGAATATATTTAATATTATTACTTTTGTAACGTGGTATTATAGTAGAACGATTTTTTTAATAAAATAAGGGTGACAAGCCAGCACACAGTCCACCTGATGGTGAGTAGTTGCTGTGGCCCATAGATATATGTAGACGTCTATAGGCCACATCAACCATATATAATAACCTATAAATCGTGTACGGTGAAGATGGCACAAACAAATACTGAGCCCACCTTTGAATGTAGCTACAAACGTCAAAAATAATTTTGTTCAATATATCAAACATAATCACGACATAATTACTTTCACGACTAAATTTCGCCTCGTCAGCACTAAACTGGTTTTCCTCTTATCTTCGCGGTCGCCAGTATGCTGTTCGGTCTAGTCAGGATTTTTTCGATTGGTGCGACCTGTCTCTAGGTGTACCGCAAGGAGGCATTCCTTCTCCTCTCTGGTTTTCGGTGTTTATCAATCTTCTAACTACCCACCTTCAATGTTCTTTCCAATTCTATGCTGACGATCTTCAGTTATACTCACAAGCGTCCTTGGCTGAAATTGATTCTGCTATCGCAGCTATTAATCGTGACTTACAACGTATATCACACTGGTCACAGCGCTTCGGTATAACGGTAAATTCCAATAAATACCAGGCTATCTTCATTGGTAGTCGTCGATTGTTGTCACAACTTAACATATCTGAATCACCATCCATTTACTATGAAAACTGCGCTATACCCTTCAGAAATAGTGTCAAGGATCTGGGTTTAATTATCGACCCGTCTCTTAGTTGGATATCACAGGTGTCCGAGGTTTGTCGTAAAGTCACAGGCATACTTCGTTCCTTCTATCGCCTTAAGTTCTTTCTGCCTCCTTCAACTAAACGTCTTCTTGTCCAATCTCTAATTCTTCCATTATTTGACTACGCTGATGTTTGTCTAACTAATATTTCCCAGGAGTTGCTAAACAGGTTGGACAGGTTACTTAACAACTGTATCGGATTCTTCTTTGGCCTGCGCAAATATGATCACGTTTCAGAATTTCCCTCTCAGTTAAAGTGGTTGACTACACGCCAGCGCAGAGATTTCCGAATTCTGTCCACTCTGTTTTCAGTTTTTAATGATCCTTCTTCACCCCTTTATCTAAAAGAAAGATTTCAATTCCTTAGTGACATTCATTCTCTCAATCTACGTTCTTCACAAAGTTTATTCCTGTGGACTCCTCTCCACCATTCTGGGACTATGTCAAATTCTTTCACAGTTACTTCCATTATCCTCTGGAACAAATGCCCTGTTCCCTGCGAACAATACCTGCCAAAAATGTTTTTAAAAGAAAACTATATGAGCATATCCATATATACATTTATTGAGATATATATGTATAAATGTGTGTATTCATTTATATATGTATATGAGTTATATATATATATATATTTATATATATTTATATATATTTATATATATATATACAGGGTATTTTTGGAACGCTCCCGAAAACTAAGACAGGCGACAGCACCAAGTATACCTTTGATCATGGGTCACAAATAAATTTGATCCTGATGAAAAAAAAATCATATTTTTACAACGTTTTATTAGCTTTATTCACGCGCCATCATGTTAGTACAGCTAAATGAATCGATAATTTCATAAAAAAAAATCATGAAAATACTGAAACATAAAACCAGCAGTGGAAACTGAATTGATATCACCTGACTAATGGAGGTTAATGTACGCGCGAACGGTGAAAAAAGAACGCTGGCCTAGAACTTGGGCACTGAGCGATTTATCACATATAGGTACGAAGGGGCGCGACGGGGGAACAATCCGCCAGTATTACTGTGCCTGCATGCTATTGGTTCCCGCGCTTTGTTCGCTCCAAAAATACAGTCGCATACACAGCTTACTTTGCGACTCGCGACGATGTTTTAAAAATTATTTATATCTATTGTTTTATGACTAAACTAGTGAACGAAAAGGTAAATATGATAGGAGAAGGTGAATGGGGAAAATTGTGCAGTAAAGTGTTGAGGGAGAATACCGAAAAAATTACCATGTGATCGACCTGATGACGGAAGCTCAAGCGAAGATGAAAGTGATGATGAAGTAGCATCCAGTAACACCAACACACCATCAACATCTGACTTTCATGTGACCCCAAGACGTCATAATGGACGGCGTGTCACCCTTAGCTTAAGTTTTTTTTTTGTTACAAACTACTTTATATTTCACGATAGAAATAACAAATAATGCTCAAGTAAACATTATCCATTTTTAATTCCCACCTCTTCCAAAGTTCTAAGTAAATAATAAAACACCTATTATGATTCTACAATTAAACAATTAATTACTATAATATTATAAAACAATAGCCCAATACCATGTAGTACTTTAGAACGCGACTGTACCCACACTCTCTCCGCTGTCGACCTGTATTTAGCTCGGTACGAAACAATGCTGCGGTCGTAAGAAAAAAGGGCGCATCTAACAATTTTTGAATAAATGAGTTAAATATATATAATATTCACAAATATCAATATTTTAGAAATTATCGTAAGAATTTTAGACGTAACTGTTGATCACAGATGACATCTTTTTATTAAAAAAGACTTATACAAATTCAACATAAAAGAAAAGACTTATTTAACCAGTGGCTACGTCATCTTTAACAATATTTGCATCGATTACTTAAATTTCAGTTATTCTTGTCTTTTTATTCTATATCTTATTATAAAGAGCTTATATCTTATTACTAAGAGCTGGTGTTTCACATGTGGTCCCATATAAATTTGATCGAGGTCAGACCAATAGTTTTTGAGTCATCCTTAATTATTTATATTAAAGTCGGTTGTACAAAATTTTTAATTTTTAATTATTATCGTAGTAAGTCTTGTATGATATCCCCTTTAAAATCATTACTCAAGAGTTGCGGGTTGTTAGTTTTTGTGTCTGACTACCAATGCTTTTCTAATATTTACTAAGAAAAAAGTAGTAAATTACTATTAGCGTCCTTTCAACTTCAAATGACCTTTCCAAAATATGTAAAAATGTTAAATGAATGGCAGTTTTTTTTATTTATTAGGTTGGGAAGACGCAAATAGTTATATGCGTCTTTCCTTCGATGTTTTTGTGTTGCCAGGTGTATTTTTTAATCTAAAATGAAAAGGAAAATTCGTTTTATTTAAATAAATAAACAAATTATCAAAAAAATAAGTTCGTCCTTAAAATCTTCATGTCTCTACGTACATATTTAAATTTTCATATAGATACCTTTTAATATACTTTAGACACGGGGTCTGAAAGAAAAATTCATAAAGGGGAATGCCCATTTCTGGCCATGTAACGCCCAACAATTTGCATTTGTTAAAAAAATACACCTTCTTTATGGTAACTAATCGCGGTATTTATGTATCCAAAAAAGATTGCAATATTTTTGCACAAAAAAAGTACCGAAAAGTTAAAAATAAAATTAGGTAAGTCCGCAAGTCATTAGTTTGTGGGTAAAATAAAAAGTGTTGCCAATCACAAATCTCTTAAAAAAAGTCGATTCTGTTTTTTCAATCGATTTTTTATGGTGTCATTATTATAATGGTAATATTATTTTTCGATAATTATTATTATGTTATTATAATTAAACAAGCGCATTGATAGTTGATTTACCATGAACTCTTTATAACATAACAAAAACACTACTGCAAAATTTAACTGTTATTCTTATCCGTTGTTAAAAATACAAATAAAACAATTTTAAAAGGCGTGCAGAATTAAAGCGAATCAAAGATTATTCTTTTTTATGAAATTATAAATCGAACAAAAAAATCGCTATCTATTTATCGACTTTATGTCTGTTAATTGGCAACATCGAATCTGACAGCTAGTCCCATGTCATAAATATCAAAACTAAATAGTCACAAGTCGAAGTACTTTGCATTTGTGTTATTTTGTTTGTTTTCTCGCGGATTTGTTATCTAAGAATAAGCTTTCTAAATGAACTCTGGATAATTCTTCTTACCCTATTCACCACGGCCTGAAAATGAATCCCGCTCCCACTTTTTACGATAACCGCTGTGCGAACTTGGGCTCGATATCCACTGTTAACGATGACCCCAGCTTTCACACCGGCCAGAGTTCTTCCCAGCTCTCAGTAACTCATTCAAGAGGACATTTACGCTGTGTCAATTGTGGTTGCAAAAACGAAAATACTAAGTCATTTGTTGTTAAAAGACTGTTCTTGTGAAAATAATAAACCTTTATATCTTAAAAATCCGGACTTTTTTTAAACCAATTCCTTAACCATTTTATTATTTTAATTGCGTATTATCATTTCCATATGCTTTTATATGTGGGCACTTATGGCCGAAGTGTCTATGAACGGTGGGCATTCCCCTTTATTTTTTATTTCCATTTTACGTTTTTGTTAGTTGCGTCCTTCTTTATTATGACGGCAGAATGTAACCCGGCCGGCTCGTGTCGCCTCACGCTGTGACGCAGTATGTTTCAGTTTTGTCGGGGTTCGTTATTAATTGTAGTTTTTGAAACAGTTCCGTGTTGATTTTGTACACGCGTGCGCGAGCGACAGCCGACAGCTCAATCGTTTTCTTTATTAAATTGTTAATACTTGTGATTACCTGCTGGTATTATTCTTGTTGTTACTTTTTTTGTTTTAATAATGCTTAACGCGTACGTTTATAGTGATTATGAATACGGCAACATGTTAGGTATCCGAACCTAGGTACACGAAGTATCGCTAAATAAATTGTTAAGACGTCGGGATGGAACAAGTGTGTCATACTGTGCAGTGCACAAAGTGTTGAAGCGTAACCGAATGCGCCCATACAAATTGCACAAAGTGCAAGCTTTAGTTCCCGGCGATCACGATCGCCGACGAGTTTTCTGCCGTTGGTTATTATACCAGCAACAACGTGTGCCTGGTTCCATTGAGCACATTATCTGGACGGATGAGTCGACATTTACCAGAAACGGCCTGTGGAACCGAAGAAATACACACGTGTATTCAGAGGTTAACCCGCACGCTGTTCGACAAACCGGGCACCAAACCCGATGGTCGGTTAACGTATGGGCAGGTTTATTTAAGGATCGCATACTGGGACCAGTGTTTCTGCCAGAGCGACTGAACGGACAGCGATACCTAAACTTTATAAATGAACAGTTGGTTGACATTTTAAACGACCTATCGTTGGCTGAATATCGTCGCACATGGTTCCAACATGATGGTGCCCCTCCACATTTCGTGAGGTTCGTCCGTGAGCGCCTCAATGAGCTATTTGATGATCGCTGGATTGGCAGACTAGGACCACACGCTTGGCCACCTCGCTCACCAGATCTGACTCCGTTAGACTTCTTTTTGTGGGGTATGTGAAAGAAAGGGTTTTTAATCGTGAATGTGATAGTGCTGAAGAAATGCGCCAAAGGATCGTGGATGCTTTCGAGAAACTATGTACGGGCTGTGTCGAAGACCACACGATGATGCCCCGCCTGCACCCAAATCTACCTTGAAATGAATGGAGCACAATCTGAGCCGCATCTCATAAGACCACGGAGGATTTAGAGCGGTAAGCTGTTTCATACCTATTTTTTTTAAATAACTTAGTACTAGACTAATCTGAATAGGTACATAACTGAATACATGAGAATAATAAACATACCTACACGATGAATAAAAACTCATGACTCCAACCTTGGTTCCATTTCATTTAAGTATTTTTTCATTAGCGGGGAATCGAACCAGTTATTTGCGTTATTTAACCTGTAAATTCGGATTAAAGTGGCTAAGTGGAGACAAGCACAGTGGCAAAATAGTAGGTTAAGTAGATAAGTTAGGTATTTAGACAAGTGTTGTAAATTATTAGATATTGTGGTATGGTCCGCTAGTTGCGGGCCGCGCGAATTTGCGTTCGCGCGTACATTGACCTTTCAGTCAGGTGATATAAATTCAGTCATTCCACTGCTGGTTTTATGTTTCAGTATTTTCATGATATATTTTATGAAATTATCGTTTCATTTAGCTGTACTAACATGATGGCGCGTGAATAAAGCTAATAAAACGTTGTAAAAAGATGATTTTTTTTTCATCATGATCGAATTTATTTGTGACCCATGATCAAAGGTGTACTTGGTGTTGTCGCCTGTCTTAGTTTTCGGGAGCGTTCCAAAAATACCCTGTATATATGTGTGTGTGTGTGTATATTTTATGTATGTGTTGCATGTATATATTTGAACTGAATTATATGACAACTTAACTGCCCAAACTCACTCTCTGTTCTACCCAAGGTTAGCTGGTAGAGAATGCCATATATCATTAAGCTAGCCTTTTGTACAAATATTTGGTGCAATAAAGAATAAATAAGTAAATAAATAAAATCACTTGTTGTACAATACATAATTATTATTAAAAACTAAATATGCAAATAAATCTGTTTTTTACTTGTAGGTACCTACCATCCTGTTTTATTACCAAACGAATCTCTTTCCAACACTTATCGGTGACATTTCTGTTGCTATAGAACTTATTTCTTTTGTCCCATAAAGGTTGTTTATCAAATACCAAGGCTATCAAAACTTCGTTATCCACATCCATTTTCATAAACATATACACCCTACACCGGCAAACGCTTAAACCCGTATGGCTCGGTGCAGGTAGTCGGTACCGACAAGTTTAAACCTGTTTCTTTATATGTGACCACATAAGATAACATAGAAATATTATACCTGCACCGATCGGTACCAACTAGCACAGATTTGTCTGTATCGGAAACCTATTTCTTTATGTACCCTTATTATATAAAAAAACTTAATATCTAATTACATTATAATAAAGAATAAATAATAAATATATAAAAAATAAAATTACACTCGATACATATTCATACATGGCAATCAAAGTTTTTCAATTGCAGTTTTAGGGTAATTATTAAGAAGACACTACTGGTTAGCTCTTGTTTCAACACCAATTGGAGGATATGGGTAGTGGATATTCTTATACTGCCATTAAACGATTACCAATTCTAGTTTCGTTATAAAATAGCTACAGCTTGGCATGTAAATAATGTGATCGTAAAAGCATATTCCTAAGTTATACTTTTATTTAGAATAACTTATTCGATCTAGTAGAAGTACATATTCGACGCTCTGAAACTTTAAGTCGATAACTCAGTTTGTCAGTTGGCGGACCGCTAAAATTTTGCCATAATGGCATGTTTAGTGTTGTAGTTTTGGAATTGTAATTTTTCAGCCAACTTAGAAAACATAAGATTACGTTCATTTTCACTGTAAGATTTTTCTCTCTTTGTTGTATGTATGGTACGCGATTACTTCGTAATGCGATAATAACAGTGGATCTATAATCGATAACAGTCGTGAATTTAAATAAATTATTGTTTTTTTATTTAATCAAGTTTATACTCCGGGGTTACGCGTGTAGTGACGATGTAACAATATCTACTACCGGATAGAGGGTGACAAACTTTGAGATGCGTAGCAACGTCTTCCTAAGAAGAACCAGAAATAAAATCTGCGGATGCAAACCCGCTTGCCAAGCATGGAAATTAAGGCATTTATCCATCCTTTAAGGCAATCTATGGGAGAGTACTATGCTGAGCAGTGAAATATAATAGGCTGTGATGTAAATGTAAGGTAAACTTGCGAACAAGTCCCATACATATTAGAGAAGACCATGTTCAGCTGTCAAATTTAGATATGCAAGAGAGTTTAAATCAATATTCGTGTGAGATATATCAATGTTAATAGAGACAGACAGTATTTCATACCGGCACATCGCTTGCAACTTTATAAAGCGCCATTCCGGCCTCACATGGAATACGGTTCTCATCTCTGGGCTGGAGCACCCCATTGCCAGCTCCTTCCACTTGACCGCATGCAGCGCAGAGCTGTTCGAATCGTCGAAGACTGAGTTCTTTCTGATCGGCTCGATACACTGGCACTGCGTAGAGATGTTGCATCTCTTTGCGTATTTTATTACATTTACCAAGGGGAGTACTGTGAGGAATTGTTCGGACTAATTCCAGCCGCTCAATTTCACCATCGCACATCGAGACAATACTTGCGATACCATCCATACCACCTGGATGATTGGCGGTCCGTCACTGTGTGATTTAGAAGATGTTTTCTTCCTCGCACAACTTCCTTGTGGAATCGATTACCATCAGTGATTTTTCCGGACCGATACGACTTAGGGACTTTCAAGAAAAGAGCCTACTCCTTTTTAAAAGGCCGGCAACGCATCTGCAATTCCCCTCGTGTTGCGGTTGTTCATGGGTGGCGGTAGTCACTCACCATCAGGTGAGACGCATGCTCGTTTGCCCCCTCTCCTATAAAAAAACCCAGGAAAATCACGTTTCTAAATGTGCTTAGAATATTAAGTAGAGCATACAACGATTGAAAAAATGAGTCGGTCTGTTTACGTAAGGCATCAGGTCGATAAATTGCTAATACCGCAGTATCTTTACTTATCTTAATTAAAAGACACCTTCAATTTAAGAGCTGTGGTACTTCCACTGAAATCCTCTCTAAGTTATTTTTTATGAAAACTATTACACCACCATTTTGATTATATGGATTCTATCCCTAAGTATATAAAAATTAGGGATGAAATAAATGATTTACCTACTTAGACTCGATTTCGGTTATTAAATTGAGCTCGTGATATTTCTTTTTCGTAAGCCAACTAACAGTCCACCTTACTTTAAGGGGATACTGCAGCCCATAGACACAAGCCACCAACTTTAAACAAAGATGATTCTGATGTGTTGACACTTTTGAGGACTAAGATAGAATGTCCCTCAGCCTGTAACTATGCTAGCTGTCTATACCTTTACACCTTTCAGACCGGAATATAGTAGGGCAGGCCTATGACAGTTACTCTGGTTCAAATGCAGATTTCATAGTTACAAGTGTAGCCATCTTCCTGATAACGACTCAAAAGAGTTAAAACTGTGATGCCATTAGTAGATTGAAGCCGATAGTGCTGTCGAAATATAAATCCAAGATGGTGGCTTCAATAGATATCAATTTTTTCATCTTGGGTGTCAGTTTCATGGTTTTCGAGGGTGTTGAAGCCGATAATGCTGTCGAAATGTAAATCTGCCGGCTGAAATGGGTATCAATTTTTTCATCATGGGTGTCACTTTCATGGTTTTCGAGAGAGTTAAAGCCGATAGGGTTGTCAAAATGTAAATCCAAGATGGCGGCTGCAATAGATTTCAATTTTTTCATCATTGGTGTTACTTTCATGGTTTTCGAGAGAGTTAAAGCCGATAGGGTTGTCGAAATGTAAATCTAAGATGGCGGCTGCAAAAGATATCAATTTTTTTATCATGGGTGTCATTCTCATGGGTTTCGAGGGCGTTGAAGCCGATAGTGCTGTCTGAATGTATTTAAACTACTTTTAAAAATTCCTTATAATCATGTTATAAGTCATTTTTTTTAATGCGCTTAGGGCATGCACAATTGGATTTACCAATATTTTACTTACTGGTATAAATAACGTAGAAATGACTTCTTTTAATAAAATTGTTTTTAATTTTATTTCACCTCTGATATTGTAGCATAGCTCTACCAAGTAATCAATTTAGTTATAGCCTATCGAAAATCCACTGCTGAACACAGATCTCCTCCATAGATTTCTTAGTGGGGGATATTTACCATAGTTGCCACGCTTTTCAGGTGGGTGTCAGCTGTATTTATTACTAACAATAGTAATAAAACTATCAAAGAATGTTTAAATCTTACATAACTTAAATTAATCGAAAGCTAATTTATAAGTCTCTATAGAATATGCAAATAACGTATATTAGCTTTTAAGACCTCTAACGTCTATTTAGCGATGCAGTACCTGAGTATAGTTATTCGCGTCAACTAATACCGATTAAACCATCGATTTCAACTAAGGAGAATTTAAAGACATTGTATGTGAGCTCGTTACCTGTTTTAATAACGACTTTAATATGATACGTAAAATAGCCTTAGTTTACGTATAATATTAAGTAAATAACACTTTAATAAGTTAAAATAAGAAAAAAGAAATACGAACATATATTTTCTACATATACGTTATATATGCTATTTCACGATGACATTCTTTTTTTTATAGGTTAGGGTGGCAAACGAGCACACATTCCACCTTATGGTAAGTGGTTGCTGTGACTCATAGACATTAAATCTATCCTTAATAAAGAATCAAAATGCAGATGCGTCGTCACCCGTGAGGACTAAGATGGAATGCCTCATTTCCAGTAAAAAGGGTCTCCGGTTCTCTACACTCACCATACGAATCACAGCAGTGTCAAGCTGCATTTACGCTGGTATTCTGCGAGAGCGTGGTCCTTCCCCGATCGAGCCGACCCAGTCGTGCTACAACTATACTACTAATATAGCTGCAGCATGGCTTTACCACGTAAATACAATTCTGTGCAGGTGTGAGCCGTCTGAGTCGTCTCATTTTATGCTTAAACTTTATGCTAAAGTGTGATTCTTCCAAATCAAAATGTATAGGATAAACAATATTGTTAAAGAATTAAAAGAACGCATAAAAATTGTTTAACCCAAAGGAAATGTTACGAGAATTTATTTTATAATAAAGATTATGGAATAGATGGCCGGATGAAATAAAACCAAAGTAGCCACCCGCTATAGTATTATTTTGTATGAAATATGCAAAAAGTCGAAGTCGCTTTAATTTCTCTACTCAAAGAACAATGAATAAGTTTAGTGACGAAATTGAAGTGAATTTCTTCGGTGCCATAACGGCTACGATTTAAGTGAAATTGTTGAGCACCTTAAAACATTTCTTATTTGAAAATTGTTTTAAAAATAAAACAGTTCCTGCTATTCCTTCTTATATTTCATCATTGTATTTTACAGTAGTTGAAAAATTATAGTAATTCACAAAAAATAAAAACAATATTTCTTATTAGATTTCGAAAAAAAGTTTTATAGTATTATGATACAATTTTCATTTCTTCGAGATTCTGGTTTTAATTATACATTAGCATGTGATAGGTCCCCTGTTAATGTTTAAGCATAATTACCTGACAGAAGTCATGTAACTTAAAGAGGGAGGACTTAAGTGCAGCCAACGTGGAAGACAAGGCTCTGACGTGCCACTAATCCTGACCATGACGTCTATGGCGTCATCATTTGCAGTTGTCTCAACTTATATATCGAATGTAAAAAGGTTTTAGGCTTGATGATTATAGAATACTGAGTTGCTTTTACATCCAGTAAAATAGAAACCCAAACACAGACACCCACATACGTGCACGCACGCACGTATACCATAAATAGTGGAAAACACTTTAATTTATATTGTTCCTTTTTAAGTTATTCTTTGTAATACATATATAATAAGTATAGAATATAAAATATGGATATAGATATGGAACGGCAAAGTCACCTGCTACAGGTTTTATTTGCTTAAAAAGTGACTCCAAACACTAATGATTGTAAACCAAATCATTTTATTATTAAATTATTATTGTGGTATCTATAAAGTTTTCTCCTCTGGTTGGGCAGTATAAATATATAATTGTAAATTGAAATGGTAAACATACATAAATATCAATGAAATAAAATAAATACATAAAAAATACATAAATATATAAAAATCCTACCAGATGGAAGCCCTCGGCAGGGGAGATCAAACGGCTGAGGGTTAGGGGGAAAGGGAAAGAAACCGGCGGACGATACGGGCGACGGGCGGTATCGAGGAGCACCGCCTTCTGCATTTGAGCCTGGAGCGGTCCGTCACGGAGTCCCAGTCACCTCAGATGACCCGTCAGGCTGATTGGGATTAACCCGTTCGCAGAAACGACCACAGGAATAATTTCCGTCGGCAGACCACCCCACATGCCGTTCACCTCGTGAGCCAGGTCCAAATATTTTGTCAGCTTATCTGTTTCAGCTTTCACGAGGTTCTCGTCATAAGGAATGGTAATGTCGACCGAAAATATCCTTGACTGTGCCCGGTCCATCAGCACAATATCAGGCTTATTCGCAAGAATAGTCCTGTCTGTGATGATGGCCCGGTCCCAGTAGAGTCTGTCGCGGTCATTTTCGAGCACGGCTTCCGGCAAGTACTTATAATAGTGCAGTTTTCGATCCACGAGACCGTATTTCAGAGCGAGCTCTTGGTGTAGAGTCCTGGCTACTAGATTGTATCTGTGCAAATACTCAGAGTTAGAAAGCGCCGAACAACCGGAGATGACATGCCTAAGTGACTCACCGGGATGGCGACAAGCTCGACAGATGTCGACGGCGCCATCCTTTAGGATGTATTTCCGATAATTGTTGGTCTTAATAACCTGATCCTGTATCGCACAGACAAAACCCTCGGATTCCCCAAAGAGGTCACCGAAACGTAGCCAGTGGAGAGAGGCGACTGTGTCTACGAAAGGCTCATGTAGAACCTTGTAGAATATCCCGTGGAGCTCCTTTTCCTTCCATACGGTCTCCCGGTCGGAAATGCACTGTACTGCTGGGTCTTGCCATTGCTCGTTTTCTAAGGATAGAGGAGTAAGCCTTTTATCCCACGAAATGACGTCCCTATAGAACGGATCACCCAATTTCAAGAAAAAGTAATTACGGAGGCTGCACACTTCATGATTGTGCATAGTGAGAGCGCTCAAAACGCCGCGCCCACCATGTTTCCGCGGCAAGTACAGCCTCATTACTGACGATCTCGTGTGATGCATCCTACCTGTGAGATGTCATAGCAGTGCGGACTTTTCTATCCAGAGCGTTCAGTTCGGTCTGAGACCACCTGAGTATGCCGAAGTTATATAATGTAATATAATAATAATATTATTGTTATTAATATTATAAAAATTATATCGCTAGGCAAACATGAAATATGTACGATTTAGGTGTTTGCAAATTAACTGTCAGATGCTGCAAAGAAAAACCTAAAAGAACAAATAGCTGATGTAAAGAATCGATTTTCAGGGAAGTCTGGAGTCTGTGAACATGTACAGGATCGCCTCCGCCAATATATCAGATTTGATAGACCACAAATCCTCGCTAAAGAACACCGATTACTTCCAAGGAAGATTCGTGAGGCTATTGAAATTTAAAAAAAAAAAAACATTCTAATTTCAATATAGGATGCTTGGACATAATAGGTTCCATTGATTTAATTTATTTGGTTTTAATTAGAGATGGGCCGACTAGTCGCCGACTAGTCGTGAAAGCCGACTATTCGGCATCTTTTACAGTTGGTGACTAGTCGGCGACTAATCGGCAAAATATGCCGAATATAATCGGTGGTCAGCAAATAAATTAAACCAACATTTATTCATACGTAATTGTGTTTTTTATTATACTTTTTCATTAATCTGCTGTGATATCTGTTTTTAAGATATAGAATAGAATAGAATAATTTTTATTCAATATACATTACATGTCTAATTCTTATTGAAAGTCATTGTTTACTTTACCACTGGTTCGAAAAACAACCCTCTGTCCTGGAAGAACCAGCAAGAAACCCAGTGGGACTTTTTTTTAAATAAATTTTACAATATAAATGATTACGAACTATTTATAAAATTTATTTTAGAAACCGCTTGGAAGCTACCACCTCATTCTCAGAGGTTATTATCAACCATGTATTCATTTATACTATAAGAACCCATTTTATTCAGTTTCAGCTTAATAAAACATTTGAACTTGGTAATAGAAAGAACCCGTACACTTTCCGGGACCATGTTGTAATAGCGTATACATTGCCCCAAGAATGAATTACTGACTCTGTGGAGTCGAGATACTGGCATCACTAGCTTGTGTTTGTTCCTAGTGTTTACAGAATGTATATCACTTTTTTTACTAAAACTATCTTTGGTTTTGTGAAATACATTAAATTTTCGTAAATTTACTGAGAGGCCAAAGTTAATGTATTTATTTGTTTAAATTTATCTCTAAGATACTCTCTCGGTTTTAGGTTGTAAATAGCTCTAATAGCCATCTTCTGTAAAACAAAAATAGTTTCTGAATCAGCCGCATTTCCCCATAGCAAAATCCCATAACACATTATGCTATGGAAGTAACTGAAATAAACTAATCTAGCTGTCTTGACACTAGTGAGACCTCTAATCTTTTTTATATATACATAGGCTGCAGAACTTAGTCTGCTTGCTGATTTGGATATATGGGAGCCCCACTGAAGCTTCGCGTCGAGAGTAATGCCAAGAAAAACAGTGGATGCAACAGGGCTCAATTCCTCCCCATTTAAAAACACATTGGTATTCAGATTTTTAACATTCGTTGTTGTAAATTTAACACAATTAGTTTTATTTCTGTTCAAATGCAAACCAATGCACTAATTTTGATATAGCATTATTCAATTCGTCACATTTAAATGATTGACGTTTAAGTTTAAAAATCAAGGAAGTATCATCAGCAAATTATACTATATCATGAAAGGTCACAAAATATACCCAAAGCATCCTCTGAATTCTCCCATGCACAAAAAATATGTTTAATAAGCTCAACTCCAGCGTCAGTTGTCGAGCGACCCCTTGTAAAACCGAATTGATTTTTATGTAGCAATTTATTAATATTAAAGGAACTTAACATCTGATCTAAAATATTTTTTTTAAAAAATTTAGGAAATGTTGGTAGTACAGAAATTGGTCTAAAATTGGCGGGGTCTAATGTACTACCAGATTTAAATATAGGTATGACTTCACTATATTTCATTAAATCAGGAACACACCAGATTCGACGCTTATATTAAATATGGTGGCTAGATAAGGTACTCATATATCTATTATAGATAAAATAACCTTAACAGAAATCCCCCATAAGTCTGCCGTTTTCTTAACATCAATAGTTTTAAAATATTTATCAATATATTTTGACAGTACTTTATGGAATTTAAAAGTATTTGAACTAGCCTTTACATTTTGCTTGAGCAATGATTCCGCGACAAATAGAGAAGAATTTAATGATTTTTTTTTATCAAAAAAGGAACATCAGTAAAATGTTTCTCAAAAGCCATAGCAACTTCTTTATCAGATCGCGTTAAATTGTTGTTAATATTCAAAAGAAAATCCGAGTTGCGAGGTTTGACCTTGCCCGTTTCTACATAATCTCTAAATATAACACTACTATTATATGATCTTTCATCATAAAGCTCGTATAACCTTCGCCTACTTTTATAAATTCCTACTGTCGCCCATTCATTAAATGATTTGCGACTGTTAAAAGAGAGAGTTTAGGAAGTAAATATTCTACTAAATTCACAACTTATAATTTCAAATAATGTAGCATACAAATAATTAGCACTATTTTTAAACGAAAGTGATGGAAGTCTTTTTATTATACCTATTAGGTATTACTTCTAAACCTATCCAAGCGACGCTTATTTATTTATTAGGTAGTGATACCAACTGTCCACAGTGATCTGAACTTAAATTTTGAATAATTGATTTATGCAAGGGCTTAACATCTATAAAAATGTTATCTATACAGGTCGCACTAGGCCCAGCAATACGTGTTGGTTCTAAGAATAAATTAACAAGATTATACGATTTAAGAATGAGCTAAACTTAATACTAATTGAAGAAGTTTCAAGGAGATATTTTTTAAAACGTTACTCCCACACTAGGATTTTCTCCTGTATCGTGGAGGCAGTTTACAAACACAAATTGCACAAGGACAAACATCCAGACCCGGAACAATTATTTGTAGGCCATACAAATACTTGCTCCGTGCGGGATTCGAACCCGCGCCCCCCAGCGCAGCAACTCATTGCTAAGCCACTGCGCCACGGAGCCATCATCCGATTGAAGTTAAAGTCTCCACATATTACAACAGACTTGTTCTGTTTACTAAGTTTGTGTAAAACTTCTTCCACAATTGTAGCGGACAGCGAGGAGGTCGCCGCCCCGTCGCCCCTTCACACCCCGGTGCGCCCCGCGCACCCCGCACACCGGCAGCGGATCACGCGATGTTGCCGACCAATCAGCGCGCGGCATCTCCTTACGACGCTACTCACGAACCAAGACGCTCTCTTGAGCCATATAAGAAGGGCGTTTTGGTCTGTGAGTCGTTCATTTCACCTCGGAAGCGGCAAGAAAAGAAATCAGGAAGAAATCAAGACTCCAGAAGACTCCAGAACACTCCCCTCTGTACATAGGATAGTATATAGTGTTATTTTGTAAATAAGTGAATACAGTATAGTTTTCTTAGTACCATCTTTTCTTTGAGCAGTTCCCTAGCGTAGTCAGTTTAATACAGTCCACTCGCCATAGTAAAATCATACAGTCCACTGCAATCCATAACAACAATCTTTTCAAAATAGTCATAAGTAACACATGGGGGTCTGTAAACACTTACAACAATGAGGTGCTCGAGCTTGACACAAGCCATTTCTACAGTTCGCCCAACAGAGAGGCTCACGATATCCTTACGTTCTTTGTATAATAATGATTTATCTGCTAATATTAAAGAGCCACCACGTAAACTTTTTTCTCTATTGAAGGAACTGACCACCTGGTGATTTCTGAAATAAAACATGAAATTGTAATCTTTTAGCCAATGTGCAGTAATACAAAGGATGTGTATATTGTTACTATTTAAAAACAAACAGTTTAACAGTGGTAGAGCCAAGCGGTAGCTTTTGTTGTCGCACGAATGGGCCAGCTCGAACTGGGGTGGTACCACGACCTCACAGAATACCAGCTTGAAATAGAGGTTTGCGTTGCGCTTGGTGAGTGCAGGTGGCCGGAGGCCCATTCCCCCCCCCCCCCATCAACATGGTAGTGCGCGTCTAAGGGTGCCTCTATAGGTTCCATAGCGGTAATGCCGACACAGACTGACTCATCGACCACGTCCAAATGGCTGATCGACCACGTCCAAATGGCTGCAGACTCCGTGCTACAACAGGTCCCATCCGCAGAGATCGTGATACTCAGTGATTTCAATGCCCACCACGCTGAATGGCTTGGTTCTCGTTTAACCGATCATGCGGGTACATCTGTCTATGACTTTGCTTTGGCATATTGTCTAACACAACTGGTTACTTCGCCTACGCGGATCCCAGATGTGGAAGACCATGTATCTTCCCTATTGGACCTTCTCTAATCCGGACGGATATCAGGTCTCCGTGGATGCTCCTCTGGGCTTCGCAATCGAGGATAAATGTAGATGTCTATGAGCCGCAGCGGTACTCCGGTCGCCAACCCGCCTGCGAAGCGTACGAATTAAGAAAATTCTTTCTACAACGGAAGACCTACATATTTCTTAGACTAACCTATATCTGCTTCCAAATAGTCTGCACTGCTGTATTCCGACTAGAAGAGTATAATGAGTTATTTAAAATACATGTGGTGATGTGTGTATTCCATCTTTGTCCTCAGAGGTGACAACGCATTTCTAGCCTTCCTTGTTTGAAGTTGGCTGCAGGTGTTCAAGCAGGTGTTCATGCAGTAGCTACTTACAGCTAAACTATAAGTTCGTATTTCACTTCAATTTTATAATTAAAAGAAGAACAAATTAATGCAAGACAGGCCGCTTTAAATAGAATTTTAACGGTGGTAGAGCTAAGCGGTAGCTTTTGCTGTCGCACGGATGGGCCAGCTCGAACCATGGTGGTACCACGACCTCACAGAAATACCAGCATGAAGTAGAGGTTTACCTCTGCGTTGCGCTTGGTGAGTGCAGGTGGCCGGAGGCCCAATCCCCCCCCACCCCCCATCAACATGGTAGTGGAATCAAATAAAAGACTACCCCAGGAGGGTACCAGCACCCCTGGAAAATCCCTCGCTGAGCATCCACGACCAAACTACTTCACTCCTGAGCGTGGCTGCTCAGGCTGCCCCGCGTAGTCTTGGGGGGGAGGGGCAAAATTCCGCTCGCGAGTAATGCTGCTCGGGGCAAGCGGAGAAATACAACCAAGGCGACCCGTGTCACGCTATCCGTGAATTTTTGCAATATCAGGGGACTTCATTCCAACCTTAACGCTGTCCATTACCATCTAGAGACGGCGAATCCGGCCTTGCTCTTTTTCACCGAGACTCAGGTGTCCTCTCCAGCTGATACTTCATATCTCTACCCGGGGTACAATTTGGAACACTCCTTTGTTCCCCGGGCTAGAGTTTGCGTATACGTCAGAGAGGACATCTGTTTTCGATGCCTCGGCAGTCTTGAAGGTACGGACCTGTCCATCCTATGGCTGCGCATAGACAGCGACGACCATCGTCGCGTCTACGGGTGCTTCTATAGGTCCCATAGCGGTAATGCCGACACGGACCGACTCATCGACCACGTCCAAATGGCTGTAGACTCCGTGCTACAACAGGTCCCATCCGCAGAGATCGTGATACTAGGTGATTTTAACGCCCACCACGCTGAATGGCTTGGTTCTCGTTTAACCGATCATGCGGGTAGATCTGTCTTTGACTTTGCTTTGGCATATGGTCTAACACAACTGGTTTCTTCGCCTACGCGGATCGCAGATGTGGAAGACCATGTTCCTTCCATGTTGGACCTTCTGCTGACCTCTTATCCGGACGGATATCAGGTCTCAATCGATGCCTCTGGGCTCTTCGGACCATTGTCTGATCCGGAGTACGGTGCCACTAACGCTCCAATCGCAGTTGCGATCTGCAACTTGCCGCCGTGTTGGCACTATAGGTCAGCCGATTGAGACGGGATGCGGTCTTTTTTTGCATCCTACCCTTGGGGGCGGGTTGGCTTCTCGCCGGAAAATCCCAGCGTTGTTGCCGATTCTGTTGCTGATGTGGTACTTCAGGGTATGGAAGTTTTTATTCCATCCTCTGTGGTGCCCATCGGAGGCAGATCCCAGCCATGGTTTGGTCACTCCTGTAAAATAGCATCACGCTATAAGCAGGAGTGCTACCGGGTCTGGACTGACGCATCAACGCCTCGGGATGTAAACACCAGCGCACTTAATAAGAAGTATAATTTAGCCTCCAGGTCCTTCAAAAGCGTCATTGCCAAGGCAAGGTCTGAGCACATCGGCAGAATTGGCGAGAAGCTAGTTTGCCTTCCTTCGGGAACTTCTAGTCTTTCGCCAAGGCTGTCCAAGGGAACTTCTGTCAGCCATCTCTTCCATCTCTGCACAGAGAGGACGACTCACTGGCCCTTGCCGCAAAGGAGAAAGCCGATCTTTTGAGCTCTCTTTTTGCGTCCAACTCGACTCTAGATGACGGGGGGAACACACCGCCGACCATCCCGCTATGTGACTGCTCCACGCCAGATGTGCACCCCAGTGCCAGCTCCTTCCCCTTGACCGCATCCAGCGCAGAGCGATTCGAATCGTCGACGACCGAGTTCTTTCTGATAAGCTCGATACACTGGCACTGCGTAGACATGTTGCATCTCTTTGCGTATTTTATCGCATCTCTCACGGGGAGTGCTCAGAGGAATTGTTCGGACTAATTCCAGCTGCTCAATTTCACCATCGCACATCGCGACAAAACTCGCGTTACCATCCATACCATCTGGATGATTGGCGGTCCACCAATCGGCGGTGCGATTTCGAAGAAGTTTTCTCCCTCGCACAACTTCTTTGTGGAATCAATTACCACCAGCGAATTTTCCGGACCGATACGACTTAGGAAACTTAAAGAAAAGAGATTACACCTTTCTAAAAGGCCAGCAACGCATCTGCAATTCCCCTGGTGTTGCGGTTGTTCATGGGCGGCGGTAGTCACTTACCATCAGGTGAGCCGCATGCTCGTTTGCCCCCTATTCTATAAAAAAAAAAGTTCAACTTCCAATTCTTTGCCCATCATGCTTTGTATATATTGATGCACCAGGTATAAACAAATTTTATTACTTATTTGTGGGCTGTATTCAAAATTAATTAAACTCTTATTATTGCTAGAGATTGCCTCTATTGTCACATTCACTAATTTAAATTAGTTGGAACTGATTCCAAATTAAATTTCAAATGATTATGCTTATTAAAAGCAGTCTTGGTAGCCAAAAACTTGGCTGAGTTAAAAAGTAAATAATAAGATAGCACATTTGCTACCAGTCTTAAAATATATTTGGATAGGTAATACCTATCTTTTGTCCAAAACTTTTTTAAAATATAAATAATTACCTAGCTGCGCTTTATTACATTAATTTTTAATCTGTTACCATATTATAAGAAATTTAAGAATCAGTCAGTAATTAAGTATCATCAATCAATGACACATACGTAACAAATAAATAATAAAGGTATCTTAATAACATTTTCAAGGCATCATAGTACCATAGTATTGCTTACAATTTACTTAGTCTTTATTCAAGTATAATAAAATATAAAAAATATTGCGATGGAATCGTATTAGAATGAATTGGCATCAAGCTGTTTAGTGCTAAAGAACGTATAACAAGTACTTAAATATCGTTGTTTTTTTATTAGTGGCAAGTTATGATGTAAAAATGTCAATGTTTCGGCGCAATTAGTAATTAAGCCGTTCCTTTTTGTCTCATATACATTACCAGCTTCCGAAAAGAGACGCTCGCTATAAACTGAGCTGGCGGGACAACACAGTTATACCTTGGCTATACGAGCCATTTCAGGATACCTAGAGCTGTTCTCGTGCCACCACTTAAACGGATCTTCCGTTCACTTTAAGACTGGAATGTAGTTTGTGAGCTGAACTAGATGTTTCGTCGTTTATATTGTGCACTTTTCGCGTAATTTCGTTCGTTGTAATTTCTTGGTAAGCTCCCCGATGACCTGTCATTTCGGAGTTAGGATTTTGGATATTGGTCTCGTCGTAATTTGGGTCGCTGGTCATCATCGTCACTCATACTTTTCTTTAAAGCTTCCAGCAAAAACTGTGATGTTACTGATACTATATTTTCGTTATCAAAAAACTGTAGTTTGTACCATGAATCGTAACGATAGGCCTCGATTTTTGAAGACTTTGTGCTATGTATTCAATTTTAAGTGAGTCGTGGATTTCCAATTGCATAGTATGAATAAATCATATAACTGCTTTAAAAATCGATTCATTGATAGCTTTTGAAATGTTCCTCCCATTATCTCGCACAATAGTGTGTATTTTGGCTGCACTTATACTCCAGGACAGGAACTTCTTCGAGACACAATTTTATGTTTTGTGCGTCATGAGATATTTGTAGGAAAATGTTTCATCTGGAGTACTGCGTGACGAAATTTCATATTGTTATCTAACAAGTGTGCTGTGCTCGAAAAAGCTCAAAAAACTTTCCTTATTGTTTGTATTTGTCCATAAATCTGTAGTTACGGATAGCCTGTTAGCGCTGAGCACTCCGTATCGTATTTCAGTTTTAGTTTCCTCATAAATGTTGGGAATGATATTTTCTGTCAGATACATTCTACTAAGTAGTACATATTTTGGTTTAAGCTTCTTCATTAGACTGATAAAACCACTGTTTTACACAATAGATAGAGGTTGTTCATCTAAGGCAATTATGTCTCCTATGGCAACACTTATTTCTCTGAAGCGACCACTGGACCTAAATTAGACTGTCTTGACTTGTTTGTTGTTTGTATACTTCGCCTCTCGCTGAAGTTGATGGAACTGGCGACGGTGACAAGGACTCAGGTTGCGATTGAGAAGATGAATACAAATGGACTTCATTCGAACTACTTTTAATATAACCTGTCAATTGAGACATCAACTCGTTGTGCTTATATTTTATGTGTATGATTTGTTATACTTGTCAACTTGTCATATAGTACGTGAGGGTAATATGGTCATCCGGTTAATATAGTCACTTTCTTATAACACAAAAAACTTATTTGCATAGGTGGCTTTGTGATACGATAGCTCTTCACCAGTCAATCAAATAAAAAAGGGTCAAAAGGGCGCCGCTTTATCGATGCCATTTTGACAGTTGATATTATAGTAAATATTTTAGTCAATTTTAGTATTGGGTGGTGTAGTTAGTTTTTTTTTAGTTCATTTTTCAAAGTGTTCCTCAAAATTGTAAGGGCTTGTTTGCTCTTTTTTTCTTAATATATTAGTTATAGTATACGACATTGTGTATTTGTCTCTGTCCTCCTCCTGGTTTTGGTTTTATAGAGCGGCAAAGCTTAAGGTGACCATATTACCATCACGTACTTTATTAGCTTTTCTACCTTGACCACCGCATAAAATGATTCCCTGGCACTGGTTATATTTCACTTTTGTGGGTTCTCCTTCAACATCATCGAAGAATGTTCACACTCGCGATTTCTTTTACGACCGCAGACACAGTTCTTTTATTTATTTCAACTAGGCTGCACCGGCAGACCGAATATACACAAAATGATCAAAACGTAAATAAAACTGTGTTGTGAGCTGTCACAGCACGCTCGGTGTGGCCACACGATCCCTGTCTCTTAGATAATATTAGATAAACTTAGATGAACTTAGAAATAAGGATATCCGCAAGAGAACCAGAGTGACCAACATAGCCCAACGGATTAGTAACCTGAAGTGGCAATGGGCCAGCCATATAGCTAGAAGGACCGAAAACCAATGGGGAAAAACAGTTCTCAAGTGGCGGCCTCGTACCTGCGGATGAAGACAACTTGGTAAGAAATGCAGGTTGCAATTGATGGTTCAGGTGGCTAAAGACCGTGCTTTGTGACATTCCTTGGGGGAGGCCTATGTTCGGCAGTGTACTTATGAAAGGCTGTCATGATGATGATGTCCTCTTAAATGAATTTTTACGAATTAAAAAAATACTTCCGTTAAGAAAGTAAAGCTTTTGTCTAACTTTAAGAATTTGCTTTGCAAATAATAATATAAATTAATAATATGCATTTTAATATTAAATCTAAACATTAAAATTTCAGACAGGCAAACATTGTCTTTGTTTCCAATTTTTGTAGCATTTTGACGGTGGTAGAGCCCCGCAGCAGTTTTTTGCTGTTGCACGTATGGGCAGGCTCGAACCGGGTTGGTACCACGACCTCACAGAATACCGGCGTGAAGTAGAGGCTCTGCTTCTGCGTTTCGTCTGGTGAGTGCAGGTGGCCGGAGGCCCAATTCCCCCCCCCCCCCATCAACATGGTAGCGGAATTACAAAGTAGACTACCCCAGGAGGGTACCAGTACCCCTGGAGAATCCCTCGCTGAGCATCCACGACCATGTTATTCCAATCCTGAGCGTGGGTGCTCAGGCTGCCCCGCGTATTCTGGGGGGGGGGGGGCAAAATTCCGCTCAAAAACAAAACTGCTTGGGGCAAACTGAGCAACAATACCAAGGCGACCCCTGCCACGCTAACCGTGAATTTCTGCAACATCAGGGGACTTCACTCTAACCTAAACGCCGTCCACTACCATCTCGAGACGGCGAAGCCGGCCTTGCTCTTTCTGACCGAGACGCAGGTTTCCTCTCCGGCTGATATTTCGTATCTCTCCTGCCCGGGGTACAAATTGGAGCACTCCTTTGTGCCTCGGGCTGGAGTTTGCGTGTATGTCAGAGAGGACATCTGTTCTCGACGCCTCGGCAGTCTTGAAGGTTCGGACCTGTCCATCCTTTGGCTACGCGTAGACAGCGACGACCATCCGCGCGTCTACGGGTGCCTCTATAGGTCCCATAGCGGTAATGCCGAAACAGACCGACTCATCGACCACGTCCAAATGGCTACAGATTCCTTGCTACAACAGGTCCCATCCGCAGAGATCGTGATCCTTGGCGATTTTAACGCCCACCATGCCGAATGGCTCGGTTCACGTTTAACCGATCATGCGGGGAGATCTGTTTATGACTTTGCTTTGGCATATGGTCTGACACAACTGGTTACTTCGCCTACACGGATTCCAGATGTGGAGGATCATACACCTTCCCTGTTGGACCTTCTGCTGACCTCTCATCCGGACGGATATCAGGTTTCCGTCGATGCCCCTCTCGGCTCTTCGGACCATTGTCTGATCCGGAGTATGGTGCCACTCACGCTCCCTTCGCGGTTGCGTTCTGCAGGTTGCCGCCGTGTTTGGCATTACAGGTCGGCGGATTGGGACGGAATGCGGTCTTTCTTTGCATCCTACCCATGGGGGCGTGTTTGCTTCTCGCCGGATGATCCCAGCGCTGTTGCTGACTCTGTCACTGATGTGGTGCTACAGGGAATGGAACTATTTATTCCATCATCTGTGGTACCCATCGGAGGCAGATCTCAGCCTTGGTTTGGTCGCTCCTGTAAGACTGCATTTCGCAGAAAGCAGGAGTGTTATCAAGCCTGGGCTGCGGCTTCGGTGACTCGGGATGTAAACACCAGCACACTTAAAAAGAAGTATAACTTCGCCTCCAGGTCCTTCAAAAGAGTTATTGCCAAGGCAAAGTCTGAGCACATAGGCAGAATTGGCGAGAAACTAGTTCGCCTTCCTTCGGGAACCCGTGCATTCTGGTCTCTCGCCAAGGCTGTCCAAGGGAATTTCTGTAAGCCATCACTACCATCTCTGCACAGGGAGGACGACTCACTGGCCCACGACGCAAAAGAGAAGGCCGACCTTTTAGGCTCCCTTTTTGCGTCCAACTCGACTGTTGATGACGGGGGGAACACACCGCCGACCATCCCGCGGTGTGAGTGCTCTATGCCGGATGTGCTATTCTCACAGCGCTCGGTTCGCAGAGCACTCCTCTCCCTTGACATCCACAAGTCGAGTGGGCCTGACGGAATCCCCCCAATTGTGCTGAGGACGTGTGCTCCTGAGTTGGCACCGGTTCTAACGCGTCTTTTCCGGTACTCCTACTCCCAAGGCGTAGTCCCGAACTCATGGAAGACAGCTTTTGTCCACCCGATCCCTAAAAAAGGCGACCGCTCAGACCCGTCCAACTATAGGCCTATCGCGATCACCTCCTTGTTCTCCAAAATAATGGAATCCATTATTAACTGCCAGCTCATCCGGTACCTTGAGGATCACCAGCTGATCAGTGACCGCCAATACGGTTTTCGTCGGGGTCGATCAGCTGGTGATCTTCTAGTCTACCTGATCCATAGATGGGCGGAGGCAGTAGAGTCCAAGGGGGAGGCGTTGGCCGTTAGTCTGGACATTGCGAAGGCCTTCGATCGGGTTTGGCACAAAGCGCTTCTTTCGAAGCTCCCTTCCTATGGGCTTCCCGAGAAATTGTGCAATTGGATCACCAGCTTCCTTGCAGATCGGAGCATCAAGGTCGTTGTAGACGGTGCATGTTCTGATTACAAGCCTATTAACGCTGGTGTTCCACAAGGCTGTGTGCTATCACCAACGCTGTTTCTTCTGCATATCAATGATATGTTGCTAACTGGTAACATTCATTGCTATGCGGATGACAGCACTGTTGATGCTCTATACACCGGCCGGGCCAATATTTCTCGGGAAAACGTCGCCGAGTACCGGAACAAACTTGTGTCTGAAGTCGAGTCTTTGCTGGACAAAGTCTCGGATTGGGGGCGACTAAATCTAGTCCAGTTTAATCCTCAGAAGACACAAGTTTGCGCGTTTACCGCTAAAAAGAACCCCTTTGTCGTATCTCCTCAGTTTCAAGGCACTCCCCTTCTTGCCTCAGCCAGTATCGGTATCCTCGGAGTCGACATATCGAGTGACGTGCAGTTTCGTGGTCACTTGGAAGAGAAGGCCAAATTGGCCTCTAAAAAGCTTGGCGTGCTCAGCAGAGCGGGACAGTATTTCATGCCGGCACACCGCCTGCAACTTTACAAGGCGCAGGTTCGGCCTCACATGGAATACTGTTCCCATCTCTGGGCAGGGGCTCCCCAGTGCCAGCTCCTTCCACTTGACCGCATCCAGCGCAGAGCGGCTCGAATCGTCGACGACCGAGCCCTTTCCGATCGGCTCGATTCATTGGCACTGCGAAGAGATGTTGCATCTCTTTGCATTTTCTTTCGCATCTATCATGGGGAGTGCTCTGAGGAATTGTTCGGATTAATCCCAGCCGCCAAATTTCATGAACGCACATCGCGGCAGAACTCCCGATACCATCCACACCATCTGGATGATTGGCGGTCCACCACTGTGCGATTTAGAAGATGTTTTCTTCCTCGCACGACTTCCTTGTGGAATCGATTACCATCAGCGATTTTTCCGGACCGATACGACTTAGGGACCTTCAAGAAAAGAGCCTACTCCTTTTTAAAAGGCCGGCAACGCATCTGCAATTCCCCTGGTGTTGCGGTTGTTCATGGGCGGCGGTAGTCACTTACCATCAGGTGAGCCGCATGCTCGTTTGCCCCCTCTCCTATAAAAAAAAAAAATATGTATCGGTAGTCAAGTATAACCCAATTGAAATTAAAAAAAAATCAATGTACAGAAATCGTCGTGTTAGTGTTTGATTATATTAAAGATAGATGACAAACACGCAATAAATGAACCAAATGGTTGCTGCATGGCGACTGAAGAAATAGGTGTTCATGAAGACACGTAAAAATGTATTTTCCTATGAAAAACTTCAAGCTCTCAGTAACTAAACTACGAGTCATTATAATGCCATTCTTTTTGGAAGGTATGTATGTTTTTTTTATTATTGTGTCCGCTTTTATACAAACGTCTATTACGTCATTTGATGGATACATAAGACCACCTATATCTTTTATTATAATACATACATGAAAATGATTTTTTTCTTCTGATACTGGTGCATCTTGACATTCCTCTTAAGAGCCCTCTTACATTTCGGCGTTTCGCAATTTTAGGTATTTTACGCACCGAGCGGGCGGCGAGCTACGCGACCGATATTTTCTTTCATATCTATTCACTCGCTCGCACTATAATACTGTGAGTATGGTGATTAAACGATCTTGATCTTCCATAATACAAGTTTTCATTCAGTGGATGGAATATTATTTGGTGTGTCATTTTAATGTTATCTTATTATTTTTTATTATATAATTATATTTTTACGTGGTAGAGACATTAGTTGATATTGAAAATCTAAAATTGGTCGTCTTTGTAAATTTTTAGTACTTTTACTGCATAATCTGGGCCAATACATATTATGGCAAGTATTCAGACATTTTTATTTGCTAAATGAAGCTGGCCTAGGATTTGGTAAAACCAGTCTTTATTTTGATTTAATGTGACACTTGAATCACTAAATTTATAACCTTTACCTTTTTTTTGTGGAAAGGTCGTGTCAAAATCTATTCCGAAAGCTGAAATAGGACATTTAACTTCAATAAGACCGTCGCTGTATAAACCATTAGGTGAAGCCCTCAAATAACAATGATCAGGTCAATGAATAGACCACATATTTCTATAATAATATTTTCTTGTTTGCTCAATTGTGCCAATGCTACAGACTCGTTGTCCCTACCATGTTTAATGGAAGAGACGTGATCTAAATGATAACTATATAAAATAGTTTTAAACCGATCGATCAAAAATTGCGGTCGTAGTTGACGATGTTCTAGCATGCAGGCAATCGACGCAAACTACGATAGCAATCGACGCACACTACGATAGCAATCGACGCACACTACGATGGCAATCGACGCACACTACGATAGCAATCGACGCACACTACGATAGCAATCGACGCACACTACGATAGCAATCGACGCACACTACGATAGCAATCGACGCACACTACTATAGCAATTGACGCACACTACGATAGCAATCGACGCACACTACGGTATCACACTATAGTATCGAAACGATGCAGCGCCCGAAATCAACTGACGCAGGTCCACCTTCGGCAAGCGCTCGCGCGTTAATGATCACAGATGTCCGGCGCAGTGAAATATATAGTACTTTTATTTAATTTATTTAAATATAATAGTAACGGTTTAAAAAGTAAAAATAATAGTATAGTTTAAGCAAATGTTGATGATTATTTTGGTATAAATTTTACGTCTAAATGATGTAGAACTTCGGAAATATAGAGGCTTGTATCGAAGATTTTTTGGTCGTTTTTTGAATTATGTCGATATTTTTCCTAGCGTGAAAAGCATATAACTTTCTACATAGCCAGCTATGTAGGAAATAATTTGTTTTGATGGCTTAGATAAAAGAGTCTCAGGTATTGACAAATCATATCCACAATCAACTATAAACTGCGAGTCTGTCATATCATAGCAAGGAACATATAGGACTCCTAATGTTGGACTTCCAATTGGGCCTTTCTATCGCTATCACCCATTATTTGTTAATTTACGGCTTTTCGGAAAACTTAAATATGATTGAAGTACTGAACCGCGTCACACTTTGTTATGTTCCTATATAACTTTGGCCGTTGGAGGAAAAGGGGAAATCTCCCGCCTGGCAAGGTGTTCAGCCCGGGGAGCGGCCAACGCTTCCAATGGTAGTTTGGAGCTATTCTATATAACATACTGATTTTACTTCGGAACTTTGATAGCGCGATTTAAGTTTCGATATGATTCGCTTGTGGTGCAACGACAACGCCGCCACATCCCAATGCTATTAGTTATTTTATTTTATGATCCATATAGGTTAGGAATACAAAAGATTAAAATAATATTCGAATGCAACGTGGCACATCACTTGCTCTAATTCGGGGAAAACCCGAAGCGCGAGACGCAGGACACGTGCTGTGTCGCCCTCGCCACGTGCCTCTCGCTTCACCTTTTGAAGCCCTTAGTAATTTTGTTAAAATCGTTGTTTTCTTATCGAAATATTACATACTGAATAAAGAAAATATCGTTGTTCTTATCATTATGCTTCTGTGAGTCGTTTTTGCAGCTTGGCACTGCACATTTCACCATTATAACTAAAAATTTTAATTCATATCGTCGAGAAAAATTATTACCGCGCTTGACCTTTTCTGACTAACTTGTTGTAACTTGTCGTCCTCGTCATTTCAAGACAATTCCAATGCGTGTTTACAGTTTAAACTTGCTTACATACGCTCTGTAATTTGCTTATAAATAATCTAAGTCCATGACCCGAAACAATTATTTGTAGGCCCACTTTTCCTTGTGGGATTTGAAATCACGGAACTCAGCAATGCAACTCGCTGCTAAGCCACGCTGTACCACGGAACCGTAAATGTTTAATTTTCTTTAATTCAAAATTCACTTATAATTTAGTCAAAACAGCTCAACTTTATTACTTATTATAATAATGAAATTTTGTATAATTATATACCTAATTGTGATATTCCTGTTATTTTAAAATCCTTACTTACCTTTATACTTCAGAAGTTTGAAGTTAAACTTTCTAATTGGATTAAGCATTAACAGCTGTCCTGCCCTAACAAACTCGATCCGAAACTCGGATTATATAGTAATTTAGTTACAATGTTTTTCATTATTCATAATGTTTCAACGGATGAGGTAATTAAGTGATTAATTTTGTTACTTACTCCAGCACTTACACTTCCTTGCCTTGATACACTCTCAGAAACGAGATGAGGTCTGTGCCCAGCAGTAGGACGTATAAAAGTTGTAACTTTAAGTTACGTTATTACTTATATAACAAGTTAATTAAAGAAAAGTTTTGCCGTGTGGGGCTGGTAAGCAAATACATTACCATACAATCCCGTGGGTGTCAAAAGTGACGTCAGAGGGAAACGTAAACAGGAAATAGGCTGCAGCATCTTCCCGATAACAAATCAATAACAATAGAAAGAACTTTGGTTGTCATTTCTCAAGTCAAACATGGTAACTTTGGCTAACAACCCATACGAGGTAGATAATCTTTGATGAAGGCTTATCCGTCTGAAGGTGGCACGACTCTTTTCTGCCTAGAAATTAGTCTAAAGCATTATATCCTAGTCCCTGAAAGTGACAACACATCTGTACTTTTCTTTGTTTGTAGTCGGTTGCATGTGGCCATGAGCGACATTTACCACTTACCATCCGGTAGGATGTTAGTACATTTGGCACTTTAGTTTATAGTTCAGTAACATAGCAGCTTAACATCGCTGTGTTCCAAAACGAGGCACTCTATCTATCTATATATCCGTAGGAGTAACGACGCATCTACATATTGATTCTTAATCGAAGAATGTAGGTCTCATGAGCTACAGCAACCAGTACCTACCAGATGAACATTTGGTAGCCGATTTCACAAAGAAATTGTGGTAGGATGACAACTTTTTGTGAAACGGTGGTCATCCCTCTCCACAAGCAGCTGACAGGGCTGTCTGGGTTATGCAGCGCATCACTGATGTACGTTGTGGTACGGGTGGATTGCTTTTACGCATTTATACGCAAGTGATGTATGTGACGTGTGGTACGTAGAAACCGAACCATCTCCAACAGTATTCTGCTCATCCCTTACCGATACGATGTTGCCACTCGAGAAAATTTTCCCCATCGGTTGTAGATTCTTCGAGCTTATAATCGGCCAATTGCTATTTAATCGTACTAATCGGTTTGGCTATGGCAGTTAACCTGGTTCTACTAGAATTAAGAGATTATTGATATAGATGTGTCGATAGAACACGAGCAATGCAATTTCGATGCCCACCGACACGACTAAAATTGTTGGTCGTACATTAAAGTTTTTATTGTAATAGAATAAGTGTTACAAACAATTTCACATTCAACCTGATTTTAAGTGGTAGTTATTAGAGATAAACATCTATCCTCGATTAAAAATCCAAATTCTGATACGTTGTCACAACCGGGAACTTAGATAGAATGCCGCATTTCCAATAAAAAGAGTCACCGGTTATCTTTACTCACCAAGTACAGCTCACACAACACAGCAGCATTAATCTGCTATATTACGCTGGTACTCTGTGAGAGCGGGGTCCTTAACCGGCCGAGCTGACTTATTCGTGCAACAACCATAATTGAGCTTCAGCATGGCTCTACTATGTAATTAAGAAAAAAAAACTCAAGGCACTTTATGTACTAAATATCATTACTACGAAACTGGTCTTTCATTTCCCTCGGTCTGGAAACTTATTTGTTAATTCTTTGAAGGAGAAATTAAAGCGAAGTCTGGAACTGCTTACCTATTTAACTTAATTTTATGAGTCTTGAAAAGTCGACTTCTTGCTAATTAATATAACTTAATTATTCAATACTCTTACAGAAAATGTTTAGTTACTTTTTATGGTACATACAAGTTGCTTTATTATCAACAGGATGATATGAATATGAAGCATATCTTGATGTTTTTCATTAGACTGTAAAAGCCCACTGCTGGAAATGGACCTGTACCTTGTAGGTTGGATTTGCCTTCGTCACGCCTGGTATGATTGACAATCGAACCCTGCCATATATCGGAAGCCATAAAATTTATCTGGCATTTCCTCTTACAACACCTATGGCATGAAACGTGATTCATTCTCTTATTCCAACACCACACTGCAAATAATCTTACACTCCTCTTAATACGTGGTAGAGCCATGTTGCAGCTATATTAGTAGCATAGTTGTAGCACGAATGGGTCGGCTCTACCGGGGAAGGACCACGCTCTCACAGAATACCAACGTAAAATAACAGCTTAACACTGCTGTGTTTCATATACAGAGTGTAGAGAACCGGAGACACTTTTTACTGGACGAGAGGCATACATATGGTTGAGCATTCCATTTTAGTTTCTAGTGACAGCACCGCTTCTGTGGTTTCTTTAGTTTGAAATACCATTAGGTGGTTTGTAAGTTTGTTATTTGACTTTTTGAACTATGACTACAAAGATTTTCTTTTTATATGAGGAACGTGCAACCGAGCATGAGTCTTATGTGATGTTAGGTGCCGTATTACCGATACGTTGCCCGCCATTTAATAATTGGCCAAGTGCGAATCGGACTCGCACATGAAGGATTCCGTACCATCGTAACACACGTTTCTAGTAGGAGAGCCCCTTTAAGTTTTTAATTTATTTAAATTTTTATTATTTGTTGTTATAGCGGCAAATAAATATACATTCTGTGAAAATTTCAACTTATTACGAATCATGAGATACAGCTCGCTGACAGACAGACAAACGATTGGACGGACAGACGGACAGCGGACAAAACTTCTTGATAAATACAGCTTGATTTGAAACTGCGGTAATTATAGCAAATCCCCCAACAATGACGTACTAACCAGAAAAACAAATTATTTTAATATCTTCAACCATTTCAATTTATATTACTCATTTCGATATTACAGTCTCTTTGCTTAATGCCTTGCATTAAGCTGCTTGTGGCCGTTTGTAATAGTATCTAGCGCCTTGTAGTTGTACTTTGAGACTGTCAAAGTAAGCGTCATATTTCACTTCGAACCGTCGTTTCAAGTTAAGTAAATATGTCATAGAATAAATTAAAACGGTATCAATATATCGTGTAGTGGCGGTGTGAAAGAATTCATCACCCAATTTTACAACTTGTTTATCGTAGAAAGATACTTCGAAAATAGCAAGTAAATTTATAAGGATTCAGATCAACTTGTTTACTCTAGATGTTAATCTATAATCTAGGTCAAGGTTGCGAAACGTCTGATACTGGGAGCGTCAATCAGCATGCTAAGTTTTTTTTAATAACAAGGGTGACAAACAAGGATACAGTCCACCTGATAGTAAGGGAATGCTGATGCCTATAGACATCTACATTTATCCCCAATTAACAATCATAATTCAGACGCTTTGTCATCACTGAGGTGTAATATGGAATGTCTCATTTCCAGTAAAAAGGATCACCGGTTCTCTACACTCACCATACGAAACACAGCAGCATTAAGCTGCTATTTTATGCTGGTACTCTGTGAGAGCGTGGTCCTTCCCCGGTCCAGCCGATTCATTCGTGCTGCAACCATAATATCGCGGAGTGATAAGAGCTGATGAGTAATGTTCTTTTGAATATTAACCTATCAAAGAAACGTCAGTTGGCTCAATACTTGATTTTCCGTAGACAGAAGACTTACTTCAGATAGATTATTGTACTTGACATGGAATATTCTTCAGCATAAAGTGAGGAGCAGAGTAGGCAAAGGACGGAAGTGTATCGATCAGATTGGGGATATATTAAAGATAATGAAATCATATGTGGATGTGAAAGTAGCAATATCTGTCAGAAACACGTTTAATAGAAATACGTAGTCTCTTCCTAACCTTCTAGGCATGACAGGAGCGAGTATTTATGATATGAATTAATACGACTTCAGAACCTATTTTTTTTACTTCTGCAAATGATGTCACTTCAAAGCTAGTGACATAAAGTTGTGTACGTTATGGTTTTCCCACCTTTAATCAGTTTAAGAAACATACCTTACATGCACTCGGTTCTTAGATTTATGTTAAACATATTCGCACACAATACTTGCATTTCCATTCTACCCGTTTCAGCCTTTAACAGTCCACTGCTGAACATAATCTTCCCCCATAGTTTGCCTTATGTTATGCTTTTTTTAGTTATGCTTTTTTGTTATAATTGCGCTTGGTAGGCAGGGTGAAAACCGCAGTTTGTCACAATTTAGGGTTATCAGGTAGATGTCCATCGCCTGTTTCAATTTCCCTCTGTCGTATCTTTCCTTTATGTAAACAAGCTTATTGTGTGTGTCCTGTTCCTGTATTTCTTTCTCTGTCTTTATTTTTATACCTCCGTTGTATCTGTGACAAAGAGATCGTTGGTAAAACAATGATACCAAATTTTTATAATATTATTTATTAAAATTGTGTTATTGTTCTGATCTAACTGAAATAATAGAAGCATAATAATTCTTAAATTGAATCGAATTTCAGTCACAATAGACAGTCTCAAGAGAAACAAACCATATGCTCAGGACAGGATAAAAGTACACGAGAGTGTGAGCAAGCACAGGTGCATTCTCTATTCCCTCATTTTCAATTTGACACGACCGAAGAGAGATCAGGCGTAGTAGAGAGTAGTTGTAGAGAGTAGGCGTAACAATTTCATGACTCTCGTGATCTACTACTGAGAATTTCTTGTCAGTAGACACCACACAAAATAGCTTATTTTATATCATGACCAGTAATTTACGGAACTATACTATGACCAACAGTCGCACTCACGACTACTAGAGCAACAAGACAGTATAAAATATTCCATTTATTTTAAGGACAAAACAATACTGAAAATATGAAAATGTTAATTCCTAGAAAATACCTTAATAACTATTCCAAATGTAACCGTTACTATTGTTCTCAGTAAAATACTGATACATAAATACGAGTTAATACTTCCCAATTATATTGAAACAAAAGAACACTTCAAAAAGAGAACAATCGTTAAGAATGATATTAAAAGTATAAATTAAAACTAACTGAATAATAATAAATTAACAAAACCTCGTCCAATTACTATAAGCTTATTACTTGAAAGACTCGTTTTATTCTACATCTCTATAAATTACTAAACAGACCTAGTGAATTAAGAAATAAAATAAACGTTACCGTTACAGCGTACCAAATGTCATAGGGGGTTTTGGCCAAAGTTGTCACACTTGGTAGGCGGGTTGGCAATCGTAGTTTTTTAGTTTTTATTTGAAGACACTGCTGCCAACTTCTTGGTTTCTTTCTATCTGGTGCCTCTTAGGACACCCACGATACGATAAAAAGGATAAATCATCAGTTTTAAACACGTTTTATGGCTGGCCAACAGACTTAATCTTAAACTTGTCATAATTTTACAGAAATTTATAAATACAGTAATGCAGGTTTCTTTCCGCTGTTTTCCTTCATCGCCAAGCAGGTGGTAAATTACTAGTATCGGCGAGGATCAAACTCTGTATGCTTTTTTGTAATTTTAAGGCCAGTGTTAATCTTCTGCATTATCCCGGCTCACTTAAGCTACCTTATAGCTTTTTTTTATAAAACTGAAGTGACAATCGACGTACTTACAGAGTCACTGTCACATACAATTTACACATATATATATAATATATAGCTTAGTAATTACATTTTTCAAATTTGAAAAATTGTAACAAAAGGTGAAAATATAATTGGTAGACCGCAAACTTACATCAATTAATGATGTAAAACACAGTAATAGCGCAAATGGCATCCGAACGAGTGAGTCAGAACTAAAGTCCACCTGATGGTAAGAGGCTACTTCTAACCATGGACACCTGCTGCCAACTTCAAACAAAGAAGAATACCGATGAGTGGTTTTCTTTGAAGAATGAAGTGAAATGCCTCAAAGCCTATAAGTAGACTGGCTCTATGTACCATTCAGACTGGAACGCAGCAGTGTAAACACTGCAATTTAGCGGGGAAAAGGTGAGTGGCGTGGTACTCAAACGGGCTCAAAGTCTAGGGCTAAGGCAGAAAACATGATATTGCAAATTGATTTTTTACAGCATAATATTATTATCTGACATTTTTCTTTGGCGTACTATAACTAGGTATATAATTTAAAATTTAAAATTTTGTACAGCCGACTTCAATATAAGTTATTAAGAATAACTCAAAGACTATTGGTCTGACCTTGATCAAATAACAGTCAGTAAAAAACATACAGTCGAATTGAGTACCGTCTCCTTTTTGGAAGTCTGCAGAAAATTATACAGTCGATGTATTAAAACATTTCTACTTAACATGGTAGCGGAATCAAATTAAAAACTACCCCAGAAGGGTACCACCACTACCGGTGACAAAGAATCCCTCGCTGAGCATCCACGATTAAGCTACCCTACTCTTTCCTGAGCGTGGGTGATCAGGCTACCCCGCGTATTCTGGGGGAGAGGGGGGGGGGACTTTTTCTTGCTAATATTTTATATCTCTCCTACACTGGGTACAAATTAAAACAATCCTTTGTGCCCGGGGCTGGAGTTTGCATATACATCAGAGCGTACATCTGTTTTCGACGCCTTAGAGGTTCGGACCTTTTCATCTTATGGCTGCGCGTAGACAGCAACTACCATTCTTGCGTCTACGGGTGACTCTATAGGTCCCAAAGTGGTGATGCCGAAACAGACCGACTCATGGACCACGTCCAAACGGCTACAGATTACTTGTGATTTTAACGCTCATCACGCCGAATGACACGGTTTATGTTTAACCGATCATGCGGGGAGACCAGTTTGTGACTTTGCCTTGGCATATAGTCTTACACAGCTCGTTACTTCGCCTACGTGGATTCCAGATGTGGAGGATTACGCACCTTCTCTGTTGGACCTCCTGCTGACCTCTCCTCCGGACGGATATTAGGGTTTCGTCGACGCTTGTCTTAACTACTCAGACCATTGTCTTGTCTAGAGTGTAGTGCTACTCACACTAACGTCGCGGATGCATTATGTAGGCTGCGGTTATTTTTGGCACTATAGGTCGGCGGATTGGGATAGCATGCGGTCATTTTATGTATCTTACCCTTGGAGGCAGATTTGCTTCTCGCCAGATGATCTCATCGTAGTTTCAGGGTATGGAACTTTTTATTCCATCCTCTGTGGTGCCTATCGGAGGTAAATCCCAGCCATGGTTTGGTCGCTTCTCTAAAATAGCATCACGCTATTAGTAGGAGTACTATTGGGCCTGGGCTGATGCTTCAACGTCTTGGGATGTAATCACCAGCGTTCCTAAAAGAAGTATAATTCTGACATTAGGTCCTTCAAAAGAGTCATTGCCAAATTAAAGTCAGAGCACATCGGCAGAAATGGCAAGAAGCTAATTCGCCTTCATTCGGGAACCCGTGCATTCTAATCTCTTGCCAAGGATGTCCAATGGAACTTCTGTCAGCCATCTCTCCCATCTCTCCACAAAGAGGACGACTCACTGGCCCATGCCGCAAAGGAGAAAAGAAGTGCCATAAACCTGAGGAGATACGACAAAGAACTCCTTTGTCGTATCTCCTCAGCGTTATGGCACTCTCCTTGCTGCCTCAGCTAGCATCGGGAGCGTCGACGTCGACATATCGAAAAGTGTGCAGTTTCATGGTCACTTGGAAGGGAAGACCAAATTGGCCTAAAAACTTGGTGTGCTTAGCAGAGCGGGACATAATTTCATGTCGGCACATCGCTTGCAACTTTACAAAGCGCAAGTTTGGCCCCACATGGAATACTGTTCTCATCTCTGGGCCGGGGCACCCCAGTGCCAGCTCTTTTCACTCGACCGCATCCAGCGCAGAGCCGTTCGTATCGTCAACGACCGAGTAATTTCTGATCGGGTCGGTTCACTGGCGTTGCAGCGGGATGTTACATCCCTTTCCATTTTCTATCGCATCTATCACGGGGAGTGCTCTGAGGAATTCCTTGGAATAATTGCAGCCGCCAAATTTCACAAACACACATCACGTCAAAGTTCACGATACCATCCTCACCATCTGGATGCTTCGCGATCCACCTCTGTTCGTTTTACTAAGAATTTTATTACTCGTCTAACTTCCCTGTGGAATTGACCACCGGTGATATTTCCGGACTGATATGACTTAGGGATCTTCAAGAAAAGCGCTTACTACTTTCTAAAAGGCCGGCAATGCATCTGAAATACCCTGGTGCTGAGGTTGTTTATGGGCGGAGGTAGACTCAGATGAGCCGCATGATCGTTTCCCCCCTGTTCTATATATACAAAAGAGCGATAAAATTTTCGGACTGTTATTTTGCTGTGTAGTGGCGACGTAAAATGAATCAGTGCCCTATATAGAGGGAACTGAAACAGGGAAAATAACAGCAGGAGTGACTCAAATAGAATAAAAATAAAGTCTCCTGTTGCTATTTCGCACTGGTGTTCTGTGCGAAATAGCAACGGGAGACAGCGTGGCCCTTTTCCTGTCGAGTCATCAAATTATAAATTTAATTAAGTATTTGTCATGCCAAGTTGCAAGAAATATTATATACTTTTTAGTAGGTTATAATAAACTGGTATTTTATTTATTGCTTTTCTGCAAAGATTGACTTTTATTCTTTTATTTCTCCCTAGCATTAAAGCTTAGGTTAGTCTTAATCAAAATTGCTGGACTAAACTGGTTTTAGCAATAAATTTGTATCAGTACATTTTAAAGAAACATGCATATCAGGGAAATCAGTCAGAGAAAAAGCAGTCGAAATCATGTAAAGTTCGCTAACATTCATTGAGGTAGCGGGACACTTTATTACAAGGGCAATCTTAGAAAACGATCTTGGAAATGAGAGGAGACCTATGCCAATAATAGGACGATGAGAGGCCGTAATTGTACTTTTCAACTACCTATACAAAAATATGTAGCAGTGAAAAGTCAGTATGAGTTTTTAAGTAAAAGGAAAAGAGAAAGAATTTAACTTATTTAAGTGAGTGTGCATATATGCTTAAGTACACAAATGTACATAGCTATCGCACAAATTGACTGATAAACAGATACGATAATCTATACTTTGGAAAGGCAATATTATGAGTTGCTGTTTGAGATTTTTAAGAAAGTCTAAAAAACTCGCATATTTTTTTTCATTGGAATATTTCTATGCCTTCCAATAAAATTTATATCATATACATCATCATTGCAGCCTAACAAAAGTCTACTGTTGAACATTGGTCACCATAGGTTGCCACATAAAACCTCTGTGTGCACGGTACAATATTTTCCATATTTGTCACAATAAACCGGTTGTACCGCGGGATGACAACCGCAGTTTTTTATTAGTTTGAGTTGCTACCAGGAAGATGCCACACTGGCCACCTCTTGTTTTATTTCCTTTTGTTGTCTCTTACGACACTTACGAGATAAGCGGTAGTAGTTTCTGTTATACCGCGACCATACTAATAAATATAACTTTTATTTTAAAATTATATACAAATTAAAATCATGACTGATACAAATATGAATTTTTTAATGTAGTCGCAGTTATATTTCGTTACGATCATCGCGTTTGTCTTAACACGTCGCCACTAACAAATAATCCTCAATACACGTACTCGTATAAGTCTGAAAAAGGGCTTAAACCCGTCTGATATATCTTCCGTCTCTTTTCAGAATTTTTGAAAGTATCTATGTCATGGGCTAATGTAAATAATTTTCTGCATCTAGATATAAAAAAAAAGATATAAAAAATCTTATTACATAACGGAATTGTTTTTTTATAAACGAGGACTGTTGTTTGAAGTTTCAACGATTAACTCGCTTCAAACCATTCCAACACCGAGGGCGCGTATTTCTTTCAAGTAACTTTGTGCTTGTTTACTGTACTAGCAACAGATGGCGTGATCGCAAAAATGCTTAGGTAATATTGAAATATATATTTTTAATAAATTATATTTGTAAGAATGATACGGTGTCCAAAAATAAATTGTTGTATAGACTATATTAAAAATGAAGAAAATTTTAGAAACGGTTTTTTACTAGTTCTAAATTAGAAGTCGCATTGGCAATACGGTTTTAGTTTACTAGGTACTATTACTATCACCACTTTCATCAAAATTCTACTGCTGAACATATTTTGAACATATGATGAACTGCTGAACATGCCTCGCCCATGGTTCTCACAAAATACGGTGCTAAAAATATAAAGAGAATTCCCACTGAGTTTTTGTTCTTTCGTACCAAGGCAGAGGTATTTTTCTGTAACAGTGATAAAATAAAAAAATAAACTCAATAAGGATTACTTGTAATCTATATTAAATAAAATTATTATATTCTATTCTAACCGCTATCCTATTACCCCATAAATATAGGGTAATCGTTACTAACGCCGAAATTACAGAAAAAAAAATACAAAAATACTTGTAAACAAAAATATGAAATAATGAATAATATTCATTAATTCATATTTTTGTTCAACATACTATGTGTATGTTCAATATTAATTTCGATGACCATTTATTATTCACTAATGTTTTAGCGAATTAGCCTAAAACCGAGATTACAACGTAGGTACTTCCGCGGTTGACCACTACTAGGTACAAACCCGCCAAAGGCCTGTTTATTTCTGAAATTATTACCCGTACAGATATGTTTCATAACATAATGTTATACCAGCGAAATCACTGGTATATAAATACATATTGTCACCATTGGAATCATTGGTATATAAATACATATTGTATGTGGTATATGTTAAATAGAATTCATTTTATCAAGTATTTATAATTGTTTTTTTTTTATATATGTATAACAGGGGGCAAGCGAGCATGCGCCTCACCTGATGGTAAGTGACTACCGCCGCCCATGAACAACTGCAACACTATCCTCTCCGCGTACTAATTTCTTCACCACTAATCCCAAAACAACTATATACTCCCAACACCATTACACCAAATAGACACACCGCCGTCGATAGTACGAAATCACGTGTTTCTCCTCTAAACAAGGCATCATCAGTACGAAACGTGTTTAGCCTTTAAATGAGGCGTCATCAGGAAAAATAGAATCGGCGATGGCTGACCACTAAGAACTTGACTTAGTGCACGCAATTAAGGGAGGGCGGGAGGTGTTCGACAAAAGTAGTTTCAATCATCATTTTATTTTCTTCGGATCTTATGCTTATTAATTTTTAACGTCTTTAATATAATATATTTCCGCAAAGTAACGTTTTATTTTATTAACTACTAGCTGGTACCTGGCATGTAGCCGCTACAAAAAAATGATTTTTTTTTATAGGAGAGGGGCAAACGAGCATGCGGCTCACCTGATGGTAAGTGACTACCGCCGCCCATGAACAACTGCAATACCAGGGGAATCGCAGATGCGTTGCCGGCCTTTTAAAAAGGAGCTCTTTTCTTGAAGGTCCCTAAGTCGTATCGGTCCGGAAAAATCGCTGATGGTAATCGATTCCACAAGGAGGTCGTGCGAGGAAGAAAACATCTTCTAAATCGCACAGTGGTGGACCGCCAATCATCCAGATGGTGTGGATGGTATCGGGAGTTCTGCCGCGATGTGCGTTCGTGAAAATTGGCGGCTGGGATTAATCCGAACAATTCCTCAGAGCACTCCCCATGGTAGATGCGAAAGAAAATGCAAAGGGATGCAACATCCCTTCGCAGTGCCAATGAATCGAGCCGATCGGAAAGGGCTCGGTCGTCGACGATTCGAGCAGCTCTGCGTTGGATGCGGTCAAGTGGAAGGAACTGGCACTGGGGAGCCCCTGCCCAGAGATGGGAACGATGGGAATGATTGTGGAAATGTCGTTTTAAATTTGGAAGAGTTTTATTGTTTAATTAGGAATGGTAATACAATCGTTGAAGTTAAACGATAAATAACTTTCAACTAACTTAAGTCTAAGTAAGTTAATTGTACTATGCCTATAACCTTCGTGCAATTGCAAGCAATAAGTTGACAAAGTTTTAGCGCAATCTGATGGACGGTAAGGCAGCGCATAAAATACGAACGAAAAAATATTAATTTTTATATGTCATCTACTATAATTGTTCAGTTTCGCTTGCAGGTATTGAGAAATTTTGAAAACATCTATACTAATGAAATACCCGATAAAAGCACTTTTTAGTTCGTTCTTCTTCTTAAACATTCGCTTAAAAAGTCTTATTAAATAGTCTTCTTCTTAAAAAGCCCACTTCTGTATATGAAGCTCCTTTGTTGTACGGGGGATTTCCTAGTCTAAATGAAAATAAAGCCATAAGATTTCTCTGCTATTTTCCATAGTCTGTACGTATAATTAGCATAGTCACAATTGATGACCATTTCGTACCATATCCATCATGATCATATCCAAATGAGGTCATCAGTTATCTTACGCCGCTATTAAAAGGCAATAAAACAATGTCTGTTTATTTTATTCCTTTATTCGTTTGCAATACAAAGCGTTAGAATAGGTCTTAATAATTTCAATTAACACAGCAATATTCTACTTACGGTGTACAAACTAATTAAATACGAGACATATTTCAAAATAATTTTTATAGAAAGTACTGATAATTCATTAACATAATATATTCTTATTAACACGCTTTTATTAAACTCTTGTCTATCTGTCTATGTAACGGAATATTTTAATGTAAATTTCGCTAATTCCTAGACTGCCAAATTACTTGAAAATTTGCATGAAGGATCGATGACAATACAATAATTAAATAAATTTATCCTTGTATCCCGATCAGAACCACCTGCATAAAATAAAATAATTACCAGGATCATCACAACTCGTGATCAATGTAAAACACATTGATTTAAGTTTTTTTTTTAAATCTTATATTATTTTTGACAGAGCCACGATGCAGTTACGTTATGGTTGCAGCACGAATGGGTCAGCTCGACCAGGGTAGGACCACGCTCTAACAGAATAACAGTTTAAAATAGCAGCTTAATGCTGCTTAGTTTCCTATGGTGAGTATGAAGAAACGGAGACTCGATTTATTGTAAATGAGGCATCCATCTAAGTTCCATCGTCGAAAAATCTACAACCGATGGTGAAAATGTAGTCCTCAGGGGTGACAATGCATTTGCCTTTTGTTTCTTTATCAAGAAAAAAATTAGATGTTTATGGGCCAAAGCATCCACTTATCATCAGGTGGACTGTGTGCTCGTTTGTGACACTTATACTGTAAGAAAAAAAGAAATTTACCACCAACATATTAACAGTTCAATACTTGATATTCTTACGTTTTATCGTAAATGGAAACGCAACAATGACAAATAGCTCAGGCCAATCAAAAATTGGAATTTTAATTACGGTAGGACCGTTATTGAAATTCGACTTCTTCAGTACACAATATCACAGTTTAACTTAACACAGTAGATCACCTTCTATATACATTTGTAATTATCTTTCAATAAATAAACCCCGTTTCATCCCTAAGTTCTAGAATTATACGCAACTAATACAATTAAAGTTAAGATTTTTATTTTGAGAATTTCACTCGATCAATTTATTATATATATCACCCAAGAGCTCCTGCCGCATCGAGGACCTGATCCTGATCTTGAGCAAACAATTTAATTAAACCTTTACCGTTACCGTTACAGCCTATTTAAGTCCACTGCTGAACATAGGCCTTCCCGATAAATTGTCTCATAGTGGAGATATTTGTCATAGTTGTAACGCTTGGCAAGCGGGTTGGCAACCACAGTTTTTGTTTTAGTCGTTATTAAGAAGACGCTGCTGTCCATCTCTTGATTTATTTCCCTCTATCGCCTTTCAAGACACCCACTGGATGATATGGGAATAATAAAATAAAATAATATACTTAGTAAAATGAAACTTTGTAGCTCAATTCAAATTGTATAGTACAAATTTATTAATCATCAAGCAAATATTTTCATCATACGCCTTTTTGCTTATAAACTGTATAATTGATTTTTAAAATTGTGAAGGGTCTTAGATTCTCTTACATACATTAGCAAACGGTTAACAGCCGAAGATCCATCCAGAATACGCTTTTCTTATATAAAACAGCCTTACTATTGGGATAGCTAAATTTATCTTTATGAAGCTGAACTTTTAGATTTTTACATCCTGGTTAAAGCTTACATACGACATTGTTAACGCAAAACTAATATTACCACAATTAATTACCCCGCTAGTTACCAAGTTGTTATTTATTGCCTTTTAGAAGCAAGCAGCTTTAAGATTTAATATGTTACATTTAGTGGTGTTACATTTGAAACACAATGTGAGAAACGAGATATGAAGTCGGTATTTTTTATTCAAGTTAATCTCCTTAGATAGACGTCAGACGTGCGATCGTTTTCGTTTTGTTTGGATAACTATATTACTGCAAATGTTTTCGGAATCTAAGTGCAGTGTGCAGTTGGTTTGTTATGCGATAAGCTAACCTAATCACAACCTGAGTTTAATTTACCGTGTAAGTGCTAGACTAAGACTGAACTGCTTACATTAGCAATAACATAGTAATGTTTCATAAAAATAAAACATAACCTCAAAATTTCTATGATAACTGCTAATATCTATATTTTCAGAAGTGTCCGTCAGGAGTTATTGTTCTTACATACTGTGCTGTCAGTGATGGCATAGGGATCTGAGACGTAGTTCTTAACTGCTGGCCAAGGAGGCTCAAGGTTCAAGAGCGAGCTATGAAGATGATTATGCTCAGAGTTCCTGCCAATAAAGTTGACTGCCAATGTCAATCTCATAATAGTCTATATATACAGGTAATGTCAAAACTTAATAATCTGTGGTCAAACAGTCGCACAGGTTAGAAAATGTTGCCGAGAGATAATTACTGAAAGATTGACCGAATGAACTGTGAGTTTTGTTTCAAATGTTGCGTTTTCAATATTCTTTAAGGTATATTCCAAAGCAGAAAGGAGTTTATTTTATACTAGCTGTGCCCCGCGGTTTCACCCGCATTATCACGTGTGCGAGGTGCGCGACATGACCTAGTTCAAACATTTTATAACGGCTAGGGTTTAAGCGTCGTTCGCGCGCCCAGCCAAGTATTGAATTATTTTAATTTTACATTATCTCTTAAACTATGCGTCCAAATAACATGGTGTAATGAACAAAGTTTATCTTCATAAAATTTTCTTGATGATGAAGTAACTTTCGTTCGTAAGGATAAATAGGCAATGCCTAATAATAACGCTCATAAATCACTTTTAAATTTTCAATATTTTTTTGTCACAAAATTCCAAATTATGGCTTATGTATAAGAAATAGACATATGGTATCACGGACTTTTTTTTAGACGGAGTAAAGGTCTATATTTTTCTAGAACATTGTATTTACTTATCCCTAACGATAACACCAGCGTACGCGGATAAATCATTTCGGGACTGCTTTTTCTTCTGACTAGCTTAACAAATATCCATATTTAAGGCTATCTGAGTAATATAGCTTAATGCTAGATAGCCTATACTATTCCACATGAATCTGGTTATAATATACAAAAAGAATGTTTCAAATCGGACTGGTAGTTCCAGAGATTAGCGCGTTTAAACAAACAAAAAAAAAACAAAAAAAATCTCTTCCGCTTTATTATATTAGTACAGATTTTGTATAGAGTTTTTTTATGTTTTAAAATATGTAACCCCACACAAGAATTTTCTCCTGTGTCATGGAGGCAGTTTACAGACATACATTGCACGAGGACAAACATTCAGACCCGGAACAATTATTTGTAGGCCATACAAATACTTGTTCACGCCACGGAGAATATAATAATATTACTGATAAGACCATCCATTACAATCGACCCGATATAGTTTTGCAAGACAAACTTAACAACATAGCCTTTCTAATTGACATAGCTGTACCAAATACGCATAATATTCAAAAAACAATAGCCGAAAAGATTAGTAAATATAACGAACTGAGCGAAGAAATAAAAAGAATATGGAAATTAAATAAAGTTTTCATCGTCCCAATTGTACTCTCAGCTACAGGATTAATACCAAAATATTTGCATCACTGCCTTAAGTTATTAGATTTACCCTCAAATTTATATATTAAAATGCAAAAAGCAGTTATTTTAAATACATGTCGCTTAGTGCGAAAATTTTTACAAATCCCAGAAACTGCTCTGGATAATACATTAATAATACCAGCAAATGATGACTACTTGGCTTAAAGCCCGTATCATCATAATACCCTACATGGAGAAAAAAAAAAGAGAAAAGAAAATAATAATAATAATAACGTTTATTTCTCACCACAAACAAAGTTACATTTAGAGTTAAAAGTAGCATATATATAATATCTTCATCATCTGTGTTTTATATATTATAACGTCTTCCAGACCGAATTTTGTCACAGCGTCTAGTCTCAACAGAGACTAGTTATCGCGTTGTACAGAATTATATAGCCCGGTTTTATGCGTAAGCAGAGGTGCACTCTCTATTCTCTCACCCTAATAGTCCGATTTGACGATATTTCTACACGTCCGGAGAGAGATCAGGCGCATGACCAACGGGTTTGCGTACTTTCCGAGGCGCGGGGCTGACAGTCTGCCAACGTCCTAACTCCGGATTGCTACTAAGAATTTCTTGACAGAAAAACCCTATGATTTTTGGCCCGACCCGGGATGCGAACCAGAGACCTCATGATCAGCAATCGCGTTTACGACCACTAGACAAACGAAAGAGTTTATATGTTAATATGCAGTTGAAAGGGAAATGCAAATTGCTTAATATATACACATAAATACATAATCATTTATGATCCAATTTCGTCCGCTAGGCGACCTCTAGTATGCGTAATAACTTGTATCTATGTTTACTGTATGTTACCTTTTTAATAGGACTATGAAGGTAATAAATAAAGTGCAACGTGTTTTAAAAAGGACAATATTTTATAAACTCCAATTAACGGGATCGTCGGTAAGTCACGAACGAAGGCTGTTGTGTGTGCGGTTCTACTCGTAGTACGTGCTGGTAAAATTTATGGAGTGCATTTAACTCGAATACTTTATGCGCTGACTCCTCACAGGACTCTCAATCTTCACCACGTTACTTATGTAGTGCGTTTTATGTATAAATTTCTATTCAGACGCGTTCAATATCTTTAACACCCTAGTTTTTATTTAGAATTAGTCTACTCATTATCAAAAGACGAATTTAATATTTCGCCTCGTAAATTCATCACTCCTATTTCGCCTCCCCTTCGTAGAACTGTACTAGAGACTTATTAATACTTGTTATGGTGTAGTATCTCTTTTAATGTTTTCGGCAAAAAATTAAATAAATTTTTTAATATTTATTTGTAGTATTTTAGGATTTTTTGTTATTTATACATTTTTGTATATCTATAATAGCTTTAACCTAGTAAGAAATGCTGTGAGCACTAAGCATGCGGTATTTACCTATTTATCAAAGAGGATTTATATTTATTTATTACTTTTGAAACAAGCATAAGAACGTGAAAGAAATTAATAAGCATTTATTTAGAATTTAGTGTAAGAAGTACAACCATATAAGTAAGTAAATAGTAGCGGACAACAAAAGGAGAAGATTTTCAATTCAACTGTGTTTTTTGCATGTGACCTCTCCAAACACTCCAGTATTTCATGCCAGCACACCGCCTGCAACTTTACAAGACGCAGGTTCGGCCTCACATGGAACACTGTTCCCATCTCTGGGCAGGGGCTCCCCAGTGCCAGCTCCGTCCACTTCACCGCATCCAACGCAGAGCGGCTCGAATCGTCGACGACCGAGTCCTTTCCGATCAGCTCGATTCATTGGCACTGCGAAGAGATGTTGCATCCCTTTGCATTTTCTTTCGCATTTACCACAGGGTGCTCTGAGAAATTGTTCGGATTAATCCCAGCCGCCAAATTTCACGAACGTACATCGCGGCAGAACTCCCGATACCAGCCACACCATCTGGATGATTGGCGGTCCACCACTAAAATAAATAAATAATACCAGGACTCTACCATTAACGATTTTTACGGACCTATACGACTTTGGGACCTTCAAGAAAAGAGCCTACTCCTTTTTAAAAGGCCGGCAACGCATCTGCAATTCCCCTGGTGTTGCGGTTGTTCATGGGCGGTGGTAGTCACTTACCATCAGGTGAGCCGCATGCTCGTTTGCCCCCTCTCCTATAAAAAGAAAGTGAACCAATTTCAATGATTCCTTGTTTTATTACTTCCACTCCTAAGTGTGGATACACCGGGATAGACGATTAAACCATCGCATGGTAAATCTGTTCTTGCCACATGCCTCTTAATTTATGATTAAGTCGATTGTTTTTTTCTTCAACTAGTGATCTGACTTTTTTTGCGGATAAACACAGAGTAATGCATGACTTTAGAACATAGGTATTGTATTTAAATGCAACTTATGCAAATGTTTTAAATGCAACTTATGCAAATGTTTTTTTTTTGTTTCAATATAATTCTTCATTATATTCCATCATATGTTATATTTTTTAACATTCTTTTTGTGGTAGCACTACGCTGCAAGGTATTATGGCTAAAACACGAATGAGTCCGCTCACCCGCGGAAAGACAACGCTTTCAAAAAATACCAGCGTTACATACCAGAATAATGCAAATGCTTTTTGCTGAAATGGAGACGCTACTTATCGGTAACGGAGGATTACACGTTAGTCCTCAGGAGTGACATTGCATTTGCAGTTTGTTTCTTAATAAAGAATAGACATTTCGTCGCCTCAGTACTTGTTAGGCTAACAGACCATTTGGATAATTTTACAGGAGCAATGTTTTTTGTTTTTCTATGTTATGACTCAAATAAAGCCATAATGTTCGGTAGTTTCCAAAACTATGGCACATCTGGGCTTCTAATAATCCGTAAAAAATAAAAAACTTTGTCCTTAACATTGTGTAAAACCGGTTTCAAAATGGATATTGTACAAAAAACGAAACTATAATTACGTTAATGGATATATACTACATTCTTTGGGATGTTAGCCAAATAGCAACCAAAAGTATTTTGTCCTTGTTTGCCGTATAGGCTCGCTTCGCAATACAGGGTGTGAAATTAAACAAATCTACTGCGATTCATTATTATATTATGTTATAATAAAATTAATAAATGCACTACGGATCTTATCTAACAGGCCTGAATTAAAAATAAATGTTGAGTTTATAGATATACTACCGCAGCCCTCCGGTTTCACTCGCGTATAATTTTAACGAATTCATAACAATCGAACTAATCAAACAAACCAGACTAAACCCTACAAATCCCTAAAACCCCTCCTAACCCCTATAAACCGCTCAAGAAGCCAAACAAAACCTTAAAATTCCTACAAACCCCTAATAACCTCTTAAATACCTACAAACCTAACCTTAACCAAACCGAAAAAACAAACAAATGCGTAGTTCTTGTGGGAAATTTTAATAGAATAGATAAAGATTGTAAATATGAAAACTGCTGACTGAGTAATAAAATAAAGTTATAGGTATGTAATTATTAAAAATAAAACAAATAATTTAACTGAAAATTATTTATTCAAAAATAAAATCATATGTTAGGTTTATATATAAATCGTTGTTTACATGTTAGGTTTGAAGAAAGAAAAAAAAAGATTACACTTTTATAATACCTTTGCGATAGTAATAATAGCTTTTAATAGGTCTACCTCTACTATTTTCTTCATAGTCGATGTCCCTAGCGTTTATTTTATCTTTTCTGACTTTCCAGTCTTTCCATCTTTTCCTTTATCTTTAAGTAAAAATCCCGTCTAAATCGGTCCAGCCTGTCCAGGAATTCGCTCGTTTGCGAAAAAACGAACAAACTCTTCAGCGTTGTGAGTATGACAGTATGACAAAAGTATGGTTCTAAACCACCTGTATAACAAACACAAAATAACCTAAAATAATACCACAATGATTAAAATCAACTTAAATTTCTTAGTATGCAGTACTGCGGATATACCACTTAGTGGTAGACATAATTTTCAAAGTTATAGATTAACTTTTCACCTCGTTTTACTTGTAAATTCACCGAAAAACATAATAAATCTCGCAGAACTAAACAATATGGCGGATCAGCGAGGTGTGACGTCATGAGCCAGCGGGCTTGTGATTGGTTGATTTGAGGATATACGGCAAACAAGCACGTAGTGCGAATTCCGCTATTAGAATGTTGGTTCATTTGTGGTAAGCCATACAAGCACGAAAGTTAAAATTGTAACTGTGGATATTGGTATTTAACATCGTCTTTTACTAGTTTATTGGTATAGTTACACGAGTCATTTTTGATTTAGACTGTGTTGAAATTGATTCTTAAGCATATTACATTCAAAGGTCATTTTCGTCTAAATTGGTTTGTTGGCCAAACAAGCACTGATTTATTTACCCGCGCCATCAGGTCTTTATAACTACGCAACGGATTTTGATGCGGTGGTTATAATTAGACATAATGATTCATGAGGAAGGTTTATATGTGCATAATACATGCATATTATATATTATATAATTCTTCCAACCGTGTGTATATGACTGAACTCCTCCTAAACGGCTCAAAATAATTTAAAAAATATATTAAGGCAAGTCCTTCCAGCAACAAGATATGCCAATATCCAGGCGTGGATTTTCACGGGCTGATTATGATGATAATTGAGAGTTTAATTTAGATTGTGTTGGATTCTTAGGTTTAATATTTAAGTGAGCGCCATAACTGAATAACTCAAAACATAACCATTAACCTGCTTTATAATAGCTTCACTCAGCTAAAAACGAAACCATTATATTTTACGGTTGCTATAAACGCGAGCTATAATCTAGAAATTGAAATACGAAGTTAGGAGAAGGTGAGCAAAGGTTATGTTTAATACAAGGACTCTGGAACGAAATATAATGCGTACATTAAATCAAGTGAATCTCAAGTGATTATCTAAAGTCCACTGCATAAAATGGGCCGCCCTACAAATTTCCTAATATGTATACTTGCTATTGCTGCCACGCTAGGCAGGCTGGTCGACAACCGCAGTTGGAAGTTGTAGTTGGTAGTGGTATACTTACACGCGCCACTACACGGTAATTTTTAATTACCATTACCATTAGAGCCTATCCAAACGAAGATGCTGCTGCCACCTCCTATTTCTTCCTGTCGCTTCTTAATATACCCACGCTACGATATGTGGTAGTGGATTTCCTTACAACGCCACTATTCGATTAGTCATTATCATGTTTATATGAGAGTTTTTAACTAAAAATGAAAAGCGACAGAAGCCTACAATTAAGAGTATTTACTGCAATCTAAAAAGTCATAATTTTAATTACTGTAATGATACACACGATAAGCAAACTTGCCTGGTTAACCTAAATAGAGTAGAATAATATAGAATATTTTTAAATAATAGAGATTAGAAGAATACATATTGAAAGACGTTTAATTTTTACCACTGGTTTAAAAAACCTCTGACCTAGGAAGAACCAGCAAGAAGCCCAGCGGGACTTTCAAAAAAATTTACAATATAGTTTTAGTAGTTGAGTATGAAAACTAAAAAAAAGCATGGTAGCGATCATCTCATTCCCCGGAGTTATTATCAATCATGTGCTCTATTGAAGTAATAACCTTTACTAAACCATTTTCGCTAAATAAAAATTTTAAGTCTTATCCGACACTATTCCGATAACATCCCGGACGTCATTCTGAGCGAGATTAGAATGGCTCATGAGCACCTTAAAAATGGCAAGGTCCTAGGTGAGGATGGCATTAGAGCAGAGCTTCTGAAAGTGGGTGGAAAACCGGTACTTGAAGTCCTTCAAAGGCTCTTTATGGTGGAACTACTCCGGAGACGTGGAGCAGAATTGCGGTGTTCTTGTTATTCAAGAAAGGCGACAATGCTCTTTTGAAGAACTACAGACTGACTTCCCTTTTGAGCCGTGTTCTCCCGAATAAGCCGGTTTCTGAAGTTTGAAGTTTAGTACCATAGACCACATACACATCCTTCGACAAATTGTACAGAAGACAGAATTTTACAATCTGTCACTTTGCCTTGCGTATGTGGAATATGAGATTTTAAGACTTTTGCCTTTGATTTTGTCGAAATTTCGGCGGTCCTACAGTCCTTTCAGCGGTGACAAGTTTACTGTCGGTATATCGAAATGCTGAAGTGTTTGTACAGTACTACGATCCAAGTACAGAATCAGATTACGAAACCTATCCAACTGCAGAGAGGTGTAAGACAGGGTGACTTTATATCTCCGAAACTCTTCACCGCTGCATTGGAAGACGTTTTCAAGCAACTGGACTGCAAAGATACGGGATTAATATCAATGGCGAGCACATCACTCACCTTCGATTAACCTACGAAATAGTCCTTATGGCAGAATCGCTGGATGACCTAAGCACTATGCTTATTGACCCAAGTAGTGTCTCCCAAAGGATAGGCCTTAAGATGAATATGGACAAAACAAGGATCATGTTTAATTTCCATGTCACACCTATGCCGGTAGTTGTTGCGAGCACTAAGCTCGAAGTTGTTGATGAAAAGAATAGAATAGAATAGAATATTTTTTATTCAATATTGATTATTACATAATACTTATTGAAAGTCATTTTTTATTTACCACTGGTTCGGAAAATACCTCAGTCCTGGGAAGAACCAGCAAGAAACTCAGCGGGACTTTTTTTTTTCAAACATATTTCACTTAATAATAATTTCGTTTATACAAATTTTAAATAATTTTTCATAGACCCAGCATGGTGGCGATCACCTTATTCCCAGGGGTTATTTTCATTCATGTATTCCTTGATATTATAATTACCCTTTTTGTAGAGTTTTTTCTTTAATAAACCTTTTAAACTTGTTTATTGACAAACTTTGAATATGTTCTGGGATTTTGTTGTAAAAGCTATGAGTATGTTTACCTGGGACAAATAGTCCGACTAGGCAAGTACAACTTTGACGATAGGTCAATCGACGGGCTCATTTTGGTAGGGCAACGTTCAGGAAATTACGACACATCATCTCGTCAGGTATATACCTCAAAACCTGAAAACGAGATTGTACAACCAGTGCGTGTTGCCAGTGATGACTTATGGATCTGAGACGTGGTAATTCACTGCTGGTCGTATGAGGACGCTCAAGATCGCTCAATGAGCTATGGAGAGGTCTATGCTCGGGGTTTCTCTGCATGATAAACTTAGAAATGAGGATATCCGCAGTAGAACCAGATTGACCGTCATAGCCCAACGGATCAGTAAGCTGAAGTGGCAATGGGCCGGCCATATAGCTAGATGAAACGACAACCAATAGGGAACTGCATAAGTAAAAACTAACTGGTATGAGTAAAATTGCCCTAGTGTTAACAAGAAAGAATATTAAAGTAGATAATTAAGAAAACAAGGTGCAGATTGATGTAGTGCTAGCAGCTTAAAATTTGAAAAACCTAAAAGTACACGCCTCATGAGCGTTTCATTAAATTTTGTTTAAAAGAAATAAAAATATTGACGATAAATTTTAAACAAAAAAAAAAACAGATAATCTGATAAACTTTAATTAATAATTTTTAAACGATGTTCAGTTCAATAACAAAAATCACTCATCTTTTGAGAATATATGGAATATTGTTTAATGTTATCTCAATCTATTGCTTACATTTATATTAAGCGAGATGACTCACCGACGCACAGACCAACGGACTGCAGTTCATATGTTTCTTCAATAACATTTTTGTTACGTAATCTAAAGAGAATCAATCAGAAAATAAACTAATCTTATAAGTGAATGTCTGTAGTTATTATGACGTTAATGATAATATGGATTTGATGTCTAGCTAAAAGTACAAGAACGATTTTATGCAGCGAAATTGAGGTATGGCCACATATCGAGTGTAGAGCACTCTCTCACGTTGTGAGGCGTTAAATAATTGCGAATTAATTCATGCCCGATTCCTATATTACGTTAGTACTATTATTTATTCTGTGCCTATATTCAAGAAACATTCCATTCTCCGAAACGATTCGTTTTATTAAATACAAGGTGTATGTAAAAACAGTTTATATTACAAACTATACATTCAACAACTTATGATGATTTAAAATTAAAAAAAAAATCTTCTAACGTTTCATATATTAAGGAAAAAAGTATGATGTTTTAAAAAAGGGCTGTTCATGTGACTCATTTATTACAAAACGGATCGTAAAAGAAAACGAAGCGTTACTAAATATAGAAACCAGGCATTAGTCTTAGCACTAAGGCTAGATATCATATTTGTAACAATGTAAATATATAGTTGTTGATTGATATGTGATTTGTAGATTTTCAAATATTATAAGAAAGGAAATAAAAACAATTTTCAAAGTCAAATACAATATCTTTTGATATTTCTTTGAAAATGTATTTCATTTGTGAAACTGAATATCCAACCGTTAGCCCTATATAGTCAGACATACGTCAAGTTGTCAAGCGGCGGTCGGTTTTCATTTGTCATTTGCTGGGGCTATCCGTAAAGTGGCTGTTAAGGTGGCACAAGTCGCGGGCTCGAACTCGCTGGTGGGCGCGGCCAAAAAGCACGCTGTCTCACGTGGCATCGTGCCCGACAGAGATAGTATCAGTGATGAGCATATCGACACTAGTATTCACGCATGTCTTGTTCGTACGGCGTTCCGAACCGTTAGAATAAAAACGAAGTTACACGAATACGATGCAACATCTATCTATACTAATGTAATAAAGCAGAAGAGTATTTTTGTTTGTTTAAACGTGCTAATCTCTGGAACTACCAGTCCGATTTGAAAAATCTTTTTTTTTGATATTATAGCCAGATTCATGTCGAATAGTATAGGCTATATAGCATTAGGCTATATATCTCAGCTAGCCTATAGGAAGTCAGAAGAAAAAGCGCTGCTATGGTTCGGGATACGTAAATACAATGTTCTAGAAAAATATAGATCTTTACTCCGTCTAAAAAAGTCTGCGATACCATATGTCTATTTCTTATATATAAGCCACAATTAGGCATTTTGTGACAAAAAAAATGAAAATTTAATTATTAGGCACCTTACGAACGAAAGTTACTTCATTATCAAGACAATGTTATGAAGATAAACTTCGTTCTTTATACCATGTTTATATAGTACATAGTTTAAGAGAATAATGTAAAATTAAAATAATTAAATACTTGGCCTGACGCGCATAACCCCTAGCCCGGTGCAAACTGAGAAGCCAGTATTGAAAGCTTCTATGAGCGAGGTTAGGTTAGCCGTTAGTTCAATCGTTATCTATATCTACACAAATAAATAAAATTGAAGTGTCTGTTTGTAATGTCAAAATAACAGCTTATTACTAATTGCTATTAATTTTTGCAATTAATTAAATAAGGCTTCTTGCTTATCTAAACAACAAAAAAATAGTTTTTTATTTAAAAAAAAAACGTTATCCCCACACTAGGATTGTCTCCTGTATTGTGGAGACAGTTTACAAACATAGATTGCACGAGAACAAACATCCAGACCCGGAACAATTATTTGTAGGCCATACAAATACATGTTCCGTGCGGGATTCGAACCCGCGGCCCCCAACGCATCAACTCATTGTTAAGCCACTGCGCCACAGAGCTGTCAAAGGCTTAGTTAGCGTTAACGTTTCTGTGTTTGAGCGAAGATGAAAAAAAATTGATGAAATTGTGGCTGAAAGAGCGCATTACTTTAAACCATCTCAATATTTTAAGGATTCTTGATTCTGAAGACTTTCGGAATTTTCCAAGAATGGATCAAGATACTTTTAATGAATTACTTGAGATGGTACGTCCAATGATTAAAAAAAATACAGTTATGCGTCAAGCCGTGTCTGCTGAAGAACGATTAATAGCTACATTAAGATTTTTAGCTACTGGAAGAAGTTATGAAGATCTTAGATTTAGTACAGTTACATCATTTCCATAGTGTCATTAAACGTCCGCCCGCGACGACTGCCAAGCGCGCACTGAGGCTGAGGTGCCTACCATGCCACCTAGCGCTCTCGTCGACTCGTCGGCCGACAGCTTTCCACACGGTCGGCGTCAACCACGGACCCGACGTGTCGTGAGTGATGCGCTCGCGACCAAGGCCGTCGTACATCAACCAAAATATTGGTCAGACAACCGATGTCTACACTGTCCATTTTTACATCAACTCGACCAAGGTCACAACAGTTGGTGGTTGGTCCCGACCGTGTAGAAGGCCTTTAAACGTAAGCACAGATTTTTATCAAGAAAACTGACCCATCAAGATTGTTTTCTTAGTACTGACGTACCTACTTCAAGTTTACAATTTTGTGGCCACGACGCGGCGACGTTTTGTGACATTTTGTTGTATTGTAGGTAGTAGGTATCTAGGTAATAACAGTATGTACCTATGAAAATCCCACATAATATACTTTGTTTGTCCGCCGCAAAAGTCGTCTAATAAATAATTAAACTGTTTTGTAATTCTTTATTTATTTATAACACTTGCATTGAGAGCCGTGGTAGCTCAGATGGTTAGCGCTCGCTCGCTATCACATTACGCGTGCAATCCGGGTTCGATCCCCGTCGGCACCAATGAAATTGTTGCAATTTTATATAGTAATCGAATATAGACTTTACTTTTTTTTTTACTTTTATAATGATATTATATTACAGATGGAAATTTTAAAATATTGTCTGTCGTCCAAAACGCATCATCTCTTTCAATTATATCAATTTGCATGCCGTCTTTTGTCTTTGGCGTCCAAATTACAAAATAGCAAAACTTTTCGTTTCGAATAAAACTCGAATAAGCGCGCGTCACCGCCTGTGCATGTGTGTGTAAGCATCGTCCTCCCGCACCGCACCGGGGGAAACATTATTCAGTGAGATGCACGATAATTCATAGCAACATGCCCGCGTAAAAAAATACGAAAAGGCCTTTGGAAGAAGGGGTTTTATGAAAAAACCACTGCATTAATCAATTAAAAAAAAAAATTATTGGATTCTTCGATAATTAGGCTGTGTCGGTACCGACTTTGTTTTGGAAATTTTACACTTCTTTTATTACTAATTTACGCCCAAAGTTGTGTTAAAATTGGCAATAAAAACGAATCTTTGGTGGCTCGTAACTTTTTAATAACATTTTATTTTACTATTCTGTTTCCGTACAGACAAATTTAATAATGAGACACAACGATATCATGTTTAATTTTGGATGTACACTGTCAAACAGCGGAGTAAAACCCCTCCGAAATTTCTATGGAAATAATGTCGACTAGTGTCACCTTAAATTGTGAAACTCGCCATTTTGGTGTTTATTTTATAAGAAGAATTTACCTTAGAAAAGTTAAAACCACCTTCGGAAACTAAGACTAAAAGAAATAGAATAATCTCCATATAATAATAGCCCGATTAAGGTCCCTACTTCAGAAGCTATTATGTGAATATTATTTTATTTTTTGAGAGAAGACTACATACTTTTTCCACTTGCTGTAGTGATCCTTGGGGCCATGTGCAGTGAAGTTTTTAAAGGAACTGGTCATCGCTGCTGGTAATAAGAGGACTGGTTCTTATCTCGCTTCAAAGGCTTACTTCAGCCACGAAACGAAGCCAGTGTTTTTGGCACGATACCACGAGGGGTAGGACTGTATGATAATTTCAGTTTTTAGTTTTAGTTTTTTTTTGTATTATAGTTTTCTTTTATTATTGCATATATTTATACGTTAGGTATATAAATATATATTTTATTCTTGTAGTTTTCGAAGTCGGGTTTTGCTGTTTTTAAGTTTTATGTTTACCTTTTTGACGAAGGATATCCAAAAATAATTATTATAATAACTGTCTTATATATTTACTGTCATTTTTGTTGAAAGTTGTAAGCCAAAATTGGCCTCTAAATAACAAAATAAAATAATTTACATAAACGTAGCTTTTGACCGTATATATTAAATACGTTACATATAATCTGAAATAATGTTGTTAGACTTATAATAAGACTAGCTGACCAGGCACACGTTGTAATGCCCTTTTCGACGACCCTTCATATAAAAAATGCTTAAATTCGTAATAAAAAAATATTGAGTGTCACTTATCAGGATAAAAGCTATCCTATCTCTCAAGTTGGACTAAACTGCACAGAGTGTGCAAAATTTCATTGAAATCAGTTCAGTAGTTTAGGAGTTCATCGCGGACAAACAACGTGACATGTAATTTTTATATATAAAGATTAACAGACTTCGAGAGTAACGAATAGAATAGAATACTTCTGTAAGGAGTAATAAATTTTATAAACTTTTATTTCAATATGTATTGCGTATGTATTAGATTCAGTAATAATATTATAGCCTGCTAATAATTTTTAATCCTTCGTCCACTTCTGCCTATGAATACGTATCGTACGAAATAATTTACGCTGTAATAAACATTAAACCTAATGCAGTTTCTAATACATCGTCGGTCCTGTCACCGAAATCAGTACATGCTCATTAATATGAATTACGAAGTCCATTTACTCCGTGGAACATCGAACCCAAGCAATAATTTGTTTTGGATCCAGATGAAAATACGATTAGCATTTAAGATATAATTGTGAAGCAGTTTTTATAAAAGTAGTGACAAACGAACTAATGTTAAGTAGCTACTGCAGTCCATGGACACCTGCAGATAACTTCGTACAAATGAGGCTACAGATCCATTTTTACCCCTGAGGAATAAGATGGTTTACAACATGTAATTACCTTCGGATCTCTCTCCTCTCTCTCTCTCTTTCTTTCTCTCTCTTTCTCTCTCTCCTCTCTCTCTATACTCTTAAGATAGGAACACAACAATGCAAGCAGCTTGGTGGCGGAAATAGGTAATTAATAGCATCAGGCGTTACTTTGCGGAAATCCATTATATTAGAGATGTTAAAAATTTATTAGCAAAGATCCGCGTACAAAACGATATGTCATACCTAGTTAGACAAGCACTTCTCAAACTGCTTCATCTCGTTTAAACAAGTGACGTATTATCGACGGTGGTGTGTCTCTCCTAGTGTTGTGGTGTTGAGATTAGTGGTTGTGAGGATTGTGCACTCAATTGAAGGTTTTTACATTATTGTCTTACTAGTGGTTCACCGCGGCTTTCCTCGGGTTGAAAAATTATCTATATTATATGTGCCCGTGCAGACCATCGCCCCGCCGACCGCCACCATACTCATTTTATCGCGGGAGAGTTTTTATATAAAATGTTTACTGAGAGTTATCTTTAGAAAATATAAGATAGAATAGATGCTGAACTGGAATTTTTTTAGAATTGTTCAAAAAGAACAATTCAGCCATACATGATCTTCGTGCAACTATAACTATTGACTCAGCGCAAGCTATGAAAGCTCTCAAGAGACATTCTCAGATTTTCAGAATGTTTTGTTGACAAATATTATCCTAACCTTTAGACATAATATATTATGTATATGCATAATATAAAGCTTATGTCGATATGGAATAATTTCAAATGGTGAAAGAATTTTTCAAATAGATCAGTGGTTCCGTGGTATGTATACAAAATCAAAAAATTCACATTCTCTATATATAATATTGGTATGGATTAACTTTCAATAATATTTTGTATTTTCTAAAAATATAATTAATTAATTTCATCCTTTTACGTAATACAAGATATTATGAAAGAGCCAGTCAAGTCATCATCATCATCATTATCATCATTACAGCCCTTCACAAGTCCACTGCTGAACATAGGCCTCCCCCAAAGAATGCCACAAAGCACGGTCCTGAGCCACCTGCATCCATCGACTTCCTGCATGTCTTACCGTCACTCCATCTCGTGGGGGGACGCCCTACACTTCGCCTACCGGTACGAGGCCGCCACTCGAGAACCTTTCTTCCCCATCGGTTGTCGGTTCTTCGAGCTATATGGCCGGCCCACTGCCACTTCAGCTTACTAATCCGTTGGGCTATGTCGGTTACTCTGGTTCTACTGCGGATATCCTCATTCCTAAGTTTATCACGCAGAGAAACTCCGAGCATAGCCCTCTCCATAGCTCGCTGAGCGACTTTGAGCTTTCTCATCCGGCCAGCAGTGAAGGACCACGTCTCAGTTCCGTAAGTCATCACTGGCAACACGCACTGGTTGTACAATTTCGTTTTAAGGTTTTGAGGTATGTCTGACAGCCGAGTTGAATCCGTCGATTGACCTCTCGGTCGAAGTTGGACTTACCTAGTCGGACTATTTGTCCCAGGTAAACATACTCGTCAACAACTTCGAGCTTAGTGTTCCCAACAACTACCGGCATAGGTGTGACATGGACATTAAACATGATCTTTGTTTTGTCCATGTTCATCTTAAGACCTATCCGTTGGGAAACACTATTGAAGTCATTGAGCATAGTGCTTAGGTCCTCCAGCGATTCTGCCATTAGGACTATATCGTCGGCAAATCGAAGGTGAGTGATGTACTCGCCATTGATGTAGATACCGTATCCTTTCCAGTCCAGAAGCTTTAAAACGTCTTCCAATGCAGCGGTGAAGAGTTTCGGGGATATGACGTCACCCTGTCTTACACCTCTCTGCAATTGGATAGGTTTCATACTCTGGTTCTGTACTCGGATAGCCATCGTAGCCCTACTGTACAAGCACTTCAACACTTCGATATACCGACAGTCAACTTGGCACCGCTGAAGGGACTGCAGCACCGCCCAAATTTCGACGGAATCAAAGGCTTTCTCATAGTCCACATACGCCAGAAATAGTGGCAAATTGTACTCTTCGGACTTCTGTACAATTTGCCGAAGGGTATGTAGTATATAGTAGGCCAGTCAAGTACGTAAGTTTAAATGTCTCTTTGGTTTGGTGATCGAAAACGCAGCTGCTGATCAAGAGATCCGCGGTTAATAAATGTAAGGCGCAGAAAAATTATATAATATTTTTAATGGGTTACTGACTAACGAGCACTCAGTCCATCTGGTGGTTAGCGGATGCTGTGGCCTCTATATATCTATCCTTGATTAAGAATGAAAATATAGATGTGATGTCTATAAATCGTTATAATTCTCTCTAGTATGAGACATCTTACCACAGAAACATTAATCTGCTATTTTACGCTCGTATTCTGTGACAGCGTGGTTCTTCCACCAAACCGACTCTTTCGTGCTGCAACTGTAATATATCTGCAGTAAGGGATACACGCGCAAAAATATCTTTAAGTATTTTTTTATTTGTTTCCAAAACAATTTTACACTTTTGCTTATAAATTGTTTTGGTCTGAAATACTTAGGCATATTCGGTGTATTTTTAAAAGTTGAAAATAAATTTAATGTTGCTAAGTAGGCTAAAGTTTTCCAGCACATCTATTCAAGAGAATAAATTCAAATCGAGCGTGAGTCTCCCCTAGTGGT